>JAIUCV010000614.1:0-483709 GCA_026724425.1 Erythrophleum ivorense | reverse complement strand
TATAGATCCGCCGCGATAGGGGTGAATAAGTTCAAAATCTGGTTAGTGCTCTTCTCTTCTCTACTGCCATGTTTTGTAACCCTTTTGAATGCTTAAATTCTTCTACTATCTAGCTAATCTTTCTGCTACACTGGGCATTTCTTCCAAATGTAGACAGGTTATTTAATTTTTGTTAACCAATGTAACCATTTGGTATGATGAAGCTGTACCCTAAGATAGAAAATGGTAAGAAGGAAATAATGCTAACAAAATGTAAGCATTCGTTAGATGGTATATAAAAGTGATAAGAAATTGTTAATAATAATAATAATAATAATAATAATAAGATTTGTTCAATTAACCACAGCTCAAAAGTGTCAAAGTTTTTTTGCCCTTATCCTGTTAGAAATTTTAAAAAATAGATTTTTCTTATATTGTCTCCTTGCCATTTGTAAAAATTAGTATACATGCTTTTGGTTAAAATTCCTAGATGAACTGTTTATGGTTAATGATAAGCCCTGTTTTGAATTCATAGTTTTCCTTGATGTGCCATAGTAATTGCAGAAATCGCGTGGATGTAGAAGTGTCTAGGTTTGATACAAGAAGCTAGAAATTAATGAGAATTTGGGCTTGGAGATGTATTTAAGACTATTGGACCTGGTTCTTATGTTAAATATGTTTCACTTGCAACTAGATTGATCTTGTAAGAGCTTTAAGCAACGTAATTTGTTTCTGTAACTTGTCTCACCACTTTCCTATCCTGTCATTTGTACTGATGAAGAGAACTTGATTGATCTTGTAAGAGCTTTGAGCAACGTAATTTGTTTCTGTAACTTGTCTCACCACTTTCCTATCCTGTCATTTGTACTGATGAAGAGAACTTGATCAGCTTTTAAAGATATAGATAGGTGTAATAAGCAAATGAAGGTATATTGCATTGTTGGGAGAATTAATAAGAAATTTGTTACCTCTTTTGGGTACTGTATTTTTTTTTCTAGGTTTCAAGGCTATACAAGTTTTTCTGTTATTTTTCAATTCAAAAAAAAAAATTGAATAAAAAAAATAAATATATTTTTTTATTTCTTTCCTATTATTGGTAATTCAAAAAACATTTTTTGAATTAAAAGACTTAGAAGAAATATTTTTATATTTTTTCTATTATTGATATTTTGAAAAATATTTCTTACAAGTAAAAATATAAATATTTTATTTTTTAATAAAAGTAGTTAAAAAATTTTACAAATTAAAAAATGCATATTTTAATTTTTTTGCACTAGGGGTATTGTAGTAATTTGGTCAATTTTCTTTTCATTTCTACAATGTCTTTATCTAATCAAATATAGAAATAAAATAACATTCATATTCGTTTTCATACATATCAAATATAATCATAGGTCTTAGAACTCCATTTCATTCTCATTTTTTCCCATTCCTATCAAAATTCTTTTTGAATACCAAATAAGTTGTTATATTTTTATTATTGAAATTTTTAATAAAATTTTAATATGTGTAAAACAATTATATAAAAAAATTCAATCATATGATTCTAAGTTATAAAAAATATATACTTGTATATAAAAACTATACATCGTTATATTATTATTAAAAAAATATACATTTGTTATATTTTGAATAAGGAACTTGATAAGAAAAATATAAAAAACTTATATATATATTTTTTCCTAAAAAAGTGTAGTAACTGAAAAATAATATAAATAAACAAATTATACCTTTTTGAAATGGTGTTGTCTACTTTTATTGGAAGTGAATCTTATAATTACAACAGAGCTTTTACGAATTCATAAGGCAATCTAAATCCCTTGCACTAGGGGATAAATGCATGACATACAATTAAAAACAAATAGATTAAAGGATATAGACCCAATCAATTTTCAAGCTAGAAGATAAAGAAAGCAGCTTCTATTTTTAGAAGCTTTTCAATCTCATTCTTTTCTATAAAAAAAAAAAAAAGAAGTTTTTTGTAATATTTGGTTTTTCGTAAAAATAACGAAATGAGTCAATTTAAAAGGCAAGTCCCTTGAAATGAACGAGTTGAGGCCAAATAAAATTTTAAATAATAAAAAATAAGAATCTAAGGTCTAAAATGTCTAAAAATCAAAGTCAGAATAGTTCAATAAAATTGCTGAAAATATAATGACATTTTCTTAAATTTGAGCAATTTTTTAAAAACTTACAGGAGGGCTTTTTAAACGAAAAATTTGAGTTGTCTGAGATTCTTAAAGGCCCTAAAAATCATCAGAACCCTTGAACTGGCTCAAACCCTCTCCGGTGTACATTTTTAAATGTTAGTTGACCTGGACTTTAACCTCTTCGTTTAAAAAGATTTTAAATCCAATATGAGTAATTCCAAAAGTATTTTATAAGTTTGAAGATCTAAATTTTATGATAAAAAAGACAGTTCTAAAAAAGAAGCTAAAGTAAATCTAAAACAAAAAAGTCAAGAAAATAAGATGTAAATGGAATTTTAATAAACAATTTCTTTTAATTTGCTTCTTAAGTGGCGTCCCACCCTAGTACCTTCTCCTAACCAATTCATTTCTACCCAAAATAGAGGAGAGCTCTGCCTAAGAGTAACGCACTAAGAGGGAGGAAGAAGAGAAGGAAAAGGTAAGAAAAAATTAAGGTTTTCACGGTTTTTCCTTTAGGAATCTTGTTCTCCTCCCTTTTCTCTTTCTTTCTATGGTTTTCATGTGTGATATGGAGCTATTTTAGGTCTATGTCAGAGGGAGCATATTAGACTTTGAAAGAGAAGGTTATAGCAAAGGAGAAATCTCTTAAAAAGACTAAAGAATCAAGATAACTTCTTTACTTTTCTTGCTTTCTTATTGTTGTTCTTCTTAGTGTGATTTTTGGCTAAGTAAAGAGCAATTAGGAGGGATTAGTTTCTGACCAAGAGCAAGGAACCTAGGTTTTAGAGTGTGGAAAGCAAATTATGCAATTAAATCCAAAGAAAAACCATTAGAATTTAAGAATGGGAACCTATGGATTTTTAGACATATAGCAAATTCTATTTTCTTCCAAGGATGTGCTAGCTTATGTTAGACCTTAATTGAGTTCCTAAGATATCCAGGAAGCCTCCGAAGTACCTCTTTTTTTGAGAAAACAAAGCAATCCCATGGGTGCACCAAGGAGAGTCATGTCTTGGCCTAGAGAGCTTGGAGCACCTAGGGAGTGTTTTACATTTTTTTAAACTTAGATTGAGACTAGATATGATGGAAGAATATCAAAGGAAGTCTTGGAAAAGATTTAGAAGTCATAGATTGAGAGATGGAGGTATAGATTCTATAATATGACATAAAGAAATAATATATAGTTAGGCTCCTTAAAATGAATGTGTGAAAGCTCTAAAGAGTCTAGATGGAGTCAAGACTCGTAGATTGAAGGAGAAAATAGAGCCAAGATTATGAATTCTTGTAGTTATTTCATCAAGTCTTTTATGAAATCATTATGTAGCCATATAATAAAGTAAACTTCCCTAGAGTATGTGTAGTGCTATGACTTATTTCAAGAATGTAATTGGATCCCATTTGATGTGTCTAAACCAAAGGAATCAAGCTCCATCCACTTGTAAGTGTGTGACCAAAAGAAGGGAAGAGTAATCAAGAAAAAAGCTTGTGTTTTGCATTCAAGGTAACTCTCTAACATTTCTCTCATGCATTCTTAGTTATTTTCTTGTCTTTGGATGTGTGTATGTATTAAGGGTGTACATGGGCAGGGCCGGGTCAGGGCGGTGCTTGGCCCGAAGCCCAGCTCGATTAGAGTCTTGGGCGTATTTTTATGCCCGTGGCCCGACCCGACCCGGAGAAGCTTGATTTTAGGGCGGTCTGGGGCGGCCCGGAACAGCCCGAATAAGTAGGTCTGTACATGGACAGGACCAAACTGAACATCTAGTATGTCCGATACCTGATCCGATTAAGACATGAAACCTGTTTTTATACCTGTGGCCTTACTCAACTCTAAAAAGTCTTATTTATGTTGGGATAGGGCGGGTTAGGGCCGCCCAAATTAATTTTTTTTTAATTAATTGATACTTGTAATATAAAAATATTTTTACACAAACTTATAGGCATATATTTCAAAACAATGGACTTTTAGAACTCTTATATTTGTATCAGTAATAAAAAAATAATCTAGTATTATCAAGTAAAATATAAGATATACTAACATAATTAGTCTTAGATAAATATATATTTTTTCATTATTTAACAAAAAAAATATCAGTAAGGATTCACATCAATGATAAAAATAATTAAGAAGTAAAGAATATTTGAGTAAGTAATAAAAATTGCAGTATGCAGATAATTAAATGAAATAAAAAAAAAGATGATAAGATATTAATAACTAAAAAAAAAAGAAGTAATTATTAGGGCGAGTTGGGCGGAACATACCTTCGCCCGTGGTCTGGCCCGACCCAGAGTAGTCTTGTTTAAAGTTATGCCCATTTATACTTTTAGCCCGGCCCGACCCGGCCCTATTAGACCGGGCTAGGGCGGGCCCCTAGGGCCAACCGGGCCGATGAACACCCCTAGTATGTATGTTTATACTATGAGGAATGTTTCTAACTATTTCCTACATGCCATAATACCATGATATTCTTAAAATATGTTTTATGAATGTTATTCGGTTTGAATGGATTTGGTGAAACCAAAAGTCTCTTAACAAGGATGAAGATGAGCTAAAAGTCCCTAGAATTAGGTGAGACAAAACCAAAAGTCTCGAAAAGAATGAGACTTAGTTAAAAGTCCCTTAAAAATGGATGAGGTAAGTCCAAAAGTCCTAAGAAAAATGAATGAGGCTCAACCAATACTCTTGAGAGCCAATGTATGATATGTATGAGCTTCTTGATCATGGAAATTATTTTATGTATATTTACTAGTAGCTTAATCTTCATGCATGCATTTTTTAACTTGAAAGGGTTAAGAGCTATTAGGATTCTTGGAATCTCACTCTTTCCTCTCCAATGTCTAACCATGTTTAGGTGAGCCAAATGGGCTAAGAAATAGAGGCCATCAACCTTGAAGACCAAGACTTTGGCAAGGAGATAGATATTTAGCCATTTTGTTAACATAATGATGTCAAATAATGTAACTATGGGATGTATATATAATATAGATACTTGAGCACACTTAAATGTATGTAAATATAATGTATGTAATGATTTTGGAGTCATATGAATGAGGATGTATGGTTATGCCACCAAAGACCCCTTAAGTGTTATACTTTTCTTGTGTATATTTGCAAGTAGCATAGTAAAATGAGCTCCATGATGTTTTGAACTAATTGGCATGCTTCCCTAGGCTATGAATGTGGTTTTGGACATGCCCAAGTGGCTATGGATGGTTAGAAAAGCAATTTAACACCTTAATAAACCATTTTAAACCTCAAAAAGTGACCAAATGGTGAGCTGAACCCCAAACTGATTAAATGGGAGAATTTTCCCATGAAATTTGGTATGAATATAGGTTTCATCTAAATTTTCATAGAGTTAAAAAAACACCCAATTTGGAGCTATAGAGAATTTATTATGATTTTTTAAAATTGAAAAAATTCTATTAATATGGTAGTAGCACTATTTATATGGTCAGTTTATATTTCTACATCACAAGTAGGTCAAATGAATTCCAATATTTATAAAATTTTATAGACATAAACTAGATATCCTAAGATTTCCATAATCACCAAAATCACCTCATTTGGAGCTTTGTAGAGAGAGAACCAAATTTTTGAAGTTGCATAATAGTACCAATAACATAGCCTAACCTTGGGTACTATTCCATCAATTTCTATGGACTAAATGCCATTGCATTGGTTTGGAACTAATTTTATTCTTTAGTTAATATCCACAACTTTCTAGAAAGTTATCATATACATTATTTCAATTTTTTTAGAATTAGTTATAAATTTTCAAACTTCACATTAGAAAGCTATGTCAAGAACCCGAGAGCAACTCTTCATTTTTTTAGTATATGGTTTCGAACCCGAGATGTATGAGATAATTTATGACGTTTATGACTTGTATATATGTATTATGAGTAGAGAATGATGTTGAGGAGTTTATGTGGTCCATAAAACATAAAAGAAATTTTTGAGCCTTATGTAACACAAATTAATTCATTAAAATATATTTATTTTCTTGTGAAGTGAATGAAACTAAACATGATAAAAGAATAAAGAAAGGTTAGAAAGTTATGGTGTTACACTTTTCAATTTCATTCTTTCTAATTGTACCATATACATTATGCCAGGATCCATTTTGGTTCAAAGGAGTTAAAAATGGTGTTAATCTAATCCCCTTTTTGTTTTTTAATTATTATTTAGGCTTCTAGTCCCTTCCCTTTGCCTTTTCCAAATTAAAAAAAGAAAAAAAAAAGAAAAAGAAATATAAAACTCTTGAAATAAAGATTAATAAACCATCCATAATAATTACGTAACAAAAATAATTTATAAGAAGGAACCTGAAAGATATCATTTTAATCTAAAAATCTAGTTGAAATTGTTTAAAATAATCTAATTAAAATTACCGGTTTTATCATTTTCAATCTAATTTGACTTGTTTTATCTTCTTTTTAATTGCATGAGTATTCAAGAGTAATAAGTTCACCCAAATCCTATTCTTTTAAAATGAGAAATAATGTTTGGTGAGCAATATTAGTAGCATTACCACTTACTTATTAGTTATCACATGTAATTGAAAAATATTAATTATTTAAGTAAATTAAAATAATAACACCAAAGTATATTCAACGTAATTTTTTATTTAATAGTTTAAAAAAAATCAAAGGGTCCGGATAAAAATAAAATAATTGTGATGGTTATGAATTTACAGATTCAATCCTTTGACCAATATCATTGTGCTTCTTGCCAATGAATCCAACATATGTTGAGAGTTTAGATTGCTACTCAAATAACTGAATAAGAGATATTATATTGACAAATTAATCTGAGTTTTATTTGAGGTACTTGAAAAAATTCATCAAATTAATGAGAGAATCAGTCATCTTCCCCATACTGTCCATAATATAGTTTAAAACTAAAAAAAATTATCCATAAAGTGATTTTCAAATGTCAAATGAATTAAGACAAGTGGAGAACTTTTTTTTTCCTTATGTATACCGTATGAATTTCAAAATGATAAAAATCTAGGTGTTTTCTTGCAATTACATTAAACAAAACCAAATGCAACACTAAATATATATATATATATATATATATACATATTGATTAGTTAAGGAGAAATTATAATGAGGGGGAAAAAACGAGAAAGGCCAAACACTCTCTAAATCTTAAACAAGTAGTAATTAGGCAAATAAATAAAGGAAAAAAAAACCTAAGTATCATTTTAAAAGAGGAACAAAAATTTGATATGTTGAAGAAAATACTAGGTCTTCCATTTTTGTATATTAGACTTGTATCAACCCATAATTTTAGACTTTGAAAATTAGTGGCAAATTATTTGAGAAAAGAATTTGAAATCTTTATCATCTTCCTGGCAATTCGAGAGTATTGACGGAGCTTGCGCATTAATATTTGCTTTTTGTTTAATTACAAAGAAGACATTTGATTTTGAGAACAGAGTGAGAAAAGCAACATAGATAAAGATTGACCTATTAAAATTGAACTCACTTTAATAGATAAAGAGTTTGGGTGCCGTAGTGTCTTTAATTGTTAAAAAGAAGAAAAATGTTCAGAAAAAAAATGAAGAAAACTGTTCTTTGAGAAAAACAAAAAATTATATCAGAGCGATACATGACTTCCTCTGCCAGATGCAGCATTCCTCTAATGACTTCAAGGCTAAGGTTGCTATTAAACTGCATCTCATCATCAATAATGGAAATGCTTGGGAATAGAATTTTGCAACCTCTTTTGACTTATATTGATGAGCTTCTTGGTGTTGTGCCGGCTTCACTCATCATCAGCTTCATCAATTGTCAGTGAAAACATCAATTTAAGAAGTGATAATGAGTTGAAAATTTTGAATATAAAGATAGACTTAAAAAGCATAAATAAATGTTATAATACAATATGGACATTATGACATAACAAAATATGAAGTGTTTTAAGTACAATATCAACGTGCATATTTTATGCAATATTTTTAAAATTAAACTAACTATTAGCACAAATAAATGTTATAATACAATGTAGACATTATGACACAACAAAATATGAAGGATTTAAATACATTATCAACGTGTATATTTTATTCAATATTTTTAAAATTGAACTAACCATTAAATTAATGAAAGTACAGATTTATAATAATTAAATATATATAATTTTATATAATAAAAATTTAATACAATAAATAATAACAAATAAATATTAATATATTTTAAACGTGTTATCATTGACAATACATAAAAACAAAGTTAAACATAACATAATATTTAAATTTATTTAATTTCCTAATTTTAAAATTTGAGTTTAAAATAAGTTATCCACAAATGAATTAAATCACCAAATATTGGTGTATTGAAACAATAAGAAGACTAAAATTGTTTGAGAACTAAATATTTCCATACAAATATTTTAATATAATAAATTTTAATCGGTCCTTGGATACTTGGTAGATTGTAGGCTATAAAGGAAATTTAAAAAAAAAAGGCCACTTTGAAAGAGAGAGAGAGAGAGTATTATATTAAGAAGGCATGGTGGCTCCACGAATAAGACCCTAAGGCAAGGATGGAGGCTCCCAGGATTTCCAAACCCGATTTTTGATCATTTCTTCTAGCCACTAGTTCAAAGGGTCTTTTACACTGGACTGGTTCACCAATTTTTCAATTAAACTGGCCTTACAAGTTCGATTTTTCAAACACTAATTTTATAAGTGTCGAACACGACACTAGTATTTTTTGAAATATTAGTGCTTTAAAAAGATAGATGTATGTATTCAATGGGATAACAAATAGAACGCAATGCCAATACTAGCAACGAAATCAAGGGAACGCATGATACAACAAACATTTTGCCAAAAGCAATAAAATAATAATTTCAATCTTCACCGAAAAAAAAAATCAAGTATAATCCAACTTAGGCTAACAACAAAAATATATCACAGCACAAGGAAACATAATCCTATTCTATCAGTATGAAATGGCTTTTGACTATAAATACAAGCATCAGCCCCCCTTGCCCCAACAAATACTGTAAAGAATATTGACACTCTTCAACGGCATAGTACTTTTTCATTTTCAATGTAAATGGCCAAAAAAGTTGAGCATAACTCATCAATGTTGGTGATGACATAGTCAACCCCGGTGGCAATCAGCATATATGCAGAACTACACAACGAAGATATTTGAAACTAACCTTCTTAAAGCATAAAGAAGCATCTTTGGCCTTTTTGTAAGGATAGTTCTAACCTTACAGCTTGACCTTTTTGCTCCGGACGCTTTTTTCGTTGTTATTTAACACTCTTTCATCATACATAGAGCGTTGCGTCCTCTCATTATTCGACCACAGGGTAAACTGCAAAAGTCATTATTCAGGGTATTAACAAATACGAGCATATTTAAGGCAGGTGTATCTAATAAACAAGCCCGTGCTGCTTTAGGTTGGATTCAACAGCAAAAAGCAGCAATGGCCAGGAACCATAGGCTGCCACTTTGGCAACATCAGATATGTGTAATTTGCAATCGAAACAACAAGATGCATAGGACAATTTGGATTCTCTAAACAGAAGAGGCAGTGCTCTAGCTGAGCCAAAATCCGCTTTGCATGAGTGTTGTTCTGGGTGATCTTATGATCATCGCTGTCTCTCTTCTTTCATGTCTTTCTGCTTTTGCCATCTTCAAAGTCATACTCATCATCTCCCCCGACTAGAAATTTTAAATTGCTTGTCCTGCATGATCCTGCCAGCAAGATGCTTATCAGCATCATCCTCTCCTTTTTTTATGCTGAAAAGATATGCTCTGCTTGGCATATCTTATAGATAATGGAGAAGTGTCACTATAGCAATCTTAAGAAATAACCACAATTTACAGAGACAACGACAAAGAATAAACATGTCGAACAATTTTTAGGAACTTAAATGGAAGAAAGAATAAAGAAGCAAAAACAAGATATTAGACAAAAAATAAGCAAATGTTCCGCAATTATATAAGAAATTGCACCTTGGCGACAAGGCACGTTAGAAGTGATTAAATCAAACATACAGAACTAAGGGAAATAGAAGATAGAGACAGAGTTCCAAAAATAGGTAAATGCCTGCTTGAACTTCCTTCAATTCTTGGTTTGATAATGTGATCTTGATTGCCCTCCTTTGTGCTCATACTCTTTGCCGCTTGCTGCCCACAAAAAATAAGACCAAAAAAAAGAAAACCAGATAACGGAATCAAATTACTCACTAAACCCACAGGATATGTTTCTGATGACATTGTGACAATATATATCCCAAGCAAGACAAAATAGACTAAATTGAGAAAAAAAAAAAAAAAGTAGTTTTACTCGGTCAAGAAGCTTCTAGAAACAACACAAATCCTCCCATCCTCTAACAACCCCTCCTCAAAAAGACAACAGAAACTGTAAAAGAAAATTGTCTCTAAGAAAAAACCACATAAACATTACGTTAAGTAGTAAAACAAGACTGACAAGGCATCATAACAAAAGAAAAAGTCTGACTGTTAAGAAACCTAAGATAAGTCGTCTTACAAAGTAACTGGGACTGCTAAAGGATTAGACGAGTTTTCTATTGACTAAAAGTCTTACAGTTATCCTTATCTTCAAGAGGAGTTTGTCTTGTAATTAAACTATTTTTCAGAATGTTATAAATAAAGGTACAAGGGCTGGTGTGCATGTGATTTTCATCAGTCCCTAAGTTCTGCCAACCATAATTTTGCTCTCACCCTAAATTTCAACAACAAAGACAACTTTTCAACCATGCAGTGAATATTGATTAAATGCAAAATTGTTTGTTCAACCAATTTTTAATGGGCAGGAATCTGAGGCTTTAACTAGGGGTGTTCACGGGGGCATGAAAATTAGGTAAATTTTTTTTTTTAAATGTAGGGCCGAGGCGGGCCGTACGGCCATATTGGCTCAGTCCGGCTCGAAAAATAAATTTATTTTTTAACAAAATATATTTTTTTTATAAAGATTTATATCAAAATTTTAATTTTTTTAATGATAAAATATAATTTTATAAAAACTTATATAAAAATTTTCTTTTTTTAGGTATTATTTTATAATTTTAATAATAAATTTAGGTTGTCTTTAGAAAATATATTAGTTTAATCAAGTCTTAAAAAATATATTTTCTATAAAAATTTACATCAAATTTTAATTTTTTAAGGATAAAATATTATTTTATAAAGATTTATATAAAAATTTTTTTTTAAGTCATTTTATAATTTTTATGATAAATTTAAAAGAAAAAAAATATTGAGTTATTCTATTTAGTTTAACCCTGCCTAGTATTAAATCGGATCGAATTGAGCCCAAATAACTTCAATTTTAAAGCCTTAAAACCGGGCCGGCCATCAAGTAAGGCCAAAGTCCTGCACGGCCTAAATCCATGAATACTCTTAACTTTAACCATTTTTTACTTAAAATAAAACCCAAAACCTGCCTAACAATCAAGTCTAGCTCCAGCCGAGATAAAGAAAAAATCAAGGAGACCAACATTCTAGAAAATTCAAGGCTTAGCCCCAGTTTGTTCTCATTCTCAGGGGAGCGAATAACAAAATTCAGCAGAGCATCCAGAAGCTATATTCACTGAATGGCAGAAATAATTCATCCTGACAAACATCAGAACATTAGCTGAAAAAATTGTTGGCGATGGCTATCCCTATACTATTTGATATGCTTAAAAGAAATAAACTAACTATAATTAAAGCCAATGCTGAATGTAGGAATTCTACAAACTAAACTTAAAGGTCAGACCAGAAGAATTAAAAATGCGTAATGCTTAAAATGCAATATAAACAAAGTCTAAATTAGAGTGAATATCTTCTCATCTTACCAATAATTTCTCACCTTCATACTTTCCTTTTAATCGTAGCTGCAAAGCCTTAGCTGCCAACTGGTTTGCATTCATCTCATCCTTTTCATTTTGCATAAAAGAAGAAATCTTGTCAGGGAGCACAAAGAAAGGTAACAAAAAAGTGTAGCAAAGACACAAATAAGAAACAGTAACAACTAACAACACAAGCCTAGACATCAAAAGAATCAAAAGATATAGTTACTCCAGCCCCTTTGAATATCTGTTAAAAAGACATCCTTCAATATAACACGGGCTGAACACTAAAGAGAGGTCGTTAATGCGATCCTGTCCCAAACTAGATCTAAGGACCTGGTAAGAATCTACGTATAAAAAACTTGCCCTTCCTCCCTACACCTTCGCAAGAACTATTATCACTGGCAAAGTCATTCAGTTATCAAAATGTTGACAGAAACCAAAACAAACCATCACTACCTAACATAAATGTAAGGAGAAAAGCTCCCTACACTCACAACAAAGGGCATGCAACAACAGGGATCTCCTTCTTGCTGGGGGATATGATATCAAATGTTTTGGCTTCAGTGGTTAGACGTCTAAATTCTCCATCACAATCATATACAATTACATTCATAAGCATTCATCAATAAAATACTAAAGGATTAGGAATAAGAGAGTTGCATTTGGGAAAGACGAATCCTCGAAAGAATGTTTATTGTATTACCCGGAGGCTTGGAATATGTGGATCTTGATCTTTAATATTTGCACTTGACAGGTTTGTCGGCATCTGATGAAAAATTTTCCGCCTTAACATTTTCTTGAACGGAACCATCAAAATCATTTTTCTTCTTGTGAAGAAATTCATCCATAGAGCTTCCATCATTTAAATAGTCCCAGCATCCTCAGCTGCAAAAGCGTGACTTTTTCGCATTCATCTTGAATTTTTGGTGTCCTCGTTTCACGGTGCCTGACAGATACATCCTTTAAATAACTCAAATTCAGTAATCTATAAAGGAATTTCCTTCTGAATCCCATAAAAAATGAGGCTAACTCAAATAACTCAATTGAAAATTGAATCCATTAAAAGAGAAAGAAAGAAGCAGCAGTAAGTTTCCTCTCAATGGTATTAAACTTACCTTTTTAGAATCCTTCTTGCCATGACTACCTGAATCTGGTGAATGTTCTGCAGTTAGCCCTCTCTTTCTACAGAATCAAATGACAAATGAAGATGGAAATCAATCAAATCTGATAAAAGGAATTTCAAGTTGTCGGTGACGACGATTTGGGGTGGTGTCAGTTTTGAGCCAAAACCAAACCGAATCAACCAAATTGGCTTTTTATTTTGTTGAACTTTATTGGTTTTAAATTCTAATCGATTTTGTTCGGTTTTTGTTCGATTTAGTTCAATTTGGCGCGATGTGGTTCATTTTTTTTTTTGTCCAAAAGTAATTTTTTTAAAAAAAATTTGTTTATTGTAATATGTAAAATTTAACTTTTAATATCATACATCTCTTAAAATTTTGACCAATAATAATTTTAGAATAATTTACTATTTTTATATCTTTTTTTTTGTCTAAAAAAATTTCATACATTCATAAAAAAGTTTTAAAAAGTGAAAAAAAATAAGAGTAATATCTTATAATAAAATAATATAAATAATTTGTATATTTCTTGAACCACATAAAGAATATAGCTTTGATACAAATTTAATTAACAAAAAATTTCATTAATCTAAAAAAAATAAAATATTAAATTTTAATTAATTGCAAATTTAATGGTTCAGTTTGGTTCAGTTAACCGAACCAAATATGAAAAAAATCGACAACCGAATCGATTTAATCGGTTCTACAATTACAAAAAACAAATCAAACCAATTTTTAATCTATTTTATTCAGTTTTTGACAGTTCGGTTCGATTTGGTTTAATTGGTTTAGTTCGGTTTTGTTCACCCTTAGTAACGATGACGATGGATGATTCACTACATCTCTTTAATCAAGGAAACACAATGGAGAGAGCATGTGTGACGAATTGGATCTCGATTCTCGATTGTGATTTCCTTGATTAAGAAGATGAGAATGGATCAAAGTAAGGAGATTGAGGTCCGAGAATCAGTTGAGTGAAGGACGTATTTATAGGGAAGTACATATGGTAAAACCCTAATCGCCTATCATTCATGTCGCTTATCCAACGCTTCATTTTGTTTGGGCTTGAAATGGAAAAATCACACTGCATTTTTTCCAACGGTTTTCAGTTTTCGCACGCAAGAGGTGTTGTTTAAAATTTAAACTGAAAGGTGAAGGTGCTTGGATTAGACAAGCTTAGAGATTGAAAAGTTCATCTAATTTATTACACTAGTCTTGCCCCTGCAAGATGCAGGAAAAATTTAAAAAATTCATAAAAAAAATGTAGAAAAAAGATCAAAAAAAAAATGTGTAAACAATAATTGTATAAACATGCACGGTTCATATACGAACATCAACATTGTCATGCACGCAGCTTGTGGAAGTCGCACTGTTCATAAGTCGTGATTCGCACAAATATTTTATATATATATATATATATATAGACTTGATTTGAAAAATATAAATATAATTCTAAGAAAAAAATATTTATTTTTGAAATGAGTTAAGTTTGGTCTAATAATATTATTTTTTTATATATTAATAGTATTATATTTCATTTATTTCTCTTTTATTTTAAGTTTAAATACTCTATTAATTTAGCATGACAAATTTACCTTTATTAAAAATAGATTTTATTCTTTTGTAAATTGAAGGGTTGTTTGAATTAACAAAATGAGTTATCAAGAATTTAAAATAAATAGTTCTAGATGAAATTGCTTTAAATATATTTAATTTTTTTCAACTTTAATTTAAATATCTTTTTCTTCTTATAAATAGTATGATGATAAAGATTTTAATAAAGAACAAAATTCTATTATCCACCTCATACATATATTTCATAATAATGGCCGAATGAAAATAATAAGGTATGTATTATTGTATTTAAAACCAATTGTGTTTAAATTTTATTTTTCATGAGTGTTTTTTAGATATAATAATGCTGTAATGAAATTGCATAAATTAAATTCTTTCAAGTATTTAAGTATATGTTAAAATCTAAAAATTTGTAAAAAAGAAAAGAAAAGAGTTCATCATGACAAGTAAGGGCCAGCTTGAATTTTTGCTATAGTATTGGGCCCTAGTCTAGGCCTACATTTTTTAAGTGCATGTTTTTTAGAGATCAAGCCTTTTTTTATATTAGCCCATAATCAGATCTAATGTTGACTATTAGAAAAAAGATAGTGAGATAGTTATTTTATATTTTTATTATTAAATAAATTTTAATATGTATAAAAAAATTAAAAAAAATATTAATCATATGATACTAAATTGTAAAAATTATATACTTGCGTCTAAAAATTACACATTGTTATATTAGTTTTAAAAAATTATATACTTGTCATATTTTAAATGAGAAATTTGATAATAAAAATATAAAGAATTGTATATAATTTTTAAGAAAAAATAAAAATATGGTAACTAAATAATAATATAAATAAAAAATTATGCCTTTAAAGAAATGGTGTTGTCTACTCTATTAGAAATGCATTTTGTAATTATAACAGATGTTTTAATAAATTCATAAGGTAATTAGGATTCCATGCATTTAATGGGTAAATGCACTCCATGTAGTTAGAAAGATATAAGCTGAGAGGTGATGGTTCAAGCAATTTCTGCCTTAGAAGTTACAGAGAGAAGCTTTTATCATTGGAAACTTTTTAATCTTTCATTTTCTAAATATATCACATATATATATATATATATATTATGTAGGGGACCCATTTTGGTTGGTTAGAAATAGTGTTGATCTATCCCTCTTTTTCTTTTTCTTTTGAGATTGTTTTTTGTTGTAGTTTGGCCTTCTACCTTCTTTCCTTTACCTTTTACCCAATATATATATATATATATATATAATTTTTGAAATAAAGATTAATAAATTATCCATAATAATTACATGACAAAAATAATATATAAGCAGGAACTTGAAATATATTATTTTAATCTTAAAATATAGTTGAAATTGATTTAAAAAATCTAATTAAAATTATTGGTTTCATCATTTTCAATCTAATTTGATTTTTTTTCTTCTTATTAATTGCATGAGCATTGAAGAGCAATCAGTTCACCCAAATCCTGTTCTTTTAAAATGAGATATATGGCTTGGTTTGCAATATTAATAGCATTATCACTTACTTATTTTATGAGACTGCAAAAATATCACATATTAAAATAAATTAAAATGATAATATCAAAGTATATTCAACATAATTTTTTATTTAATACATTTTATTTAAAATTAAAGGTTTCACATAAAAATAGAATAATGGTGAGGGTTATGAATTTATACTTTTAATCCTTTCACTAATATCACTATGCTTCTTGCCAATAAATCTAACATATGTGGAGAGTTTAGATTGCTAGTCAAATAATCAAATAAAAGATACTGAGAAATAAATGAGTTTTATTTGAGGTACTTTGGAAAAATTCAATCAACTTCTCATTATTAAATATCTTTACAACTCTTTTTCATATTGAACTTTGATACTTTAATTTTGATCAAAATTTTTCTTTTCAAGAATTCATCAAATTTATGAGGAAGAGTAGTCATCTTCCCATACTGTCCATAATATAATTATAAAACTAAAAAATATTGTCCACAAAGTGATTTTCAATTGTCAAATGAACTAGGACAAGTGGAGAATTTTTTTTAATGTATACTATTTGAATTTCAAAATGATAAAAATCAAAATATTTCTTGCAATACCAATAAACAAAACCAAATGCATCACTAAATATATATTCTAATTAGTTAAGGAGAAATTATAATGAGGGGTTAAAAACTAGAAATGCCAAGCACCCTCTAAATCTCAAACAGGCAGTAATTAAGCAAATAAGTATAGGAAAAAACTTTTAAGTATAATTTTAAAAGAGGAACCAAAATTTCACATTTTAAACAAAATATTGGATCCTCCACTTTTGAAAAGTTTTTGTCAACCCATAATTTTAAACTTTCAAAATTATTAGCAAATTATTTGAAAAAAAAATTTGAAAACTTTATCATCTTTCTAGCGATTTGCCAATATTGATGAAGCTAGCACATTCATATTTGTCTTGTGTTTAGATACAAAAAAAGACAACAGAAAGTGAGAAAAGCAATATGGATATAGATTGAACAATTAAAATTGAACTCGATTTAATAAGATTGAAACAGTATGAGGTAAAGTACAAACTCATTGGATGCTGTATTTTTCGTAATTGTTGAAAAGAAGAAAATTGTTTTTTATATCAGAGTGATGGATGACATGCTAATGGCGCCACATGCAAGATTAGTGTCCAAACTACATTAAAAAAAATATAGGCTAAAAACATAATTTTCTCAAACACGTAAGATCAATTTAAGAACAAAGGGAACAACATAGCTCCAGTTATTTTTATTTGCTCCGACATGTATACTTTACAAATATCCACTAGTCGCAACTTTAAGAAAGAAACCACCAAGGATAGGTACAATCACCCTTCATGGAGCTGCTTTGTCCAGTCAAACGGCTCCCACTCTCTTAAGAAGCTTGCAACTGCTTGCTTTTGTACCTCCACCGCCTCGTACTGTCGGCGCCGATACATGTCTTCCTCTGCCAGATGCAGCATTCCTCTTATAACATTAAGGCCAAGGCTGCTATGAAACTGCTTCTCATCATCAATAACATGCACAAAACCCTTGTTTAGTCCAAATTCAACATGGAAGTAGGGGAAATGCTTGGGAATAGAATTCCGCAATCCCTTTTGACTTGTATCGATGAGCTTCTTGGCATTGTGCTGGCTCCACTCATCTTCAGCTTCATCAATTGCCTGTGATGACGTCAATTTAAAAAATGGCAATGAGTTGAAAATTTGGAATATACAGAGATAAGCATAAATTCAGGACCCAAAAATAAAATAATTACTGTGACATGACAAAATATGAAGTATTTAAATACAAATTGAGCACGCATTTTTTGTGTGTTGGACATCATACGGCTGTTTTTGAAGTATCAATACTTCAAAAAGATAGATTTATGTATTTAATGGAACAACAAATAGAATGCAATGTCACTTACCAGCTACAAAATCAAAGGTACATCCAAGATACAATAGAGACATTTTGCCAAAAGCAATAAAATAATAATCTCAAGTATAATCCACCGCACATAGAAACATAATCAGATTCTACCAGTATCAAAGGGCTTCTGACCATAGATGGCAGTATCAACTCCCCTTCCCCCAACAAATACCGTAAAGAATAATGACATTCTTCAATGGCATAGCACTTTTTTGACCCTCAATGTAAATGGCCAAAAAAGTTGAGCATAAGTCATCAATATTGGTGATGACATAGTCAGCCCTGGTATCAACCAGTATATATACAGACTAAACAAAGAAGTTAATATTTGAAATCTAACCTTCTTGAAGTATAAAGGAGCCTCTTTGGCAATATCTTGGGGTAAGGGAATGCATTCAATAATACAATGCCGGCGCTGCTGTGCCAATCCCATCACAGTTTCAAGAAAAACCACTTCCTTCTCTTGCTTTGCAAACATCATAATGAGGCATTTCTTGAAGTTCCGAATTTCTGTCCACACATTGTCATCCACAGTTCTCGTAGCTGATTCATGCTGTAAAGTAAGAGGTAGTAGATAAATAAAAAATTTTAGAGTTCAAAGATAATGTAGTAATAATAATAGTAATTATTATTATAATACAGATGTCTTATTGCACAGATCCACAAGCTCAAAACTCAGTTGACCATATTTCAATTTAACATTACATTTATACAATTTGATGTTGCTTTCAAAAGACAAGCAATAACACTACATAGTATCTCAAAAGCAGACACCAAATACATTCTAGCTCTCATGACCACGATCTAATTTAAGACTTTCCTACTTCCCCACTGTCTCTATAGGGATAGTTCTAATCTTACAGGATGACCATTTTGCTTCAGATGCTTTTTCCAATGTTAAATAACATTTTTTCATCATACATAGGACATTGTGTCCTGGTCATTATTCGATTATAGAGTAAGCTGCAAAAGTCATTACTAAGGGTGTTAACACATTCGATCATCATTCAGGCTATTGTATCTAATAAACAAGCTCATGCTGCTTTGGGTTGGTTACAACAGTAAAATGCATACTGACATTAAAAATTAAGCTCACCTGAATGGGTAAAATGCAGCAATGGCCAGGCACCACAGGCTGCCACTTTGGCAACATTAGATATGTATAATTTGCTATTGAAACAACAAGATGCATAGGACGATTTGGATTCTCTAAACAAAAGAGGCAGCGCTCTTGCTGAGTCAAAATCCGCTTTGCATGAGTGTTCTTCTGGGTGATCTTATGATCATCACTGTCTCTCTTCTTTCGAGTCTTTCTCCTTTCGCCATCTTCAAAGTCATACTCATCATCTGCCTGACTAGAAATTTTAAATTGCTTGTTCTGCATAATCTTGTGAGCAAGATGCATATCAGCATCATCCTCTCCTTTTTTCTGCTGAAAAGATATACTCTGCTTGGCATATCTTATAGAAAAACAGAAAGTGTCACTACAGCAATCTCAAGAACTAATGGTAATTCACAAGAATATGAATAGCTACTATACAAACATAATGACAAAGAACAAGCATGTCAAGCAATTTTAAGGAACTTAATAGAAGAAAGAATAAAGCAATGAAAACAAGATATTAGATTGAAGGGAAAAAAGAAGAAGCATATATTCTGCAATTATTTAAGAAATCGCACCTTGGCCACAAGGCACATCAGATGTGATTACATCAAACATATACAGAATTAAGGGAAATAGAAGATAGAAAGAGAGTTCCAAAAATAGGGAAATACCTGCTTGAACTTCCCTCAGTTCTTGGTCTAATTATGTGATCTTGATTGCCCTGCTTTGCGCTCATACTCTTTGCCTCTTGCTGCCCACAAAAAATTAGACAAAAAGAAAACCAGAAAATGGAATCAATTTACTCCCTAAACCTAACGGATATGTTTCTGATGACATCATGACAATATATATCCCAAGCAAGACAAAATAGAATAAATGAAGAAAAAACGTACAACATAAATTCAGCAGAGCATCCAGAAGTTATATTATCTTAATAGCAGAAATAGTTATCCGAACAAATAATTGGAACATTAGCTGAAAAAATTGTTAGCTATGACTATCTCTATGCCATTTGATATGCTTAAAAGAAATGAACTGGCTATAATTAAAGCCAATGCTGAATATATGCATTCTACGAACTAAACTGAAAGGGTGCACAAGAAGAATAAAAAAGGCACAATGCTTAAACAGCAACATAAACAAAGTCTCAATTAGAGGGAATATTTTCTCATCTTACCAATAATTTCTCAGCTTCTTCATGCTTTCCTTTCAAACGTAGCTGCAAAGCCTTAGCTGCCAACTGGTTTGCACTCATCTCATCCTTTTCATTTTGCATAAAAGAAGAAATCTTATCAGGAAGCAGAAAGAGAGGTACATAATTTAATAATTAAAAAAAAAGAAAAAGAGAAGAAAAGAGGAGAAGGATAAGATATCCTCCTTAGCAAAGACACAAAGAAGAAACAGAAACAACTAACAAGACAAGCCAAGATACCAAAAGAATCCTAAAGATAGAGTTACTCCACGCTTTTGAATACCTGTTAAAAAGACAACCTTGAATATAACACAGGCTGAACACTAAAAAGAGGTCATTAATGTGATCCTGTCCCAAGCTAGATCTAAGGACCTGGTAAATATCTATGCATACAAAATTTGCCCTTCCTCCCTACACCTTCACAAGAACTATTATCTCTGGAAAAGTGACTCAGTTATCAAAATGTTGACAGAAACCAAAACAAACCATCACTACCTAACATAAATATAAGGAGAAAACTTCCTACACAGACAACAACGGGCATACAACATCAGGGACAGGGATCTCCTTCTTGCTAGGGGATATGATATCAGAGACGTCTAATTCCTCCATCACAATCATGTCCCATTGCCTTCATAAGCATTCATCAATAATAAACTAAAGGGTTAGGGATAAGAGAGTTGCATTTGAGAAAGATGAGTCCTAGAAATAATGTTATTGTTTATTGCATTACCCTGAGGCTTGGTGTACGTGGATCTTGCTCTTTAATATTTGCACTTATCTCAACAGGTTTGTCAGCATCTGATGAAGACTTTCTCTCCTCAACATTTTCTTGAACAGAACCATCAAAATCATTTTTCTTGGAGAGAAATTCATCCATAAAGCTCCCATCATTTGCAAACTTATTTAGGCTAGATGCTGCAGCAGAAACAATCCCCGCATCCTCAGCTGCAACAGCTCGACTTTTTCGCTTTCCCCAAGATAAAGAATCTTGAATTTTAGGTGCCCTCATTTCACGGTGCCGGACAGATACATCCTTTAAGTATTCCTGCCAGAATTTCATTGGCCAAATTCAGTAATCTCTAAAGGATTTTACTTCTGAATTCCAAACAAAATGAGGTTAACTCAATAATAAATTGAAAATTCAATCCATTAAAAAAGAAAGAATGAAAGAAAGCAGCAGTAGTCTTCTCTCAATGACATCCAACTTACCCTTTTAGAGTCCTTGCCATGATTATCTGAACCTGGTGAATGTTCTTCAGTTATCCCTCTCTTTCTACTTTTTATAGCACGCAAATGAGAACGAGATGGGGCTGCTGCATGAGATGCTAAAGATGCAGTCAGATCACCAAGCGAACCCCACCTTTCTTCCACAACCTATATTTATCCATATGCATACAAATAATGAGTAGCCAAATATTTGAAAGTAAAAGACAGACTAACAAAGCATATCTGAGAGGCAGCACACAATACCTCATTCAGCCTTCGTCCCTCTCGAGCTGCTTGCTCTTGTGCCCGCTTCATTGCTTTAAGTCTCCAGCTTGCCCCACCATCCCCAACAAGGGAAGAAGATAAAAGTTGGTCTGCACCAACTTTAACCCCATCACTATCTTCTGGGTAACCACTTCCATTATCTCTCAGATATGGGTTCAATTCCTTGGGATTCACAATCTTTGTCTGAGGAGAAAAGAAAAAAATGTATATATGTATAGTCAGCAAACACCCTCTATTATATGAGATTCAAAGATGAAGACCTACTGCCCAAAAAAAAAAGCGTATTTCAGACAGATGGAATGTGAACATACATTCTACCTGGAGCATCAACTATTGAAAATAAAACACAACTCACTCCTACATCACTTGGGATGACAACGAATGGCAATAAATAAGCAAATAAGATTGCAGATAAGCAGAGGACTTATTAATAGCCAATAAGATATCAGTTGTCCAGAACTCTCCTTATATGAGCAATATCAATGGACAGTAAAAACTTATTCTCAGGCAATATCAGGTCAAAGGCCCTAGATGTATGAGATTAATAGCCAATGAGATATCAAGGTTCTATAGGTATATACTATCCTTTCCTTTCCTTTGTTTCAATTTATATATTGAATAAATTAGTGTTCTGACTACTGAGAGCAGAAGTAAAATTTTAACAAAGCAAGACATACCTCCTCAACTGAAGGCTCCTCTGGTAATTTTTCCATTGCTTCTACAGGCCTCTCATTTTCAGACCGAAGCATCCACTCTAATCCCATTTCTTTTCTTGCAATTTCCTTCTCACTTACAGAATTTACTGCAATATTTATACCTTCTCCTTTTATCTTGTTCTTTTTACTCCCGTCTTTTCTCCTGGTCTTTTTAGGCCTTGCTTGTCCATCCAAAAAACTATCACTATCATCAGAAGTGGATGAAGAACCGTCTCCAGATGTATATTCTTTTTTACCACTCCTTGATCTTGATCTTCCTTTTGACCTTTCTCTTGAGTCATCTGACCAATTATGATCACTTTTCTTTTGTGTCCTCTTCTTACGCTTTTTTTTCTCTTGTGAACTTTCACTTTCTGTTGTGTACAATGAAGAATTTTCATCGGATGAATACCACTTTTTCTTTCTAGAACCCTTTTTAATCTTTTCAAGACTTTCATCATCTGAAGAGCCGTATCTAGAGCTCTTCCCTTTACTCTTACTTTTTTTCTTCCAAGTATCGGATTTTTTCCTCTCTTTCAAGGCAGAATCCAAGTCCTCATCCTGTCCTAGTTCGCATACAGTAATGAGGGTTTTGAGTTCAGACTTGCTTCTCATCAGATAATGCACAAAAATACATAAAAACATATGATCAAGCGCAATATTATAACGACAGCAGAAATATGCTTACCTTACTGATCTGATCACGCGGAATGAATTTCACCCCAGCAAACATGCTCGAATTTGCTAGACTACACCAATGCCTGTACAATAAAAATTTCTTGTATTTAAGGAAATACCACCACCATGAATTGACAGTATAACACTCCAAATAAGATAACACTATTAAGCACGGAAAAGAAAGGCGAAAAAGAAGATGCTCATATCAACTGTAAACTTGTAAATCAACACAGGTAATGTAGACTAGAGAAACAAAGGCAAAGCTAGAATACAAACAAAGCATAACAATTCGAACTTCATAGTGAACAAAAATATTCTAGAGCATCCCCATACATTGCTGTGGGAAAATTAAGAGAGAAATTTCACTTAAACAGCAACTAACCCTAGAAATGAATTCATGAAAGCAATAACAAAGTTACCAGAAATAAAATTGGGCTCTTCTGGCGTTGACTCTCAGGAATTCGAAATATTTTACGATGCTAGGGCCAGAGTACAAATCGGATATAGATGGCAGAAAGCAGATAGTGAGAAATAGAGAAGGAAGGCCGAGGAGAAGCTTTTAAGGCAAAGGCAAGGGCAACGTCGACGGAAGAGATGAGGGTGTGAGCTGAGAGCGCTATGATATCGAAAATGGAGCAGCTGAAAAGCTCGGCTTCATGGCTTCAATGCGATAGCGAGGCGGTGGCGACGAGAAACTAATCTGTAAATCCGGTGTATTACAATTTTATTAGGTTCTAATTATAATTTTAACTTTAAAATATATAAAAATAATTTAAATAAAAATAATAAATAAATAAATTACTAAATTAATGAAAATGATATTGGGCAGAACGATCCAATTTAATCCACTAAAAATTCAAAAAAAGTTAACAGTTAAAATTCATGAACTTATATGCAAACCCTGCTAGAAACTGCCCTCTCTTTGTATCTCTTTGGGTGTTAATGTGTATTTGTAATGAACAAATTTCTCGATTATTACTTCCTTGATTTTGGGGCTCCTTTCTTCTTTAAATGGTTTGTTTGATTTAAAAAATTAAAAGTGTAAATTTTTTAATGTTTTTTTGTTATTGATAATTAAGAAACTATTTTTTAAAATTATTTAAAATTTTATCTTATCATTTTATTATTATTATTGGTGATTAAAAATGACTAGTTTATTATTATTGATCATTAAAAAAGGATTATTTTATTATATTTATTACTATTAACAATTAAAAATAATTATTTTACTATTTTTTACATCAATGATATTATAATTATTTATTTAATTTATTGTTATTATATTATTTTTATTTAATTAAAAATAAAAATAATAAAAAATTTATTCATTTTCATATCATAATTATAATCATAACATTCCTTTTTCATTTATTTTTATTCTTTTTTATAAAGTCCATTTCCTACAACCAAACGAATTGTTATTAACTGTTGATTAGAAACTATGTCTACATGATGGGGGTGGAGTAAGAGTAAAAATAATGCGAAAAATAAAACTTTTTAATGTATCAAGAATTTACTCATGAGGACGTGCGTATTCACTTGTCACTATTTTGGGTGTATCCTAATTTTTATTATATATAGTATACTATTCAAAAGTAATAGATTTGGGCAAAATTTTCATAAATAATTGTTATTTTTTCATAAACATATGATATGTCAAAAATTTATCTGTTATATTTTTTCAAATAATTTGTGAAAAAATTCTTAAAATGATACTTAAATTTTATCTTATTCAAAACTATTTAATCACAGCCTCTCAACTTTTTATAAAAAGTGAACTCTTAATAAACGATTAATTTTATCCTTTTTTTTCTCTTTTGTAGGGACTTGTTAAAAGTTAAAATATATTTTACTCTTTTAAAATATACTCTAATTACAATGTTAGTAAATGAAATTCAAAAAAACTTTTAAAATATCCTACTTATATTCAAACCAAAATGCTAAGACATAACCAAAGGCCTAAACATTCAAGAACAACTCAAAATAGAATGTAAACTTAAAGACAAATCATAAAATAAGGTTAGGACCTCAAGTTTAAGTCATGGTGTTCAAGTTCTTCATTCATTCATGTAGGTTATGGAAGTGAGAAACAGCTCATTGCAATTAATTTTAATTGAAAACTAATATTTTCCACCATTATAGCCTGCTATTCAAGGAGATATTTAGGTACATTTTAAAATGCATATACCAATTGTACAACTAAGCAAATTCAAGAAGGTAAAATGTAATTTTGAAAAATAAAAAAGGGTTAAAATAGGCTAATTGCTAACTAATCCCTAGATTAAACTTAATACTAATGAGGTGAGCAATGGTAATTTAGGTGCTCCATGCTATAGAGGTATTTCTCGTGAATACACTGGCAATTAAATCAAAGGTTTTACTTATAATGATAAGATTAGCTATTGCAATTCCTTTCAAGTTAAACTTTGAGGAGTCTTTATTAGTATTGAGCTTGCTTAGAATTTGGAATTTAAATTCATGCAACTGATAAATAATTCTAAAAATCTTATTAATGTCATCTGTAATATCGATAGTAGAATAAAAAAAATGAAAAGAAATATATTGGCAAATTGCATTTTGTCATATTTGGCTAGAAGCAAACGAGTTTGCAGAACAGTTGGCAATCCGTAGATGTTCAATGGTCCTCAAATTGAATTACTTTTACTTTTCCCTGCTAGTCTTAGAAGGTGTAGTTACTTTAGGCTTCCTTTGCAATTTTTTTTGCTTTTTGTTTGCCTCCTTCTCTATTTGTCGCTTTGAACTTTTGCCCCTCTTATAAAAAACACACAAAAAACAGAAACAAAAATGGGCTGGCCCATATGACTGCAAAAGCGTACATTTCAGATTTAAGTTAATGTTTCTTGACCCATTTTAAATACAGACTGACCCAGTTAGGGTCGTTGAAGAAGAAAATAGTGATGGGCCAAACCTGTCGTAGTTGACAATTGACGCTACTATCTTCAATCCAGTGAGAGTTTGGGTCTTATGTTCCCATGATACTGTCCCATTCTACATGATGCTGCTCTATTATGTACGACGGAACCTTATTACAGAAATGAGGATTTATAACATGAAAAGTTTTATAATATTACCTTTTATACCATTCACCATATTTTTATATGACCAAAATCCTATTTTAATGCTCCGGTTATTCTCAATTTAGTCCTTGAGAAAAAAAGAAGTCTAAATTAGTTATTTACACGAAATAACATCACTCACCAGATAATACTGACATTGAATAAATTTTTTGATGGAAAATAATTCTACATATGCACTTAACAATAACTCATTATCATTAACGGTTCAATTGCTTTCGTTAGTTTTGAAAGCAGGACGTTAAAAGAGGTACTTTCTCTGACAATATCTAATGTGAACTACTAATTAACGTAAAATTTTCTTTCTTTTAAGTATCAACTTGAGAATGATCCCTTTTATAGTGAATTAAAATAATGTTTTACTCTATATTTTATGTTATTAAGAACTCTCATTTCCTTTTTATTACAAAGAAGTACAGGACTTTGAGAAGAATAACTCTCATTTCTGTATTATGATATCTATGATGATTTAGAACTACAACATGTTTTCCAATAACGTGTGTTATTTTGTCAGTTATCAAGAGAGTGAAATAGAAGTGCGAGTCTCATACAAAAGTGTGTCAAATGCAGTTGGGGAAGCCAACTAAAACATTCAGTTAAATTTTTGACTGCTAAACATGCTGAAAAAATAAAAAAGTGAAATGATGAGACTAATCACAATCTGCATGCGTATTCAGATTTGATCTCATCTTACAATATATCCCTAATTTTCTGTTTCTGGCTATGATTCATGGCTGTGGTTTGACTTCTCTATCTAGGAAACAACACATCATTTTGTTAAAGATGTAGGGTAAGCAAAAGCACCAATAATTGGTTGTTACTTGTGTCATTGTATAGAGTGACAAATAATTTAATTATTATTAAACTATCGCCTTTCAATTTTGTTTCCATGGCCAATTTTTTTTTTCTTTCTTTCCCTTTTTTTTTTGCATTCAAATTTTGACACAAAAGCTGTATTCTATTAATTAACCTTTCTCAGCAAGTCAAAATACAAACACAACTAGGGTTTTGCAGCTTCCAGTGTGTTTAGGAGTGCTTATGCAAACTTCTTGTGTAAGTTAACATAATAAAGAGAAGAAAAGATCAAACGAAGGAAGAAATAGGAGACTGACGAAAGCCATCCATCAAAATACCAATTTCAACATATAAGCATATATAGGCGAAAGGGACAGATACATAAGGAGAGCCCGCAAAATTCAAATTAAGTTAAAGCCATAAATTTCTATGAATTAAGGCCACAAGATAGTGAAGATGGATGCGTCCATTAAAATTCGAATAAAAATTGGACCCCGTCTAATTAATTCTTGACAAGAATATGTATAGTAGGCTAAAAGTTAATCTTTCATATTGTGTGAAAAATTATAAAAGCACGTACATTTCATAGCATTGATTAGAAATTGGACAAGTGGACGTCCCAAATATCTCTCTCTCTCTCTCTCTCTCTCTCTCTCTCTCTCTCTCTCTCTCTCTCTCTCTACATATATATATAAAGTGAAAGGAGCCGTTTTGAAGTTGTAAACAATATAGTTCCTTCCTTAGACTATATGTACGTAGAATAGGTTTTGTTTTGTTTTGTTTTGTTTTACTCCCTTTTTAAATTTTGAATCAGTTAATCAGTTTGGGCCCATATCTAGTTAAATACAATTCCCTTAATAATTAACATCTTTCAATTGGTTTTGTATGTATTATTTCACTGCTATACAATCACTTATATATGCTCAACATACTAAAATCAACTACAAAACTACTCTATTGAAGCTCAGCTTAAAATTTTTCAAAAATTAAGGATTTGCTTAATACGTAAAATATAAAAAGAAATGTGATCACAAATGAAGTGAAAACAAGTAAAATATATAAGACTCTAAATTATTAGTAAGTCTAGATTCTTTTATGTTAAAATACTCTTTATGTGTAAGAGAGAAAATAATACAGTGAATATGGGATTTATATAAATAAATCTCATTAAACTCTATTCATTATATCACTTTCTTTTCTTGTATAAAGATCATTAATAAATGACGACTAATCATTAATCATGTGGCTGAAGTTGACATACGGAACCTACTATACAGCAAATATGCATTCTACAAGTCTTTAACATCACCACAAAAATCTCATTATAGTGGTTAGATTTACGTAATTTTCATAATTTCCCATCATTTAGGTTACAAGATTGATAATTCACTATCATTTATCACATTTATGGATGCAACAGAATGGTTGGAATAGTGAAATTAATGATTACGAAATCTTTTGGCTTTATAAGGATAAGTATATGCTAATTTTAATTTTCATTCATTGAAATTTAAACTCTTCAAATTGATAGGGGAGACTGGAGTGAATTGCGATATATAATATTTTGTTGATCTTTTCTAATATATTTTTTGTTATAAAAAATGATAATAAAAATAACTTAAATGTCCGAACACCAGTAATAAAATCTGCATTTAAGATTCAAACTCAAATTTTTGCCAGTTGTCACCAGTTGAGCAAAGCTCATGGGGCAATTAAGTTTTGGAGAAATAAAAATAAAAGTTGTTAAACTTAATTTAGTGTCAAAGTGTATAAATAATTTTTTAATCTGTAAACTCAATTCTTTTTTTTATTACAATCACTTGTTTTAAAAAAAATAATCTTATGTTCTAGAGAACATTATATTCCCTAATTATAACATAATAATAATATTTTGTTTTTGTGTGATCCAATTTGCATTATGATTAGCCTCACGATAAATGTGGAGAAGGTTAACTTGCCACTGACGTGTAAGGGGATCTCTTAATTTAGCCACCAGATTGCAGCATGTGGGTGATGGGGATTGCAACCAACATAATAATTATTAAATGTTACTAAATATAGAATAATATTTTATTTATTTTAATAAATTTATTACTATAATAATACTCATTAATTATATATAAATTAAATTAATTTTTTAAGAATTATTAATTACTAAATAAGTTAATATTTGAAATAATTATTTAATAAAATATTATTCAATAATAGAAAAAACATAGTATTACTACAAATACAAGATGATAACTCTTAAAAAACAAGGAAATTTCTGTACACCTTGGCCGCCAAGGCAAAGTCTCAGGTTGCTGATTAATTAATTTTTTAATAAATTAGGTCAAACAATTTTTCTGATTCTCTTGCCGTAATCAGACAAAATAACACTTGTCAAGACAATGATGATGGTATCAACATTGTCACTATATATATATATATATATATATATATTAAAAAAGTGTATATTTTATTTAATTAATGCTACCAACATAATTAATCAGTATCTTAAGTAACTATTTCAAGTTAAATGTTGCAAAAAGCACGAGATTTGAAGTTAAACTCATGTAATAGAGATGTCCAGAACATGATGTAGACCATGATGCAGAAATTTCAAATTAAAAAAAAAAAAAAGCAACTTCACAATAGTTGCCGTTTCTTGGGGCAAAAGAAGTTAGGCTGCTTTCATGTTTTAAATTGCTCTTACAATTGTATTACTGACACGTAAAAAGCTAAGAATAAAATTGAGTTATAAAAAATATAATTTTATAAATAAAAAATAACTTTTTATATTTTTATTTTAAAAAAATAATAAAAAATCAATACTATTAAATAATGATTACAATAATGTAATACATATTATACATAATTTTTTTTTATTGGGATACCAAACAAGTATTAATTAGAAAAATAATATATTTTTAAAAATTTTTGTGGTAATTGTTACTTGCTGTAATTATAAAATGGACACAACTTATAAGCTAGGACTAATTTAGTTAGCATGTGTGTGTGTGTGTGTATTTGAGTTCAATTGGTGTGAGGAACAGCTTAGAGATAATATCATAAATGCATCCAATTGATACGAGGGATTTCTTCTCTTAAAATTGTCCAGAAGAAAATTTAAGGTAGATAAAGTTCAAGGATAACTAAGAAAAACTATATTCATGACAAACAAAAAAATATTTATTTTTTTGTTCTTTAATAAAAATATAATTTGTTAGTACTTTTTAATCCAGCACTAAATTCTTGAATTATTTAAAATAATAGATAAATTATTCTTATTTTCTTTAAAAAATATTCAAATTACATAATCATTTCATCCATCATAAAAATATACACAAATCTTTTTAAAGTTAAAAGATTATTAAACATTCTCAACTGACAATATTTATTTCTTTTATAAAAAATGCAACTTTTAAGATGACATATATTTCTTAAACTTGTAAAATTAATATTATTTATTTTACATTTGAAATCATAAATTTAGTTTATTCTAAATTTTAAAAGATGAATAATTTAAATTAGTCAATTATACTTTTTATACATAATTATAACTTGTAGTGTCTTGCAGAGGGGTCCATGTAAGACATTTTTTAATTCTAAAAAATTATAATTTTTATTTTTCAAAAATAGAGAATAAGAAATTTTTGTATTGGTGAGAAGTAAGCGATTGGGACCCAAACAGTAATCACCTAGTTGTCCTTGTTTAGAGGGGAGGGACCATGGTGAACATACAGGCATTCCTTTTTTTTTTTTTAAATATATACTTTAACATGGAGTACAATTTGGTCACACAACCTTTTTCCTTTATATAAAGGGAACCACTTCCTTTGTGAATCCATATTTTCATGGCCTCAAAACTCCTTTTCTCTCTTCTTCTGCCTTTTTCTCTGTTAACCACTCTGTTTCATTTACCCCTTTATCTTTCTGTTTAAGTACTCTGCTTTATATTTTGCTCCACGAATCACAAGGAAAAAAGAAAAAAAGAAAATGGGTGTACTTGATTTTCTTTCAGATTACTTCACAGTTTATAGCAGAAAAAAGAGACGCAAACCAATGCAGGTTTTCTCTAGCTTCTATTCCATTTTCTTCCACTGTTTTCTCTGTTTGTGTTGTGTTTTGTATATTAATGGGTTGGCATGTGAAGCCAATTCTGAACGTTGCTTTTTTTTCTTTTTTGGTTTTGTGCTTATTATAGACTGTTGAAATCAAGGTGAAAATGGACTGCGATGGCTGTGAAAGAAGAATCAGAAATTCTGTCACCCGCATGAAAGGTTCATTCCTCTCTCTCTCTCTCTCTCTTCCTCTCATGTTTTTAGTCTCCAAAGCCTCTTTTTCAAGTTATACATTACAAGGCCTGATGAATTTGCATGCCAAAAAATGGAAGAAACTCTTCCACTGTCATCTTCTCAGCTAAGAAACATTCATACTTACACAGATACATGAAATGGTACGATAAGAAAATATAGTTTAACATGTCGAGTTGTTTCTGATATGAGTGTCAGATAAGGCTTTATTTTTATAGTAGTTGTGCTTTGTAGCTTCCTAGCTTGATAAATTAGTATAATACGAGACCTCTCAAGATACACTTCGCAGTAACTCTTGCAGTAGATCCTTTGAACTAAAATTTTTTTGCCTTGGAACTATGGAAAGCTCTGATAGAACATCTCTGCATCACATTTCAAGTCCTGATTTTCCACTCACTAAGATTCTTTTATGATCCAGATTGTAATTTGTGTACTCTAGAAGTGAGACTTGATATAATCAGATCCTCAAAAGTATGAGAAAAATTATAAAGAAGTAAGAAAAGTAGACAAGTTCTGACATTCTTAGAAGGGGAAACTGCAAAAGACAGAGACTATTGTGCATGACTTTATTTTTCCATATTTTTATTCATATAAAACAGTATTTTCCCCCGTTTCGATAAAAATCATATAAAGCATTATTTGAAGAACAATATGATTAAATTCCAATGCTCCTAGAAAACAGATCTTTTTCAAGCTGCCGGAATAAATGTCATGCACAAGGAAAACCTAGCAGAGCTTTCCCTTATCAGATTTATAATGTTGTGATAAGATACAATACTTCTTGATTTTACATAATTCCATGCTAACCAGGTTTTTTGCGCTCCTGGTTATCTTTCTATTTGAAGAGGGAAGAAAAGGAGAATAAAATTTTAATTTTGACATTCCCTTTGATTTGATTCTTTTTAATAAAAAATTTCTATAGTTCTCATCAATTCTTCTCAATTCAAACATACTGAAAGAAAAATATATATATATATATATATATCCTTTTCTTCTATTCTCAATTCAAACATATTGAAAGGAATATATATATATATATATATATGTACGTATATATACATATAAAATTTGAATTCAAATAAAACAAAATGTTAAAATTAAAATTTTATTTTTCTTCTCTCCTTTTCCATTCTCTTCAATCCAAACATATCTTTAAGTAAACTTTTTTCTTTTCCTTCCATTCTCATCAATTCTTCTCAATCTAAACATATTCTAAGGAGAAATAAATGTTAGCTTTTAGATTTAAATAAAAGAAATCATCAAAATTAAAATTTCATTTCCCTTACGTTCTCCTAAATCCAAACATATCCTAATTGATATGAGAATTTGTCAAGGTGTGAAACAAGTGGAAGTGAACAGAAAGCAAAGCAGGGTAACAGTGACTGGTCATGTAGAAGCAAACAAGGTGTTAAACAGGGTGAAGAGCACAGGGAAGAGAGCAGAGTTTTGGCCTTATGTTCCCTATAACTTGGTGGCTTATCCTTACGTGGCTCAGGCTTATGACAAGAGGGCACCTTCTGGTTTTGTGAAAAATGTTGCCCAAGCACTCCCTGCCCCTAATGCACCTGATGAGAAGTTCACATCCCTCTTCAGTGATGAAAACCCTAACGCATGCTCCATCGTGTAAACAACCAACTAGCTAAGGTTGCAAGTTCGTAACATAATGGTCAGGCGAAGAGAGAGATAGATACAAAGTATGTGAAGTATTTCTTGAATTAAATTTGAGGACTATTTTCATATTAGTTTGGGGTTTTTGTAATGTGTCTTTTTTTTTTTTTTGGCCAGATTGTAAGATGTGTCTTTGGATTTAGCAATAAGGAACAAAATTTTGGTTGCGGATACTAATAAAGATTGGCTCGATTGACAAGTTCGAGCTATCACAGCTGTGTTGGCTAAAATTTCTTCGGTTTGAATATTGCTAGTGGTAACTTGTCGTGTAATTATGTAATAAGATCATGTGAACCTACCAAAGTGAGTTAAATAAAACATATATTTTAGTCTGCCATAATGTGATAAGCAGGGTATTTCTGACAGATTTTCGTGTAATATATATAAAGTCTAATTCACCCTACAATCAAGTCTGGTTCAAAAGACTTTCTAGATGAAGATGTACCAGCGATGCAATTTATGTCTGCGCTAAACGTCTTATAAAATGAGCTAACATTTTACTGAATACGTTACAGGTGTTATCAATTTTTTTTTTAATAGTATTGTGAGAATCATAACTAAAATCTCTACTCAAAACCCATCCTTGCCATCTTGTTATTACTGAAAGTTGCTTAAACAATATATTAATCAAGAAGGTATACCCATCTTCAATTCGGATCCTCTTCATTAATTTGTTTTGTAAATTCAGGTTGTCAATTTATGGAAAAAAAGAAGAAGAAGAAGAGAGAAGTGAATCCCGTCACATACACTCTCTTACTTTCTTTTTCTCATTGAATTCTCTCTATTACTATAGAGAATCCGGTTCATACTTATGTCCAAGTAACTTTGTTTATTTCTTCTTTGTTTTTGCTTGTAAGCAAGTAGATTGATTATGTTCTAACGTAGCCAAAAACTTGAGAAATTTGAGAAGGAATTGAGATCGAAATTATACTTTAACCAAAACATTAGAGAACCGCCTAGAGTAAACAGAAGAATGAGAAAATATTAGCAAACTTAATTTCCTTAATTATTATTCTTCCTCTTATCAGAATACCAAACATGTCAATGTTATTTTATCTTTACCGTTTAGATTGTTTCGAAGTTCAACTTTTTAGAGGAAGAACATGACAAGAAATGAGTGAAACAAAAATTAATTTACTCTTGACTGTTTAAAAGAATTTGAATCTTCTGCATTTTTCAATTTTATTTATTAATTAATAACTAATTTTGAAAAAAGAAAAACAAAAAAGTGTATAAGTTATGCCTTTATAAGAATCAAATATCACTCATATCATATGTCAAACCCCCCCATTGTGTATTGTTCTATTTTAAATTAACACTAATAATTTTGTTTTTGTTTTAAAAAGAATCGAGACCCATAAAGAGGATATCCCAAACAATAAGAAGAAGGCCAAAAGATTTATATTATAGATTAATAATCTTATGTTTCAATAAATTGCACATTTTCTATCCCTCTTACCGCATCTTATAATTCTCTTAGGTTGCATTGGGATGAAGTAATTTGAGAGATGAAATAATTTTTTAAGCTATTTTAATTATTTCAAGAATTTTTTTGTTTGAATTAGAAATATGTGGTTTTTAAAATTTTGAAATAATTAAATTTCAAAGAACTTCAAATTTCATCTTGGAATTTCAGAATTTCCTCTTCTCATATTTGGAGGAATAGTATTTTGTACTTTTTTTTCGTAAATGTATTTTTCTTAATACATACACACACACATATCAAATGTGTAAATATATATATATATATATATATATATATATGCTTGTGCACACTGGAGTATATATATAGACACACGCATGCATGTGCATAAACACTCACAAGCACACATATACACACCTATGCATATTCATACACACACATATACATGTAATAGTCCATATTGAGTCTTTTATACAATTACCGCTCCCTTTTTCATCCCTCTTATCATTTACCTTTTTCTTTTGGCATCACACACACATACATAAACCCTTTTTCCCTCTCATCATTTACCTTTATCTTTGGGCATTACCTTTCTCCCACTTATGATTTTTCCTTTTGTTTTTGTCTAGTCTTTGAGATGGGTTTATCTGAATTCCTTGGACATCTGATTCCGGAATGATCTCTATAGTCTATTTACCAAAACATTTACTGGGTAATTAGTTAAGATCGAAAACTAGCATAATGGTCTAATCATGATCATGATGTGTAAATCTTGGATCATCAATCTTTTTGCTTCGTTACCGCTGTCCCCTCCCACATTCAGTGATGGTAATCTTGGATTCTCACAAATGTTAGAGAATTACCCCATTACTTTCAAGTTTTTTAATTTCTTACTTTATCATATGGAAAGCTACACAAGAATTTCTTTTCTTTTTACCAAAGGAACCTGATCTTCTAGGACATGCATTCCTTTTTCAAAGGAAAGATATGATAAGCGTGCAAATTAATAAACCATTAATTTGCAATCTTTTGAAAGTGTAGTTGTCTTTTTTTTTTTTGGTTTAAATCTATTTATTAATACATTGATATACTTCCTACTTTAGTACATATTATATGAGAAATAAACAAAATATAAGGGGATAGCTTTCCAGAATGGTGCAAGCAATTATGCAATGAGGCATAGGCTGCGAACTATGAGATAATATAAGAAATGAATGAATATGGACACTTCAGTTAACTTCTTACCAAACAAGTTGAAAATTGTTTATAATTATAACATGAATGGTGGCTGTTTAATCATAAAATAAAATGGGGTTAATTGTCTTGATTATAACATCATCGTGTCTCATAACTCCATTAATTTTGGGGTTACAGAACCAAAGGGCAATTGAATTTTGAGGTAGGCAAAAATACTGGTATCCTAATATGACCTGGGAAGATATAAAGCATTAATATATAATATAAATAGATCAAAGTTTAATTAATCATCAAGTACTTTATTTAAGTATTAGCCTCCATTTCATTGAGCACTAAGCATAGAGGTTGTGGCTAGAATTACTTTTAATAAGTGGGAGAATAACAAATAAAAGACATGTAAGATAAGATAACTAGCTATATTCTTTCCCTTTAAACAGTAGTGGCCTCTGAATGTTGTGACTTCGTAAAAAATATTGTCTGATAAATATAGTGAACAAGAAATTTTTTTTGTAAAATAAAATATTAAAAATTTTATTTAGTAAAAATATGATAAAAAAAGTGTGGATTGCGTATTCACTAATCAATTATTTAAAAATTATTAAAAACCTACTCTGAAATATTTAAAATTTAAAAATTAAATGAATATTAAAACAAAAAGAAAAGCCATGTTAGTGTTTGATATAAGGTGAAGATTTTTAAAGTATATATTTCATATTACTGGTATCTATAACAATTTTAAAAACAATTACTTTAATTGTTTTTCTCGGATATTCACTTAAAAATGGTTAAAAATCATAAAAATATTTTTATATAAAAAAACGAAAAGTAAAAATCACTATTCACAATCTTCAAAGTTTTACCCAATGTAATGCTATGAATTCCCAATTAATCATTATCATTTGTATTCACAGGAGCAGTGGCAAAGCTTGGACGACTACTGGGGGCAAAAAAAATTTTTTTTTCTCAAAATTTTTTTATATCTTATTTAAAGAATTTATACTTTTATAATATATTATTTAAATAAATGCTTTCATTTGAACTTTCAAATTAAAATAAATAAGATTAATTCAATAATAATATTCTAAATTTCCTTCTTCTAAATTTAGAAATAAATTTGAATTTAAATAAATAGTGTATCAAGAATTATTCTTCATATTAATATCAATAACCTTATTATCTACTTATGACGATATAGTTATATATTTATTCATATAATGCATATGGAGGGTATATTGAAAAAAATACATTATTACTTAATAATATCATAATAATTCAATAAACAATTTAAATTAAAGGACATTTTGAAAGAAAAAAAAAATTTAATCTAATAAAGTATAAAAATTTATTGCTGTCAATTTGCAAAAATATATATCTACAAGACACAACAAATACTATTTTATAAAAAATATTTCAAAAAGTTTTATAGTATTTTAAAAAGGCAATTGTTCTATATTCAACTGAAAGCAATATATTGACATTAAAATTTGGTAGTGTTTCATTCAGTTATTATAAATTACTATTTATAGAAATGTGTCAAGACATGCATATAGTAAATATAATTTGAAAATAAAAGAAATGTTGGACAAAGGTAATAGGAGGAGAGAGAACAAGTAACGTGTCAAGTTTAATTGAAGTTAAAGATAATATGATTTGAAAAAAAAAAGAGAGGAAAAAGTGAGGGGGAAATGGAAATGGAGGAAAAATGGTAAGGAGAAAATAGGAAAAGGAGTAACAAAAAAAAAGCAAAATAAAATAAAGAAAGAGAGAAAAAAATATGTGTGTGAATGTAATGGGTTGATTTTAAAATATCATGATAATTAAAAAGTTTATGTATGAATTTAATGAGCTCAATGTAATTAGTAGGTTCACAATTTCATAAAATATAAAGATATAATATCAAAATTTAATACTATATATATATATATATATATATATATATAAACTAGATATGACCCTCATGCAATTGTATGAACTTATGTCAATTATATAATTTTACATCTAGTCTAAATTTAAAAAATAAAATAAAATAATTTTTAAAAAAAGTGATACCTATGGACAATTTGAAAATGGTATTCTAAAATGACAATCTATTCTCCTTATATATATATATATATATATATATATATAAGTCATGACTAACGATGAAGGGTCCCACATCGTGTTGGCTGATGAGTTGGATTATGAGACCAATGGCACAAGCGAGGCACATGCAAAAAGGGATGAATATTGCAGCACGAGAAATAAACATGCAAGAGAAGGAATGAGAAGGAGTACCAGAATTAGGGAGGGCATGTGGAAAGTGAGGAAAGGTGTATAAATACACTGAATTGCATTTGGATAGGGGGATGGTTGATGAACGTATTTCTCTCTGTGGTTTCTATCTTTTCTGACATTTTCTCTCACCTTTCTATTATTTTCTTTCTTGAGTATATCCTCCTTTACTTTCGTAGTGGTTGTAATTTCGATGAACATCCATTTTATGAAAGATATTGAGTTGTAGAGACCATTAGTCTAATTAAATACTGCTATGCTTATTATCCATTATTAATTCATCACAATTTGGTGCTCTCGTTGAGAGGATGCCATGGTAGAGAGAACTAGATTAAAGGAGTGGAACGAATATGTGGAACAAGTGGAAGTAATGGCCAATGAGAGGATGGAACGAATTGAGAAGTTGATTGAAGCAATGACTAGAACCTCAAATGTACGCATGGATCATTTGGAAACCTCCATTGAAAATCTAATTTGTACTCTCAAAGGACTCAATCATAACTCAAACCAAATCTGGAGTGCTAATGAGATCGTTGAAAGTCACGCCATATCAACTCTTCCAGTTACGTCAGGTAAAACTTGATTTTCTCAGATTTGATGAGACTGGCCCTTTAGATTGGTTATTTAGAGTAGAGCTGTTCCTTGTATATTATGAAATGCCAGATGCACAGAGAATCACCATAGCTACAGTTCATATGGAGGGCAAGGTTGTTCCCTAGTTCCAAATAATGCAGAAAACCCAACAGATTCCAACATGGCAAGCTTTGGCACAAGCTATTGAGAATCAATTTGGTCTTTTTAAATTTAAGAGTCCTCAAGCTCAACCTCTCAAGATGACACAGAAGGATTCGGTTGCTAAGTACTATCAACAATTCATGGTACTAGTCAACAGGGTAGAAAGAATGTCAGAAGACGCCATTATGGATTGTTTCATTAGTGGATTGAAGTTAGAGATCTGATTAGATGTAATTGCTCAAACACCCCAAACATTATCGGAAGCATCTTCATTGGCCAAGTTGTATGATGAGAAACAATCTTTCTCTTTGTCTACTAGGCCTCAAAATACTCCTTCAATAGCACCCACCAAGACTATGGTGAGTATAGCTTCATCCACTGCAACAAGAACCATGGGACTGAAGACCATACCTCAATTACTTCTAACTCCAAATACCAAGCCAGGGCTACCAATTAAGATGGTACCAGCAGAAATTCAGCCACGGCGCGAGGAGGGGCTTTGTTTTACATGTGACGAGAAATTTTCTCCCAGTCATCAATGTCCCAATAGACATTACATGATTTTGCAATGCAATGAAGAAGAGGAACACTCACAAGAATCAATGGCTGCACTAAAAATAGAGGATGAGAGTCGAGAACAAGTCATGTTGCATTATTTATCCTTGCATGCTTGCTAAGGATCCATTGGTCAGCAACTATTAGGTTTAACAGTACTATTACAAGACACCCAGTACAAATTTTTTTATATAGAGGCAGCTTTGACGGCTTCATTCAATCGAGAGTAGCAAAATACCTCAAGTTGCCTTTAGTACCCACCCCACGTACTAGAGCGGTGGTTGACAATAGGGATTGAATGCAATGTGAAAGATTAGTACAGAATTTACAAGTGGTCATTGGTGGACACACCTTGACTTTTCCAGCTTATGCACTTCTAATTTTGCATTTTGATGTAATCATTGGAGCCTCTTGGCTAGAAACTCTAAGCTCTTATATTGCTGATTATAGCAAATCTTTCATTATTGACTTTGCAGATGGGAAGTTAATCACATTACAAGGTACAAGTCAGTTCAAGCTAATATCATGCAATACCACCAATTCACATGATTACAGTCTATTAATGCTATCTCTGAGATGTACTTTCTACACATCGATACAGTTACTAATCCTTCATTGGACAATGTTGAATTCCCAATTGATATTCATCCTAAAATCAAAGAAGTGTTGAATAAGTATTAAGTTGCCTTGCAACTTCCTAATGGACTACCACTTGAAAGAGGTTAGAGTCATTGGATTATAATAGAGCCTAGAATAGGACCTATGAAAATTAGACCTTATCAATATCCATTCAATCAAAAGTTAGAGATAGAGAAGCTTGTTGCCGAGATGTTGCAAGAAGGACTAATCCAACACAGCACTAGTTTTTATTCAACCCCAGTGTTATTAGTTCACAAAAAGGATGGTACGTGGCGATTTTATGTGGACTACAAGGTATTAAATTCTGTCACTATGAAGGATTCATTTCCTATGCCAATAGTAGATGAACTCTTAAATAAATTGGGAGGATCAGAATATTACACTAAGCTAGATTTGAGGGCTGAGTATCATTAAATCCTAATGCATTTAGAGGATCGGGAGAAGACTGCTTTTAAAACACACTCAGGCTATTATAAATGGTTGATCATGCCTTTCGGTCTCATGAATGTGCTTGTCACTTTTTAGGCATTAATGAACTCGATTTTTTGAGATTATTTGAGAAAATTTGTGTTAATTTTCTTTGATGATATCTTAATCTATAATGCTACATGGTTGTTGCACTTGCAGCATCTTACTTAAGTTTTGGAGAAGTTGGTGCAGCATTAGTTATACTCTAAGCTCTCCAAATGTTCATTTAGTCAGTGCAGGATTGAGTATTTAGGCCATGTTGTTTCAGGCCGAGGGGTTGATATGGATTCCAATAAAGTGCAAGTGATGTTGCAGTGGCCCACACCAACAAATGTTAGTCAGTTGAGAGATTTTCTTGGACTAACAGGCTATTATAGGAGATTTATTAAATCCCATGCCCAGATAGCCCAGCCACTTACACAATTATTGCAAAAGGATGGGTTCAAATGGTCCAGTGAAGCCCAACAAGCCTTGCCAGATTTTCCCCAAACTTTCATATTAGAAACAAATGCTTCGGGTTCTAGTATCGATGCAGTGTTGAGTCAATCGAGTCATCCAATTGCTTATTTCTCAAAGAGATTATCTCTTTCCATGAAAAACAAGTTTGTTTATGCCCGAGAATTGCAGGCCATTATGGATGTGGTCACTAAATTCTACCATTATCTTTTCGATCATTTCTTTATTATTAGAATAGACCATGAAAGTCTTAAACATTTGAACGAATAAGTGATCCAAACACTATAATAGGAGGCTTGCTTACCCAAATTAATGGGATACTATTACAAAGTGGAGTATAAGCTTGGGAAGAATAACCAAGCTGCAAATGCACTCTCTCGTCATTATTATATGGCTATTACGACTATCAGTGATCCCTTGATAAAGAAAATTCGATAGTCAATTAAAACTTCCTTGCAACATAGCAATTAGTTGCAAAAATACAAGAAAATTTTGCTGACTTGAGTCACTATACTGTACATGATGGCTTAGCGTATTGGAAGAATAGACTCATTATTCCTTAAGATTGTCGAGTTATCATTCAAATGATTCTTTGTGAATTTCATTCTTCAGTCATAGGGGGTCACTCTGTTACTTTGCGAGCCTTCTATCGAATTGCTGCCAACTTCTTTTAGCCCTCCATGCACAGGAACATTTGAGATTTTATTAAACATTGTGAAGTTTGTCAGTGTACCAAGGTTTCTCAATTGCACCTTGCAGGATTATTAAGTCTTCTTCTGATTCCTATGTGCATTTGGGAAAACATAGCCATGGATTATATCACTGCCTTACCTATTTCCAAAGGTTACTCTGTTGAAGGCAAATTTCACAAGTCAGTTGGTGGTTGAAGTTTTCCTAAACAACATTGTGAAATTACATTATCTACCTCGTACCATAGTCTTAAACAAGGATCCTACATTCATTAGCAACTTCTAGAGACATCTAGCTAAACTGCAAGGCACCACTCTCCATTTCAGCTTTGTATATCACCCGTAGATCGATGAGCAAACTGAAGCTCTCAACAAATGCCTTGAATAGTACCTTCGTTGCTTTGTGTATGATGCTCCTAAAAAATGGGTAAACTTCTTATCTTGGGCTGAGTTGTGGTATAACACTTCTTTCCAAACGTCCATTGGGATGACACCTTTTAAGATGGTGTACGAGCGAGACCCACCTCCTATCTTACAGGCCTCCAATGATGATACCTCACTAGTTGATATTCTGGTTTAGTTAAGGGATAGGGAATACAGTATTGGCTCAACTAAAAACCAACATCGAGAAGGCTCCACAAAGAATGAAGAAATACGCTGACCAGCATCATTTTGACCTTCACTTTGAGGTTGGAGATTTGGTACTTGTCAAGTTGCAACCCTACTACCAACACTTTGTTCGATTGTTGAAATATCAGAAATTAGGCATTAAATACTTTGGTCCCTTCTTAGTCACTGAGTGCATTGGTACGATGGCTTACAAACTAGGATTACCTCCAAAGGCTCGAATTCATTTGGTATTTCACGTGTCTCTCTTAAAATGTTTTCATGGGAATTCTTCTTAACCATATTTTCCCTTACCTTTGCTAACTGCCCCAAAGGGTCCTCTTCTGCAACCAAATAGTATTTTGGATGTCCAACAGCTCTATTCGAATGGCCAAACATATATGCAAGTCCTTGTTGATTAGGGACCAGCAACTTCTCCTTCTTGTACTATTCGCCAGCATTACCTAGTGTTTGACCTTGGGGACAAGGTCAATGCTTATGAGGGGGGAATGTTATGACTAACGGTGAAGGGTCCCACATCGTGTTAGCTGATAGTTGGATTATGGGACCAATGGCACGAGCGAGGCACACACAAAAAGGGATAAGTATTGCAACATGAGAAATTAACATGCAAGAGAAGGAGTGAGAAGGAGTACCAGAATTAGGAAGGCCACATGGAAAGTGAGGGAAGGTGTATAAACACATCGAATGGGCATTTGGAAAGGGGGATGGTTGATGAACATTTTTCTTTCTGTGGTTTCTCTCTTTTCTAACGTTTTCTCTTACCTTTTTGTTATTTCCTTTCTTGAGTATATCCTCTTTTACTTTCTCAGTGGTTGTAATTTTGATGAATGCCCCTTTTATGAAAGATACTGAACTGTAGAGACCACAGTTCTAATTAAATACTGCTGCGTTTATTATCCATTGTTAATCCATCACAATATATATATATATATATATATAATTTTACAAAATTGATAGGAACATCTCCCACACTCAATAACACATAGCTTCGCCCCTGCACAAGAGGATTGCTTTAATTATATACGAGTAACGCATCTGAATCTTATAATCCTAACCAATAATATTACTGCGCTCTAAAGGACAGTTGAAATAATTTATTTAATTTGTATTCTTCTAAAAACCGATATGTTGAGCTATCTAAGTAATACTAGTCCAACATGCACTTTTTCTTTTCCTTTTTTTAATATTTAAGAGGCAAATAAGTAGTTTCAACTTCAAGTTGTACTTAATGCGCTTAATCGATGTTACAAACAAAAAATGGTCATCAAAATTAATTAAACAGACTTCTTGGTTATTCTAATTGAGCCAACTAGCTCTGATATAACTTTTATAATCAATGGATTTATTGTGGATATAACAAAATGTTTTAAGCCATTTTATAACATCACCAAAATAAAATCCTTAAACTAGCAATATATTAATTCTTGAACTTCTACGACGTTACTTTTTTTAAAAAAAAATAATAATTGTTCAAACCTTAAATCCAGTAAAAATCTAAGTACGCGCATAGGTATATCCCTAATATTGGCTAAACAAAATATTTAATGACATGAGCTTTTGAAAAAAAAGAAAAGAAAAAGTCTTCTGAAATACGGCGACCATTCGATCTTGTAACATTGACTAAGACATAATATATTGCATGATTATTTGGGATACCAAGTATGGCGTGTATTCCGATTGTGACATTACGATATAAGAATATGCTATGTCTTAATGATTAATAAAAGTTTGCCATTGAACCAATCTAGTATATGTATGAATGTGGATGGCTAAACAAATTCTTAACGGGGTCACTTGGATTCTACATAAGTGTAAAAAGCTAATTAAAATGTACCAAATGATATATGATCCTCGTTTACTTTTAATTAAAAAATAAACAAGTGAAATCAGTTATGAATCAATATACATTTATTTTGTAGAATACTACATATTTATTTTATAACATTGTTTTAATTTAAGTATCTATTTTTTTATAGATCAAATTTTTACTTAAAAAATTTTAAATTATATATACATAGTGTATTTTGATTAGTTTTTTATGTTTAAGATACATGAAATAGATATACATAAGAATTTATCAAAAATCACTACTCTAATATTTTCATACCCGTGAATGATGGGTATCCATTTAATTGTCTAAAGCACTTGAAAGAAGCTTTTAGAAATTATATTCACAGAATACAATATATCATTTACTTACACCAGGCTTCATCTCTCATGAAAATAATAATAATTTGAGAAAGTGTGCATCTTTAAAAGACTGAACATTTTATTTCACTCTAAACATAACTTTTTAATTTTTTCTAAAATATCTGGTTAGGTTTGCTTTTCATATGTTATATATATATATATATATATATATATATATATTTGGGAAGGGGATGGAAAGGAAATAACTAAATATTTTCCTTAACAATTCTCCTAATTAAAATGTGCTTGTGGGTGTGTCTGGAGGCGTATAAAGCAAGAAGAGTGACCTTAAGCAAGAAAGGGTAATTATTCAGTTTTAGATCACAACTTAATGTAAAAATTAAGAAATACATTAATTTACACATTAATTTATGATGATTGTTATATGAATTAATCTTAATCATTGATTTATAATCTAAAACTGATTATTTTTTTCTTTTCACTTCTCACATAAGGTCATTCCTATCCCTTAATTTGCATTATACCGACAAGTCTAGATCATACATACATATATATATTTCAAAATTAAAATAGTTTAGCTACAAGTTTATATTTAATTATAAGCCAAGATGCAAAAAAGTTAATTTCCTTTAATTTTTAAAGAAGTAAAGTATGAAATTAGGCAAAGTTTTATGTGAAATAAAACTCGAAACCTTCTCAATGGTCATATATCTAGATCATACAACCATATGTGAGAATTTGAAATTGTATAAGAACTTATAAATGTATAATTAGCATTTTTCAAAAGAAAATGGGGGTCCATCTTTGATATTCGATCGCCATAAAAGTAGCTAGGCCATTACTTGGCACAGGATGCGCCACTACGGAATTAGAAGCGCAAGTAAAGCATTCTTGTTCCCTTGGCATTACATGAGTTCATTTGTCTTAGCAGGGAAGGAAAAAAAAAAAAGAGATACGTTATACTTGTTCATTGCTTTTGTTTTCTTTTCTTCCTTGCCATGGTGATCTCTTGGAGTTGGAAGTTGGAAGATCAGGGGCAGTGCTATTTTGTTTTTTGGTATCTGTGCTTTGTTATGCAAATAATTATGCAATCATTGCATAATTATTTACATAATGTTTCTGAATATAAACTTAATTCACATTAATCTTTATGTGTCAAGAAATAAGAGTAATTGTCTAATTATATTGAACAGATAATTAGTGTGTGTTTGGGACAGCGTTTGCACAGCAGAAGGAAGTTTTTTCATGATGAGCACATGTGGTTTGGGGTGTGGCAACGCCAACCAAACACCGCCTTGTTAGTACAGCGGAATAAAACATGCAGAGAACGTGTGGGGTTTTAGCATGAACTATAAACGATCAAGTTAATAAGAAAATTGAGAGAGTTGAGTAAATGTGTTACTTGAATTTAAGGGAGGTTGGCCACATATATAAGGCGATAGATTGATGAGCTCCAGAAAGCCATTTAGGCTATTTCATGTGGCAAGTTTGTGATAATTGTGAAGGCGTTTTAACGAGATGAAGTAGGCATCTCGCAAGTAGTTGGCCGGTCACGCATTTGCTAAGACGTTCTCCACTAAGTCTAGATCTTCTTCTTTTTTTTTCTTATAAATTTTTAACAAATTCCCTCTTTATCTTTATTTTTTTCAAAATAAAAAAAAACCTTTAAAAAATCCTCACACTCTTTACTATGATGACCTATGTTGGATGAGTGCTTATATAGCGTCCCCACTAAAACAAAAAAAAAAATCTTAGCAATAATATCTTAATCACAATTTATGAAACCATAACTAAGACGTATGTAACCATTGATAGTCATAAATCATGGTTAGGACAAGGCTTAACTATAGTTAAATAAAATTCTGATTAGAATATGTCTTAACTACGGTTAATCACAATTTACAAAACTGTAATTAAGACATATCATAATTATAGATAATCATAAATCATGATTAGGACAAAGGCCTAATTATGTTAGATAAAATTGTGGTTAGAATATGTCTTAACTCTTAACTATGGTTAGGCCATATATAACCATGGTTAAGACACAAGCAAGTCCTAAGCACACTTAGGCCAAGTGAGCTAGAAAGATTGAATGAGTGCGTGTACATTGCGCCGGCCAAGTGACCCAAATTGGTCTAAATATGTATCATCAACATACATGACTATAACTTGTCTCTGGAGCTTGAACATTGTATATCTAAACTTATATATTTTGTTAATGTTAATTACATGTTCATCTTAATTAAATATGACTCTGATTCAGGTAAAAAACAATATACAGTAAATGCGATTAATTTTTACAGAATAATCTAGCCACTTCATCTTAATTTTCATCTATTTCCCAGCCACAATCCTCTTTTTTCCAGTTTCTTCTGGAACAATTCTCTTATCAAAAGAGCACCAGAATATGTTAAAGGGAAAATAAAAGCAATGAAAATAAAAGTAAAAGAAGCCCCTAAAAGAAATTGGTTCCAGAACCAGAGATCTGGGTTCGTCGCATTGCTAACTAGTGTCCCCCTTTTAGCAAATTGAAAAGCAATTTAGATGCTTTGATTCTTAATGTTCAAACTTTATGATTGGTGAGTGGAATAATAGGTTCTTCTAAAAGTAAAAAGAAGAAGAGCCTGACTTTTGTAAATTCTTATTACTTTTTCTGAATGTATCAAAGATAAATTGGTCAACAGGAATTGGAGTTATGTTAGGAAAGATTATACCTAATATTCAATGCCAACAAGAAGAAGGAAGGTGGGGCTTTCCTACTACATGATCCTATATTCTAATGTTTAGGTAAAAAAAATTGATATGTTATAATATTTGTATAATTAAGGGTAGAGATTGAATTCGTATAAATGAAACTCATTTTAATTTGAAACTAACTCAAACTTGCTATTTGATACGCCAATCAATATGCATGGGATGCCATGCTTGTTGTCTATTCACCCTTCATACTATTATCTCATATATTCCTTTCAAAGTGTGCGGTCATAAATTGCCCATAATCTAACCTTTAATATACCATAAAATATTATATATTTTAATGAAATGTATTGAAGAAAGTTAAAAAAAAGAAATCTAGTGTAAAAACGCAAAGTATAATAAAAGATTGATTTAATTATGACTCGTTTAATTTGTTTAAATTACTAACCTCTTCTATAGCAAAATTAAGTTATAATTACATTTAGTTGGGCTAAATTATTATTGTATTGATGACTTATATAATATAACAAGTATTATATATATATATATATATGACTAATATAAAATAATTATTTTTTAAAATTTAGAATATATTAATTTTCATGTCTTTCAACACAAAATAACTAATTGATATTGAGATAAAAGTTTAAGAAATACATTTTATTAATAAATTAAATTTTTAATAAAGGAAGTCAATATTATTTTCATGATAGAGGAAGGAGTTATATAATTTAAACATTTTTTAAGAAGTAAGAGAGTAATTTACCTAAAATTTAACTATTTGCCATAAGCTTGTTCCCGTGATACGAGTCAGTTTTTAATATTGAGGTCAGGTTGAGATGTTAAGGATTTGATTTTTCCTTAAAATAATTCAACTATATAGTATTTGGCTTTATCAATTTATTTTGTAAATAATAGTAAAGCTTAATTTCTCTTTTCTTGGCATTGATAGTCGAAAGAAAAACAAAGCTTTGCCTGTTATCTTTGGGCCACTTGTCCGTTTTTTTTTTTGGTGAAATTTTGGGCTTGTACTTTCTCTTTGCTTTCTTTCTTCACATGCTTCGTTTCGTTGTCCCAAAGTGTTATATTATGAATTTCAAACTGGTCAACAAGTTGTCCAATTTATTCCAAGAAAAAAAAAAGCTACCCATTTTATTGGCCCAAAAAAAAAAAACAAGGCACTTCTATGTACATACTTTTTTATCACCTACTTTTATCAATGTCATATAGAAATTGATATAGTTATGAAGATTGCACCAAATCGATCGGTTAAATTAATCTTGAAATTAGTTCATTTGACTTTTAAAATTAATAAAAAAGATCGGTTAAAAAAATAAAAAATTAGCTGATTTGTACTAAATTGATCAAAAATTAATTTTTAATTTTTTTTAGTTTAAAATAAAGTTTTGACATTTTGTGATAAAAATTTATAATATTTTATAGACTTTATTTAAATCATTTCATATAAATGTATTGTCATATATATTAAAATGTTTTAACTATTTTTTATATTTTAAAATATTTATATCTATTGTAAATATTATTTTGTAACATATATATTAATTTAATTATAAAATATTATATATCTATAGATTTATATATAGAGAAAGAGAGAAAAAAATAATTTAACTCTGATTTAATCACGATCGAATTATTAAAGTATAAATAATTTTTTTTATTTTAATTCAATCTTCAGTCAAATTTTTAAAATATTAAAAATCAATCAATATTGAGAGTGTAATAAATGTTGCAAGATGATGTTTCAAAAATTAATATCTTGAAACCAAGGTTCAAACCAAGGTTCGAGTTAATCAAAAGAGTCGGCCAAGAATGACAACTTTTGGGATTTTCTAGTGTTCTATTGAGTCGGGAGAGTGTGTTAGCGGCAGAAGTGAACAAACATTTTTTTTTAACTTAAATTGAATTTGCTGGAAGTATACACAGCAAACATCATAAATATTCAAATGTATGTAACATTTGTCCGATAATGTACTATATAATAACACACAAGCACACATAACTTTTAATGTGAAAAACCTCATGATGTAGAAGACATAAACAATGGGGCCGAATACAGAATCTACTGAACAAAAACACTAGGGGTTTGGTTGATACACCGGAAGAGAAGTTGCCATCAGATGTAAGTGGGTTTTCGCCGTGGAAAAAAAAAATTATATATATGTTTGGGTCTATTCAATAGTTGAAAGCTGGATTAGTTGCAATGAGTTTTCATTAGTTAGTTTTGATTTTTTGTTTTTTGTTTTTTTGTTTTTTGAAGCCTATAACCCAATAGCGAAATCTACTGCCATTAGAGCTGTTTTAACTCCTGCTTTAGCTAAGAATTAGCCTATTCATCAATTAAATGTTAAACAAGGCCTCCTTGAATGGAGTTCCACAAGATCAGGATCTGCATATAGAGCCAGCTCTCAGGTTTTAGGATATAAATATCAAGCTAGTTTGCAAGCATCACAAGACTTTGCGTGGGTTAAAGTAGGCACCAAGTCTTAAGGCACTGGTAGTATCAAGAAATGATAACCAAGGGCCTGTTTGAAATTGTTTTTGTTTTAATGTTTTCAAAACATATGTTTTCAAGAACAAGTTTTTAAGAACAAAAAAGTTAAAAAATCTGTTTGAATCATTATTTTGAAAAGTAATTATTTTCTATTTTTTACCTGATTTTGTAGAATAAAAATTGCAAAACACTTAAAAAGTGTTCTGAGTTTTTTATTTTTAAAAACAAAATTTTGTTTTTTTGTTTTACAAAACACTTCGTTAAAAACACCTTATCAAACAGATTTTTTTGTTCTTTTGTTCTTGAAAACAAAAAAATTATTCTGCAGAACCAAATCAAACAGGCCCCAAATCTCTCTTTTGAGTGGAGAGAAATCACTCCAAGAAACTTTTCATTTTCCCTTCATGCCTAGATACAAAGAGAAGAATAAAAGGGCAACATCACAGACAAATATCCAAACGACTAAGAAGCATCCAACACTGATAACAAAATAAAAACAAGGTAAACTAACACAGGAATGCTATAGGAATAGCTAATCAAGCTCTACTGGGAGCTGGATCCTCTTCTTGCTTGCCAGCTCAACAATCGTAACTCCAAGAGCTTGGTTTGAACTTGAACAAATGTAATTACGTAACTTTGGTCTTCAATAAGAAAATTGCAATCAATTCCTTTTCATTAGAATTACTCCTTATTCTACAACTGCTGTCAATGAGTTAGGGTTTATCTTGAAGAGCCAAAAATTGGCAATTATGCTGAGTGGATATATCAATACCCAAAGCACCGGCACACCAAGAGGAATCATGAAGCAAGCCCACGGCCGAAAGAGTTAATGGCTGGAACGTGAAGGTTTCAGAGTGGGAAGAGTAAATTCAGTTGCGAGTAAAACAAGCTGCAAAAATTGTTGAGGGGGAAGGTGTGAATTAAGCTAGTTGAACGAGGCATTGAAACCACAGAACAAGGAATGGGTTGCTGAGAAAACGGGTAAAGAAATTACAGACCTAAAGAAGCTGGAATGGACGAAGCTTTCGCCATGAACGCATAGCTAAGAAGCTCGATCGGTCTATACTCTCTCCCACTCTCGTTTTGCACAGCACCACTAACCACGATTGCTCTGCGTGGCGGAGCATGCTAGCGGCTGAAGCAACAAAATGCAAGAGGACGAAGAGCCACACATGGAGAACAGCAACAACGAAAAGCAGGGAAGAAAAGCAATGAACCTGTATATCTATCACAGATCTGATATTTCTGAGGGACAGCAAAAGATAATCAAGCGCATTTAGGGCAAAGAGGAAAAATGGAGGGAGGGAAAAATCAGAACGGCATTGCCAGGTTCGAACCTGGGAGCCGGGACCTTCGCAGAATCAATAAAGAATATCGAAAGAAAGAAAGAAAGAAAGAAATGTTTTAGCTTTCATTTAATAATAAATTAAAGGAAAGGACTTTTACTTTGCAATGAACTCCCTTAGCTAACAAATATGAGTTTTGGTGGTTTAAGCCCTCATTTTTTAAAATGAGACGTTTAAAATAATATAGATAGCTCTAATAAATTCTGAGGTGATCATGTAGGCACGTTTTCTTTCCTTATAAAACTGAATAATCGTCATTAAAAAAAAAAGATTAGCTAGAAGTTTAAGTAAAAACCTATATGATAATATAATTGGCAAAAATAAAGGGATGTTTATGATTGTTCAAGATTCCGATGGCATTAGTTTTTTGGGGAATCAAGATTTTTGTAACTTTGTAGTAAAAGATAAGCTAGCAATATTTTATTTATTTATTTAATGTTATATGGTGGATTAAGCATTTGAGTCCAAGACATCTTACTAATTACTCAGGTATTTTGCCAACCCAACTCACTTAACAAAATGCCTGACCTTTCATTTCATACCTATTAATTTTAAGGTACATATTAATCTTTAATTTTATTTTCTTTTTCAAATTCTTCTTTCTCTATATGATCTTAACTGATAATCCTAACCATTCAAAATCTTTTTGTAAAATATAATTGGGAGGGCACAATATATTTTGCATGAAGAAAACAAAACTTTTGAAGTAAAAAATTGCTCTATTTTAGCAGCGAGCAGTGAACATAAGATCCTTACTAAATTATCTTAATTTCTATCATATTTATATGTTAAAATTTATAGGATTTTAAATGATTGTGGATTATTAGATAAAGTTAAATGGTTAAATTAAGGTGAATATGCGATGAGTTTTTGCAAACAAAATGAACAAGGCAATCAAATTAAGTAAAGTTCTTCCTTTTTGCATTTTCTAAGGCCTCGAAGGTTGGAATTTCATTTATAACCAATAAAAAATTTAACAAAATAAGTTAATATTCTTTAGAACTCAAATTTGCATTATTGCTTTCTCAAAGTTAAAGAGTTATGTATCAAATTTGCAAGGAAGATTAGAAAAATAGACCATGATAGCATAAGCAAATTTTAGACTAATGACTTACAAGTTTCAAAAGCAAAAAAAAATTGTTTTTAACCCTTGAAACCATTAAACACTTGCATACTCAAATTTTGACTATATAATTTCCTTACCTACACAACTCATAACTACTAACTATTATACGATTACTTCCAAAATCATCAACAAAACCAAACCTAAGGCAATCCTACTAAACCAAGTATATAGTGATCAACACCAGATAATACCATTAAAGTTAAAGAGTCAAATATACATATAATCCAACATAAAACATAAGGTAGTTCAAAGTAAATCATAATTACATGTGGGATCCTTTTAAAAAAGTTTGATATCATCTAAAATCTTATTTATCACCCTCATATCTTGCACTTGGCATATCATATCAAAAGTTAGTTACAAGTTATCAAATATATGAACCAAAATATAGGCTATTTAAAAAGTCAGTCAAGTCTAATCTTGTCAAGCTTCCAATCGCTTATCCTTGTTAGTGTCTAAGCCTTCACATGTTAAATGGTAGCCCACAACTAGGTGAGATATAAAATCTCAATAACTAAAAGCAAATTTCATTTACATTTATATTAGCAAACAACTGTAGAGTTATGTATGGTAAAATCATCAATTCATTATATCATATTCAATAAATCAAAAGTAACTTTGACGACAATTTTCTCAATCATTGGCCAAATAACTCTCAATGGCCAAGTTACTCCCATGAGGTCCACTACATCCCACCAATAGCTAGAATACACTCATAAGATCCACATGCTATTCATTCTATCAGAACACACCCACGAAATCCACAGTAGTCATCAAGACACACCCTTGAGGGCCATAATGAAATATGCCCAAGTAGTCAAATTTAACATGGTAATACATAAAATGTCAACAAGCATATACAAAGTATAAGCATGGTTCCACAAAAAATATGAATGAAATTAAACTCCTAGTTACCTCAAGTGATAAATTCCATTTCTAAAATAGCTATAAACATTAACTAAGAAGAAACACAAGCCTATAACAACCACAAACAACCAATATATATACATCAACCCAAAAGGACCCTTGCTTAAATTAAATAAACGACCCAATAATCACTTAGTTTCAACTTACCCAACCTTTCAAATGTCACAAAACACTAATTTAAGTGTTTAGACGAGCATAATAAGTAAACTCTTCCTCTTAAATTCTTGCATATATAAGTTCACTTGTAGAAAAATCAGCCATTAAGATGAATATGGAGCAAAATAACATCACAAATGGAGGGGTTTTACTTATCCAATAAATGTTTAAGCCTTTTCTTCCACAATTCCACTAAGAACACACTAAAATCCTCAAATCTACTAACTTAGGGTTTCATCAAATTTCACCAAATCAAAGATATTCAGTTCAAATGAATCAGGAGAAAGAGAAAAGCATTTTTCTCTCCACTCACCTAAGTCAAAACTTAAGTCTTGTCACTAGATTGGAGCTTCAAAGTGCTAAGATCCTAGCTCCTTTTCTCAGCAAATTTTCTTTCTCCTTAGACGGTTTTGGAATAGCTTGTTGAAATGAAAGTGGTGGAAGCCAAAAATCAATTTTAGGGTTTAATTGGATTATAGGTTTTGGGTCATGGATCTTGATTCCAGATCATCTGAGTCTTAGGTTTTACTGTATTTAAGTAAAGCTTCTCTAGAAATACATTTTTGTCTATTATAGTTAGGTTTAAGTCAATCTTGGAGATTAATGAGCTATGATTAATTTTTCTAGGGTAACTTATGAATTTTCACTAAATTAATTTTAAACTCATAAAAATTTATTTTCCTTAAAAAAATCCCAAAATTATTATTTTTCTTTAAGAATTTTCTATTTATTTATTTTCTCCTAAAATCTCTAATTTAATTATTTTTCAAAAAATCCTTAATTAAATTATTTTCCCACAATAATTCATACTAATAAATTTTAAGATGTTATAACCTTGTTTTAACTAAGCTTTAAAATTAAAGCCTAGTGCCCAAGCTAGGTTGGTATTTAGAGCTAGTTAGGCCTTTTTAAGATTTTGATATAAGTCCCTATCTTGTCACTAAAAAAATAATTTTTTTATATAAAATCTCATAAATTTTTCTAATTATATGACCAAGTTGGGGTCAATAGGGCTAGCATAGCCTTAAATTTTTTTTTCACCCTAGTCCTATATAGTTGAGTCATATCATGCTTACCAGGCAGGTGGGCAAGTTTTACACCCCTAAATAGATACGTGTGTGTGTGTGACCAAGTTGGGCCAATAGGATTGGCATAGCCTTAAATTTTTTTTTTTCACCCTAATCCTATATAGTTGAGTCATATCATGCTTACAGGGCAGGGGGCAAGTTTTGCACCCCTAAATAGAGACGCGCGCGGCGCGCGCGTGTGTGTGTGTGTAATACATTAATCATCCAAAACAAACAACATAAAAGACACATTATGTTTTTCTAGAAAACTATTTGGAAGATGAATGAAAGTTATTTTTAATGGAAATTATCTAATATCTACCCCATCCTAATTCAAATCAAATACATAAAAGAAGGATAACTTGTATGAATAATGCACTGTATCTATTCTAGGTGCATTCGATTTTTATTATAGTGTAATCAGTATGTAGACACATTTTGATTGATAAGAAAAATGAGAAAGGGCACATCATAGAAATTAAGAACATAACGAACTTTGAATCTCCTAAGGAAACTCAAAAAAGGTCTAAAAGAAAGAATAAAGCTAATGTAATAATTCTTTCAATTTACCCAAAGAAATGAAAGAATGATAAAGCAAGAAAATAGAATTTGAGTCCTCTAAACTTTATTTTCATTGTAAAATTATTGTAGATTTCAAAAAGAGAAAAGAAAGAGTAGGAAAAAAAATAAGTTTCATACACACTTTCACTTCATATATCACTCTTTCTTCAAAATTTACAAAAATTTTATAATAAAAAATTCTAAAAAATACTCAAGGGGCATCATTGAAACTTAAAAAACTCCATAAAATCCTTAAAGGTCATCATTAAAACTTTGGGGTCAACGGCAAAAATATTCTTCTAATGTCATTGACAATACCTCTTAAGGGTACAATTATATTCTTTTTTGGGAGAATTATAATAAATGACCAAAAAGTGAAGATATTTATTTTTAAAGACCTATTACCATTTGTTTTAGAATGATTACCATTGAGTTTAGCAACAAACTATTGAACCTAATGGTAATGGTCCTTAAAAATAATTTTTTTTTCTTCTTGATTCTCAAACGTAATTTTTCCTTCTTTTTTCTTTAAGCTTCATCTTTGACTCCCATGACTACAAAAATAGAGAATCCCTCCCCTCTCCCCCCCCCCCCCCAACAAAAAAAAAAAGGCCACATCTCTTCAAATCTTACCATGTTGTCTCAGCCATGTTCTAGGCTATAACAATATTATTTGTTGTTGGGCAAATAATAAAGATTTTAATTGATTTTTAAAGATGATAAGATTTACTACTTAAAAACTACTTAATTTTATGCCAATCTAAAATTCTAAAGATACTCATACACTTTTTTAATTTAGTTTGAATTTTTAAAATAATGGAAATATAAATAGAGTTTTGAGAAAGAAGAAAATTTATTTTTAAAAATTAATTATTTTTAAAAAAAATTAAAGTTACCTATTTTATCTTAATCTAAAATTAATAAAAATTATTAGTTTTCAATTTTAAAAAAATTAAAATTTAGATAGAATTTTTAGAAGAGAAAAAATTGAAATTTTAATATTTTGAAAAAAAAATACAAATTTTAAATTTTAAAAATAACATGAATTTAATATAAATTTTTAAAATAACAATAAAATAATAAAATATTTAAAAAGAGATAAAAGAAAAAAGTAGAGAGAGAGAGAGGCACAAGTTGAAGAAAAAGATGGGGAAAAGACATGAAAGAAAAAAGAAGAAAAAAGTGGTAGATCGCTGGAGAAAATAGAGAAGAAGAGAAAAGGAGAGAAAAAAAAAAAGATAGACACGAGGTGTACACTTAATAACATCTATTAGGGATAGACTTGCACATGGGTTTACTTTGGTATTTGCTTGGTTTAATGTTCAAAACTAAAGCCTAGTGCCTGAGCTAGGTCTCGGGCTACCTAGACCTTTTTTTGTTAAAAATTATAAAAAATATTTTAAAAACTATTTATGTAAATTCTAATAAAATTATATTTTATTCATGAAAAGAATTAAAATTTGTACGTAAGTGCTCATAAATTTTTTTAATCATATAACTAGCTCGGTCCAATCTAGCTAACAAGACTAAACTAGTCCTAAATTTTTTTTAACTTGACCTAACTTAACCTGATATGATTAAGTTGGGCTCAACAAGCATTCAAGTAAATTGTGCACCCCTAACTAGAGATTTATATATATATGTGTACATGAGAGAGCGTGTTTTTAAAATACACTATTAGTTTTTATGAAAATTATTTGATATCTAAACCACTCTAATTCAAATCAAATATGCAAAAGAAGGATAATTTGTATGAATAATACATTGTATCTATTCTAAGTGCATATGATCGTTATTATAGTGTAACTATAGTGCACAACTAACATAATAATTTTCTCAATTTACCCCCGAGAAATGAAAAAATAATTAAGTAAGAAGACAAAATCTAAATTCTCTGAAGTTCTTTTATTGTAAAGTTATTGTAGATTTCAAATAGAGAAAGGGAGGAGTAAGATAAAAGAGATGAAGTGAGCGCATACTTTTCATTTTTATATTACTTTTTCTTTAAAATTTATAAAAATTTTATAATAAAAAATTCTTTAGAAATCCTTAAGGGGCATCATTGAAACTTTGGGGTCAAAAAGGCAAAATTGTTCTTTTAGGCGTCATTTTCAATACATCTTAGGGGTACGATTATATTTCTTTTTCTCTAAGCTCCATCTTCGTCTCCCGTTAGTACAAACACAGAGAAGGCCAAAAGAAAAGGATAGAAAAGGGGGAAAAAAAAAGCCACATCTCTTCAGATCTTACCATGTTATCTCAGCTATGTTCTATGGTTGCAACAATATTATTTGTTGTTGCACAAACATTTATGACGGTGAATTCAGTATCAAAAGGTGATAAGATAAGCAGCTTGCCGGGGCAGCCACCGGTAGAGTTCCAGCAATATGCCGGTTACATTATCGTCGACGACAAGCAGCATAGAGCTCTGTTTTACTACTTTGTAGAAGCAGAAGGAGACCCTACTTCCAAACCTCTGGTTCTCTGGTTGGGTGGAGGTATGTTTTTACGTATATACCAAGATGGCAATATATAAATCTTTTGGAGTCTCTTGAATGAAAGATACAACTAAAATGGTTTCTGGGTTTTTCGTTTTTCTGAAGGGCCTGGTTGTTCATCTGTTGGAGCTGGAGCTTTCGTTGAGCATGGCCCTTTCAAACCGAGTAAAAACACTCTTGTGAAAAATGATTATAGTTGGAACAAAGGTCAGTCCAACACTAGCAACCACTATAAATACTGTAATTTGAATCAAAAATGCTAATTGACTTTCTCTTGTTACAGAGGCAAATATGCTATACCTAGAATCCCCAGCTGGTGTAGGTTTCTCTTATTCTGCCGATAAATCTTTCTATGGCTTTGTCAACGATGAAATTACAGGTACTTTCACTTAATTTTGTGCATACTAGCATCTAATTAGTTCCAAAAGGACCAGAGTGACTCATTAGTTAATTGGGTTAAATTTAGTAGCCTTTAGTTTCCTTGACATCTTAAGAACTTTGATTTTGCCTTTTTGGCCTAGTCTGCTATTAGATTTTGTGAGTAAATTGTCCTTATTTTGGTACTTACATATTCATAAGTTGATGGGATGATAGTGTCTTTCCTTTTACAGCAAGGGATAATCTTGTCTTCCTACAGCGTTGGTTTAATAAATTCCCGCAGTACATGAACAATGATTTCTTTGTCGGTGGGGTGAGCTATGCAGGTAGGTACTAGTAGTAGTACCTTTGAGATAAATGAATATTATTTTCGATTTTGAAACTACGTAACTTAACGCATTCTTATTTTCAGGCCACTATGTTCCCGAACTCGCACAACTTATTGTTCAAACCAAGACCCATTTCAATCTTAAGGGGATAACAGTGAGTACATAGGAGAAAATTTAAGAGTATATAAGAAGGGTTTTGGTCCATTAGAATATGATAACAACTGGTTTAAATGTTGATATATGCAGATAGGAAATCCTCTTCTGGAATTCAATACTGATTTGAACTCAGTAGCAGAGTTTTTATGGTCCCACGGACTAATATCGGATACAACTTACAAAAGCTTCACCATAGTATGCAACTATTCCCAAATGTGGAGGCAATTTCAAAGTGGAACTCTCACTGCGGATTGTGCAGAAGTCCGTAAACTAGTGTTACGGGAGGTTGGTAAGTATGTGGATATATATGATATCACTCTGGATGTCTGTTTGTCGAAACTGTATCAACAAGCTCTGATGTTGAACCAACTGGTAAGCTTCATATTTCTTTCTCTTGCCATATTAATATTTCATCCCTCATTTGTAAAGCTATTCAGTTTTGACAATTTGCATTCATTTCTGGTGCAGCAAGAGACAGAGAACGTAGACGTTTGCGTGAAAGATGAAACAGTTAATTACTTGAATAGGAAAGAAGTACAGGAAGCTCTTCATGCTAAGCTTGTAGGAGTCACCACATGGTCACCTTGCAGCAAGTAAGCTTTTTTCTTTAAAATATAGCAAAACACTATAAAAAAACACCAAAATTTCAAGTGATTTGGAAAAGCAGAATGTAAGCATGATGAAACTACTCTAAAAGTTTTAAATGTGTTCCCTTTGTTCATCATCTCCAAATTAATATCCCAATTTAGCATTCCTTAAACATGAGAACAACTCAAATTCTTTTCTATCTAACATTAGTTTCATTCTATTACAGAATTCTCAAATATGACATGCAGAATCTAGAGATACCAATAATTCCTATCCTTGGGAAACTTATTCAGTCAGGCATCCGGGTTCTAGTATTCAGGTAATTGAGTTTTCTTTTCTCGTAACTTGAAGATGTTAATTTCTTGTATCAACTGCCTAGAATCATCAAAACAAAATTTTATAAGCAAGCACACTTGTTTCTATATAGTGGAGATCAAGATTCAGTGATCCCACTAACTGGGACACGAACGCTAGTGAATGGATTAGCCAAAGAGGTCGGACTAAATACAACTGTGTCCTACAGAACTTGGTTTGAAGGAAGACAGGTGAATATTTCAATTTCACAAAAATCCCTAAAATTTTCTTACATTCTTCCCTACCATTTCCATTCTAGTTAACTCTTGTTTTCTACTTTTAAGGTTGCTGGATGGACACAAGTGTATGGTGAGATTTTATCATTCGCCACAATAAGAGGGGCAGCTCATGAAGCTCCGTTTTCACAGCCAGAGAGATCACTTGTGCTATTTAAAGCATTTTTGAAAGGCAAGTCACTTCCAGAAGCATTCCCTTCTACATGAATACATAACATAAATGCTTCTTTTTCAGTATATTATTAATGTAGAAATGGTTCTAATAAATCCTTATAAAAACGTGTTATTGCTGGATGCTATCACATTTTAATTGTCCTTTTCCTTCTCCTTATTTCTTTTCTTTCTTTTTGCCACAAAATGAGTTACATAGTCTGAATATGTTGTTATAATGGCACACCTTTAGTCGCTTATTAAATGTTGCCACAAAGTTAACCAAAACAGAACAAATTCAAGAAAATGCACCTAGCAATCCAAAAAACAAAAAGACAAAATGCGCCTACTAATTTTGCTCATTCAATTCGTAAACATATATGTAGTTTGACTTTCTTGATATTATCAAATAGCCAACTTTATCGAAAACTTTCTGTAAAAGCATGTTAAACACGCACACTGAGACAATTGCATCGCTTGCATAATATAATTCATAACCCATTGGAAACAACATTAAAGCCAATAAAATGCATTTATCTAAATTGTTAAGGAATAGTTATAGCATCCTTGATTGTCAGTCAACAATAACATAAAACAAAGTAAATTGGTTTTCTTAACCGAAGAACATACACATTTTCATTTGTTAGAAATAGAATGGAAATGCCCAAATGTAGTAACACTCTCAATATTTTCACAAAAGGGGACGAGCCCGCCAAGTGATCAAAGGTTAGTTCAATTGTACACCAAAAAAAAAAAGGTTTGTTCAATCGTGCAATGTCCCCAGTATATCATTCTCTCGATAAAGATGATAGCTAAATGGCATTATAATTTAAGAATCTAAAACTAGGCAATCAACAACCACTAAGATTTACATTAACAGCTCAGTAGATGTAATCCATCCATGGTAAGTGATTTTAAGGTAAAAGAAAAGAAATAGGCCACCTAGATAGTGTTTCCCATGCATTAGAAAAAAAGAAGATTAGACAAGAAACAAAAGGAGGAATTTTTTTAATAAGGAGTGTGCAAATATACCAATGTCATTAAAACTTATTCCAAAACTAGTTTTGGAGCAAAAAGTTCAAATGAACTCTTAAAAATTATAAAGAGAATTATAAATAAAGATCTATAATTAAAATTTTTTTAAAAAAGTCTGTTATCATTATTTTAAGATAGATTAGCATTGATTTTAACTAAAACAAGTAGTACTTGGTGGTAAGAACTCTTTTAAAATATTTTTTTTATTTTGAATCCTTAACTATAAATCTCCCAAAATTATAATCTTAAAGTTTCAAAAACACTCCCCAACTCTTTTCTCTCGGGTGTTGGAAAAATTGGTAGACAAACTCTTAGTCCCAAGGAGGTACTCATTTTACGAATCTCTACCCCACGTGCAAATCAAGATTTGATTACGCCCCCCTCCCCTTTCTCTTGAATAAAATATTGATGTAAATTAGAATTTAACATTTTTTAAGTCAACATATTGTCTTTTCTAAGCACTATATAGTTTCCTTCTATTTTGAAGCATAATTAAAACCCAAGAAACCATCCGATCGGTTAAAATCATAATTAATTGTAATAATTTTTAAATGACATAAAATGTACTTGTAAATATCATGGTTTTGAAAACCGAACCGGACCGACCGGTTCGACCGGTTCAGTCAAAAACCGGGTTGAACCGGGCTGATTTATGTGAAAACCGGACACCAAACCATTGGTTGAACCAGCTCGAACCCACACCACAGTGGAAGCAGTCCTTCGTCCTTTCCATGCATGCCACAATGCTTGTCTGATATATTAGTACAAACAAATATATATGTATACTAAAAAAAATATAATAAAAACCCTGTCGTTTTCCCTGATCTGCCAGTTTGAACATGTATTTGTCAACAAAATACTCTTGTCAGCTAACTCAAAAGACAACATAATATATATATGTATATAATTTTGTTATATTTTTTTTAATTATAAATAGAGTCTTAAAAAATGTAAAATTAATAGTTAAATATTTAAAATTCATTAATATTTATTTTTTATATTAGAATTTTAATATATAAAATTTAAAATATATATTTAATTATTACCGGTTCGACCACGGTCAGACCAATAAACCATAAATCAGTACTTTTACCGGTTCAATAACCAGTCCAGCTTTTAAAACATTGATAAATATGTAGTTTATTGTCCTCTTCAGCAGTTGGCTTAATTTATAAATGTATATAATAATGTGACTCTTGACGAGTACTAAATGTTAATTGGATGGGACATATTCAATATTGCCTTGTTGCATTAAAAAGGAAATTGCATTATATGCCAAAAGAAAAAACGTTGACAACAATTACTGAAGTGTAAAACTTCCAATATTTAATTTGTCACATATGTAAAGTTCTAAATTTGCCTCTAGAAGTCATATAGCTCAAAACAAATTCAAAAATAAAAAGAAAAATATTTATTGAAGGCACCAAAGGCGTAAAGAATGACGTGTACCAAAAAAAACTTGAGAGATATCAAGCTTCAAAATATCATATTTTTCGTAAGAAGTAAAATCAAAGTGTGTCCCTAGTTGTTTAGAGAGAGACAGGAATTAATATAATTATTATCCGTTGTTTCTTATGAGTGCTGTACCAAGTAATTAAATTATTGTTTGTTTGTTCACTACCAAAAAAAAACGACAACCACATAGCAACAATTGTGACAATTGCTCATTAAATAGTTGCAATTTGAACAACAACAATTACTTAGCAGTGTTCGTCTCAAAAACTGCTGCTAAATAATGGCAACTATTTACAACCACCAGTAAATAGCAACAATATTCCTAAATCACTATTAAATAATCACAATTTTTTTAAGAAACTGCTTTTATTTAACAGCGATTATTTTGTAGTAGTTGCAATTGCTACTAGATAACTTAAATAATTTACAACAGTTAAATAACTCCCCACCTGCAACTACATCCCCATTTTCTACAAAATTTTCAAACCCTTCAGTCTTGCCGTTCAACCTCCCAGCCACCTCTTAGCGCCATTCACCCTTGACGCTGGTCAAGACCTGCTGTCTACCATCTATTCTGACCAAGCCACTCCTGATCTGCCGTATTAGTCACTGATTTGTTGCTTCTTCAACATTTTCGCCATTCTCCACCATTTTCAAGCATTTTTTAGGTATTTTCGTCTATGTTCTTTCATTTTTTAAGATCTATTATATGATTGTTAGCTTAACAATTGTTGGGTTGTGTTGGAATCCTTGATCATTTTTGTTCATTATTCTTAGCTATTTGAATATGATATGAGATTGTTTGCGTGCGTGTGTGTGTCTGTCTGTGTGAAATTTTAAATGTGTTTATTTAAATGTTAGTGAGCTTTTTTTGAAAAGAACAAGTTTTTAGTGATATTAAAATCAATTCAATTTATACAATAATTTATAGTGATTGTTAAAATTTTATGTGACACAAGTAGCATTTTTAAACTAAAAAACAAAAGTTTTAGGAGGAGAAAAGGAATATAATTGAAGGAGAATGATTTTTATTGACATAATGAGTACTTGGGATTTGTAGAAACTAAGTAAGCACATGACAAAAACTTTTACTTGAAAAAATGTGTTTTATTTGACAAATTTGTAAGTAATGAAGTTTACATATATAATATATTTCAAATGTACTAGGGACAAACTAATCGCAAAGGTCTCACTAGGTATTTGTAGAGATTAATGGGCAACATTTTTAACATTCTTAGCACTTTACAATTTGGCTTATGGATATGTTTTTGGAAGTTGTTTGGAAAAGACTCAAAAAAACAAAGAAAATAGAAAAAGGCAAACAATTCTATATACTAGAGGCTTAAAAAGTCTTATACATATAAAGGAAAAAACGGTGAGTTCAAAGAGTTTGTAATAATTAGTACTTTGAAATGTCATCTCCAAAGAAAGATACTTCATATGAATTTATAGGAGGCTCAGTGTAGGCAACTAGTCTCTACGGGAAAAAGTTTGGATAACCAGTCATAAAATGTCAAACAAGGCTCTCACCAATAATGAGGTTAAAGCAATAACTGTAAGTTTTTAACCATGATTATTTGGATAATATTGTGAATATATTTTATCTACTAGGTAATATTATGATTATAGGATGTGGAATTAGTCATACTTAGCAATATTGTGATTATGGTTTGTGAAATTGGTAATATTTGACAATATTGTAATTATGGTTTATGTAACTAGTAATATTTTGATTATGGTTTGTGGAATTGGAAATACTTGACAATATTGTGATTATGATTTGTGGAATTGGTTCATATTTGAAAATATTATAATTATGGATTGTGAAATTGACTATACTTGGCAATATTATAATTATGATTTGTGAAATTGGTTCATATTTAAAATATTGTGATTATGAGTTATAGAATTGGTTATATTTGGCAATATCAATACCAAAAAAGTTACATTTAGTGACCATCAATTTTTAGTGATTTTTAAAACAACAAAAAGTTGCACATTTATTAGCATTTCATCCTATGGTTATACAACTACTAGTAATTACATTCAATTACCAATAGTTTATTGCATTTCCTAGTGGCTCTCTAACTGCCTTAAAATGCCAATTATATTCACTCCTCCCTCATCTCTAACTTCATTACTTGCTAGTATCTCCATTTCTCAATTTTTCATTTAGAAATTAAGGTTGGGAGATTTTGATTGGTGGCTTTCTTCTCCTTCACAAGGGAGAACAAAATTGTGTTTCTCAGAGACAACATAGATCTAGTCTTTCTACACATAGACTTATCCCTTACCTTTAGATCATTATCTTTCACATGCGACGCAACCTCTACCTCTTCATATTCTTCTCCTTCCAAATCTAATAAGGGAGCAAGAACCTGAGGCTGCTCTAAGTCACTTTAAGGTCTGAAACCAATCATTCTTTTTTCTCTCCTCTCATTTCCCTCCAAGTGTTTGTACAAAGGGAGACATGTCATCCTTGGACAGAGATATGCTGTTCCTAGTTCGTCAATTTCTCAAGCAAAACCAATTCAAGGAGTTAGTGTACAAATAATACTATAATTCTTTTTTGGTTTGCCCTATTCTTCTATAACATTGTGTTAATTGCTTTTGGAGTAAATTGGAAATGTATTTGTTGATTTTGAATTGTAGTTTAGGCTCAACCAAGAATTGGGCTTTTTCTTCAATATATTGTGATTATGGTTTATGTGTTTAATAATATTGTGATTTTGATTTTTATGGAATTCATAATATTTGGCAATATTGCAATTATGCAAGAAAAAACTTTTGCACATGAATTTAGTTCAATGTCTATTTTTAGAAAATATCATCTCAATATTTAGTAGCCTTCGTTCTAGGATGTTAGGAGCTATTAGGCATATGGTTGAGGCTTAAGATGAAATCCTTCCCAATCTCAAGTATTTAGACATTCCACTCATTTTTATTGTAGGATGAGCTAGTTTACTCCTTCTTATATAGAGCTAGAAAGTTAAGTCTCTAAATTGCAATGAAAGGTGGATGACCAAGTGAGAAAGATTGACACAATGATGACTTTTATTCTCTAAAATTTTCCAAGTCATCTGCCACTTAAATTTGCTTCCTTCTAAGCTTCAATAATAATATTTATAATGTATTTATTAAGCAATATTTATCTCTTATAATTCAATTTTTATATGTTTCTAATGATATTTCATAATTTAATTTAAGTATCTAATTAAGGGAGTATATATCAGCCAAGTCTGGTAGATCATTCTCCATTGTCTTCTAAGCAAGAAGAATAATATTAGTAGATTTAAGATTCATCAAGTGATTTGTAAGAATGTTTATTAAATGATATTATAATTACAGTATTTACCTATTGACTTGTATAACTTTTATCTATGAAATATTATTCTAGCATATACTAAACTAAAATTTTAATATTAATGACAATTTAATTTTTTATCTAATTATAATTTTAAATTTATATTAATTGTAATTATTATGTATAAGTCATTTTTAACTATATTTATAGCAGGTTTAAATATCATAGTTTTGTAGTTAAAAAAAAGAAAGGGATGGTTGTAGGCACCAATATATATCACCATATAAATAGCAATGGTTGGACATCAACCGTTGCTAAATATATGATTACTTTAACTTCTGTTGTGACACAAGTGCTACAAAGTTTCTACAGTTGTCCAACTATCATTATAGACTTATTGCGACGGCTGTTCCACGGTTGATAACAATGATCGCAATTTGGCTCACGACGAATAACATTGTAGGAATTCCTATAACTAATGCTAAAATTTTTAATAATGATTTGAGCAAAAAAAAAGGCCTCAAAGTACAATTTTTCCTGTAGTGTTTGAATATTATATATGAGTCAAATCTGTTAATTATTGACTTCTTACAATGCATGAGACCCTGTTTAGTTTTTTGTTTTTAGAACAGTTTTCTATTTTCAAAAACAAAAAAATAAAAAAAAAATTGATAATTTGTTTTTAACGAAATATTTTGTAAAACAAAAAAAATTATTTTTGGAAACGAAAAAAATAGAAAATTTTTTAAGTATTTTGTAATTTTTGTTCTACAGAATCAAATAAAAAACAAAAAAATAACTACTTTTTAGAATAACGATTCAAATAGATTTTTTACTTTTTTTGTTTTTAAAATTTATTCTAAAAAATATTTATTTTAAAAATATTAAAACAAAAACAGTTTCAAACAAACCCTTAATAGCTATGTAATTGTTTTTCCTCCCAGCCCCTTTCCCTTCAACAAAGGCAATTGAGTAATGGATAAAAAGGAAATCAAGATCTTAGCTAATAGCAAATCACATGCTTTTGCTCATTTCAATAATAGTAATATTTTATTATTTTCTAGATTTGGATCCCTTTTTTATCAATGGAGAAAGCGAATAAATAATTTTGAAGGATAGTTGTATTATTATCTCAAAGCATATGGTCTCTTATCTTGACATAATGTAGAAATTTAATGTCACACCCCACAATTTAAGTACTCATGCGCAGAAGCGGAAATATAGAGAAAATACTTATGGCATTAATTTGAATCATATAAAACATATAAGTTTTTCTTTAGAGGACATTTGTAGAAATTTCGGCAGAGTCTCCTCTATAACGTAGATCTCCCAATATTTCTACAAATGATCAGCCAGTACAATATATCCCAAAAAGGCGCAATCAGACCAAAAGAAAACATCTGGGGTGTGGGGATACCCTAACTATGATTCAGTGGAGCTAGCTTTACAAGGTTTTACAAAGTTTCAAACAAAATGCATATACAACCAAAATACACCCACATGGGCTACTGCAGGCTCGTCAAAGGGAGTCTCAAGAGGTCGGCCACTAGAAGGCGGCTGGGGGCAGACTAGAGTCCCTACTGCTCTCTGAAAAATATATATATATAAAAAAATGAGTTGAATACTCAATGAATAAGCAACACCGACCCTTTTTTAAAATAAAGGTAGGGTCACAAATATATGGGTACATATTTATAGATATATTGCGTAAAACATGTTTTATGCAAATTCTTTCGTACAAATGCACTGAAAATATTTAAGTAGAACCAATTTAAACAGACGCAGAGCACACAACTCGCGGGGAAAAGTCACTACAGACGCATAGCATTCAGCTTGCGGAAGTTAACATAAGTCCGCGTGTGGTGGCCTACACACGGGGCTAGCACCATCCCTGCTAGCTGAGGTACAGATCATGGTGCACCAGGGCTAACATCTACTGCTGTTAGCTACAGGGTTCTGAGCAGATAACTCCATAAAACAGTACAGTTTCTCCAATTAACATTTCAGAAAAAGTATCGTTCAGATCAGTTTCATAGTAGGATTTCCAATTAACTCAACATCCGTAAACTTGCAAAATTCCCAGTTGAAATCAAATTTTGATAAACATGCATATGGCTAAATATTGAAATGTGTATCTCTATAAATAAATAATCAAAATTTTAAAACACTGCAAGGAAACTTAGGAACAGAAATAAGAATTTCCTGAGTCTTATGGTCCGCATTACTTACTCACCTTCCAAGAATTTTATAGAGATTTCCTGACCCGTTCCTCAGCTATAACTTAGTCTCCTGAATACCCTACAAGACCCATTTACCGGAGTTTAGAAAATGAATCACCCCAATTAATTTCATACAGAACTCGGACTCATCAAAATTTAAAATTTATTCTTCTACTAATTTTACGCCTTCCATACGCGTACAGTATATTCCTTATACATATTTTGTGTTTTCACTTCCTTAGTTCCACTTAGGAGTTAAACCCAAATCAAAACTAAAAGAAATGTCTACCATCTTTAATTGGGAAATTTATTCTGCAGGAAATTTATTCTGCATAATTATAATTTAACAATTAAGAAAAGAGCACAATTGGGTTTGGTCTTTAATTAAAATAGGTATATATATACCTATATGCAGAATTTTGGGGGGAAATTAATGTATAGGCAAATGGGCGTATAGTTTAGCATGAAGGAACTTGAGATTACTCCAATTGAAATTATCTTCCTACAGCATTTTTTTTCTTCTGTGCTACACTTAGTTGGCTGACCACACACAAAACACACGCAGAACTCGTACCAGACAGGGGGAAAGGAACGCCCTTCAAATGGACCAAGAAGAAGCACTACTTACAACAGTAACTCCCTACCTAGAGAACACTATCCAGCGTAAATCTCCAGCCACCTCTAGCCACGTGACTCAGCTCAACCAAGGAGAAGGTGGGCTATACTGGAAAACGAGACACAGAACCACATGGCGTGAAAAATAGGGAAGAAAAAGGAACCCAACAAAAGTAATCTGTACAATAGAGTTTCAGACCTGAGAATTCAATTCTTCTGGCTTGGTTTCACCAGCAACCAGCAGCAAAACAGAACCAATTCAAGGAACAACTCTGCAGCTACCTTTCGAGCCAACCTACGCTGAACAGGGGCAGCAACAGCGCTAAACAGAGGAGCAAGAATTTGCAGTTTTTGGCCACCTAGCCTTCGTTCAGCAGGGAGCTTCTATGCGACTAGATGAAGCAGCAAATCTGGAGCACTCAATTGAAGCAAACTCAAGGCGTGAAGAAACAGAAAATCAACGCCTAGCAGCTCGAAGAAACAGAGGAAGTAGCGTCCAGCAAAACAGGGGGAAGATGCAGAGTTTCGAGTGTTCTGTAAGTGCTTCGCTGGATGGATCATGTTGCAGAATTTGGAGTGTTAAATGACCAGAAAACCAGCTGAAAGGAAATGAGAGGAGGGGTACATACGTAAAATTGTAGAGGGACAGAATTGGTGTGTGGCAGCTGTAGAATTCTGCATGGAAAAGTCAGCCTCCTGCATGATATTCACGTCGGGTTCTCACAATCTCTCCTCCTAAAAAAAATTCAGTCCCCGAATTTGTATATACATATATATACTAACCTTAGTTCTCAAATAAATAAGGGTATTTTGCACGCATTTCGCTTTCCATCTCCCATGTAGCTTCCTCTGGTGTATGGTGATGCCATAGAACTTTCACTGACATAATTTCTTTCGAACGTAGCTTCTTCGTCTGTCTATCTAAAATTGCAACAGGAACTTCTTCATAAGCTAAACCTTCACTTAAAGAAACGTCTTGATTCTGCAACACATGAGAAGGGTCAGGTAGATATTTCCTTAACATTGAAACATGAAATATTGGGTGGATATTAGATAATTCCGATGGCAACGCTAAGCGATAAGCTACGGCCCCAACTCGTTCCAAGATTTCAAATGGTCCCATATACCTCGGGGTCAACTTTCCTTTCCTCCCAAACCTCATCACACCTTTCATAGGAGACACCCTGAGAAACACATAATCTCCAATCATAAACTCCAAATCACGGCGTCGACGGTCCACATACGCCTTTTGCCTGCTTTGAGCTGCTACCAATCTCTCCTTGATTACTTTCACCTTTTCTAAGGCATCTTGCACTAACTCAGGCCCTAAGGATTTAACTTCTCCAGTTTCAAACCATCCAATAGGAGACCTGCACCGTCTCCCATATAATGCCTCGAAGGGTGCCATCTGTATGCTAGCTTGATAACTATTATTATAAGCAAATTCCACCAATGATAAATAATTATCCCAGCTACCACCAAAGTCCATAACACACAACCTTAGCATATCTTCTATTATTTGTACAGTCCTCTCAGATTGCCTATCAGTCTGAGGATGAAAGGCAGTGCTAAGATCTAATCGGGTACCCATAGCCTCTCGAAAAGCTCTCCAAAGCTTAGAAGTAAATTGGGGTCCTCGATCAGAAATTATAGACACTGGTATACCATGAAGCTTCACTATCTCATTCATGTAAAGCTGTGCATATTTTACTACATTATAGGTTGTCTTAACAGGGAGAAAATGAGCTGTCTTAGTGAGTCTGTCCATAATCACCCAGATGGAATCGTAACCCCTTGCTGTTCGAGGTAATCCCGTTACAAAGTCCATAGTGATCCTTTCCCATTTCCATTCGAGTATTTCTAGCCGTTGATGTAGCCCTGCAGGTTTCTGATGTTCTGCCTTAACTTGCTGACATGCTAAACAATGAGAAGCAAAATTCGCTATGTCTCTCTTCATGCCCTCCCACCAGTATACTTGCTTTAAATCTTAGTACATTTTGGTAGAACCGGGATGGATCGTATACCGAGAACAATGAGCTTCTTCCATAAGTTCCCTCTTCAATTCATCCACATTTGGCACACACAATCGAGTACCGAACCATAAAACACCGTTTGAATCTAAAATGAATTCATTTTTCCTTCCACTTTTGACGTCCTCCACCAATTTACCTATTTGTGCATCCCTGGCTTGGGCAACTTTCAACCTTTCAAACAAAGATGAATAAAGCTGCACATGAGCCAACAACATTCCTGGCTCTTTAATCTCCAATTGGATTCTTGAACGCTCAATCTTATGAAGGTCTAAAATTAGTGGTCTCCGTATCTCTGCAATATGGCTCAAGCTCCCTATAGATTTCCTGCTAGAGCATCTGCGACTACATTCACCTTACCTGGATGGTATAAAATGGTACAATCATAATCTTTGAGTAGCTCCATCCACCTTCTTTGCCTAAGATTCAGATCCCGCTGTTGGAAAATGTATTTAAGGCTTTTGTGATCTGTATAAATTTCACATGTCTCCCCATATAAATAATGTCTCCAGATTTTTAGAGCAAAAACCACTGCCGCCATTTCTAAATCATGGGTCGGGTAATTCTATTCATGCTTCTTAAGTTGTCTAGAGGCATAAGCAATGACATGACCATGCTGCATCAATATACATCCCAGGCCAATCCCAGAAGCATCACAGTATACAACATAACCTCCCGATCCCGAGGGTAATGCCAAAACTGGTGCAGAAGTCAGACAATCCTTCAATTTCTGAAACCCCTCTTCACACAGCTCAAACCACTGAAATTTCACATTTTTCTGGGTTAGTTTTGTCAGTGGCGCAGCTATTTTAGAAAAGTCTTTAACAAACCGACGATAATAGCCTGCCAAGCCCAAGAAACTGCGAATCTCGGTAACAGTAGTAGGCCTCAACCATTTTTGAACCGCTTCCACTTTACTAGGATCAACTTGCACCCCATCTCTCGAGATTGCATGGCCCAAAAAGGCAATTCTTTCTAGCCAAAACTAGCATTTAGAAAGTTTAGCATATAGTTGATGTTCCCGTAACACTTGTAACGCCATTCTCAGATGTTGTTCATGCTCTTCATAACCCTTAGAATAAATCAAAATATCATCAATGAACACGATAACAAATCGATCTAGAAATGGCTTAAACACTCGATTCATCAAGTCCATAAAGGCAGCTGGGGCATTGGTTAACCCAAATGGCATCACTAGAAATTCGTAGTGACCATACCGGGTTGTAAAAGCAGTTTTTGAGATATCTTCCCTTCTGATTCGTAGCTGATGATAACCTGATCTTAAATCAATTTTGGAGAAGTATTGAGCTCCCTGTAATTGGTCCAATAGGTCATCTATACGAGGCAAAGGGTACTTATTCTTCACTGTCACTTTATTCAGCTGTTTGTAATCTACACATAAGCGAAGAGAACCATCCTTCTTCTTAAAAAAAAGAACAGGTGCGCCCCAAGGAGACGTACTAGGGCGAATAAAACCCTTGTCCAATAGATCTTGCAATTGATTCTTTAGTTCACTAAGCTCCAGAGGTGCCATTCGATAAGGAGGAATAGATATAGGCTGAGTGCCTGATAACACATCAATACAAAATTCAATTTCCCTTTCAGGAGGTAATCCTGGTAATTCCTCGGGGAATTCTTTTACTATAGGAACCTGTTCCAATGTTGGAACTTGCAGTTCTATATCCCGAACCATAGCTAAATATCCTTGATACCCCTTTTTTAAAAGCCTCTGAGCTTCTATCACAGATATTAAATTGTTTGGTGCTTCACTTCGGTCACCTTGAATGACAAAGGATGATTTTTCAGGAAAATTACATCTCACTTGCTTAAGATGACAATCCACCACTGCATAGCAGGACGCTAACCAATCCATTCCGAGTATTACATCAAACTCCGCTATCGCAAGCACTATCAAGTCAACTAGCGTCTCGCAATCGGCCAGTGTAATCATACATGCCTTATATACCCGATCTACCTCTACAGATTCCCCCACTGGGGTTGTCACAAGCAACGGGCACTCTAACTTTTCAGAATCCTTACCAATCTTCTTTGCAAAGTAGGGAGATATATAGGAATGTGTAGAGCCAGGATCAAATAAGGAATAAGCAGCATGTGAACAAATCGTAAGTGTACCTGTTACCACGGCATTAGATGCTTGTGCATCCTGTCTATTCAGTGCAAAAACTCGAGCCTGACCTCGTCCTGCAGTCGCCTGTCCTCTGCCCACTACTGTCCTACTACTACTACCTCGGCCACTCTGAACAGTAACTGCACCGGTAGATGGAGTCCTCGTTGAAAATTGCCTGGCGGGTCGAACTGATGCCTGACTCGAATCAGGGTGGCACTGAGGGCAGTCTCTCACCAAGTGTCCCACCTGCCCATAACGAAAACATGCCCCCGTCTCTCTGTGGCAAGTGCCTGAGTGTATCTTTCCACAAAGGGAACAGGGACCTCTAGACTGACGGGATGGAGCAGTAACTGGGGTAGACATCGTGCTAACCCCTCGGAACGATGCTCTGGGCTGGTCAGTACTGGTAGAAAATGAGGTCGGAGGCCCCGTAAAAGCTGGAGTAAATCTCTGATGACTCTAAGGTCTGAGACCATAAGAAGGTCCAGCTACAAAAGAACTACCTCCCTGTCTCCCATCACCATCACGCTTCCTTTTTCTCTGAGAAGTGTCCTCCTCCTTATCTCTCATCTCTATCATGCGTACGCAATCCACCGCAGCTGAATATGAAGGAAAGAGGTTCATCTGTGGAGCAATCACCCTATACAACATGCGAGATAGCCCATTCACAAACTGCTTGATCCTATCCCTCTCAGTAGGGACTAGGTGTGGGGCGTAACGGGACAACTGTGTGAACCGGATGTCATAATCAGAAATGCTCATGCCTGGAATTAATTTAAGGCCTTCAAATTCTCTGGCCCTAGCATCCCAAACACTCTGTGGCAAGAAGCGATTCATAAAGAGTCCCTTAAATTCTTCCCATAACATCGGAGGAGCTCCAATTGGCCTTTCTCCCAGTAAAGTTTGATACCACACATAAGCTGCATCTTGTAACTGAAACCCGGCAAACTCAGCGGATTTTGCACTTAAGCAACTCAAAGCTCTGCATATCTTCTCAATGCCATCAATGAACAACTGGGGATCCTCCTGACTTTTTGTCCCGGAATAAGTGGGAGGCTTCAATTTTAAGAACTGGGAGAGGGTTACTGGGACCTCTCTCTCCTCCCTCATCCCCTGAGGCCTGACCGGTCGTGGCTGAACTGGCGGTGCAATTTCCTCCACAGGCTGTGGAGGCTCTGCCCTATCCGCAGGTGAGGCCTGCCTAAGGGGCCGAATAGTTCCTCGACCCCTACCCCAACCTCGACCACGGCCTCTGACAGGTGGAGTAGTTTGTTGGGCTGAAGCACTTGCAGAAGCCTCATCTACAGCCTCATCCACAACTGCTAATCTATTAACCGAACGAACTTTCGGAGGCATCTTCACACACTACAAAAAGAATATGAGCATCATTCGAATCATTCTCTAGATTAAAGTGACATTTAACAAAACAATATACTTGAAGGAATGACTTAGGACACCCTATAAGGTTTTCAGTGACATCTCAAGTATAGTTATGCCCGGATTCATAACCATAATTGAGATTCCACCGAAAACTCTTGCTCCACAGGACCACAAAAAGACCTAAGCTCTGATACCAAACTGTCACACCCCATAATTTAAGTACTCATGTGCGGAAGCGGAAATATAGGGAAAATACTTATGACATTAATTTGAATCATATAAAACATATAAGTTTTTCTTTAGAGGACATTTGTAGAAATTTCGGCAGAGTCTCTTCTATAACGTAGACCTCCCGATATTTCTACAAATGATCAGCCAGTACAATATATCCCAAAAAGGCGCAATCAGACCAAAAGAAAACATCTGGGGTGTAGGGATACCCTAACTATGATTCAGTGGAGCTAACTTTACAAGGTTTTACAAAGTTTCAAACAAAATGCATATACAACCAAAATACACCCACATGGGCTACTGCAGGCTCGTCAAAGGGAGTCTCAAGAGGTCAGCCACTAGAAGGCGGCTGGGGGCAGACTAGAGTCCCTACTGCTCTCTGAAAAATATATATATATAAAAAAATGAGTTGAATACTCAATGAATAAGTAACACCGACCCTTTTTTAAAATAAAGGTAGGGTCACAAATATATGGATACATATTTATAGATATATTGCGTAAAACATGTTTTATGCAAATTCTTTCGTACAAATGCACTGAAAATATTTAAGTAAAACCAATTTAAACAGATGCAGAGCACACAACTCGTGGGGAAAAGTCACTACAGACGCATAGCATTCAGCTTGCGGAAGTTAACATAAGTCCGCATGTGGTGGCCTACACACGGGGCTAGCACCGTCCCTGCTAGCTGAGGTACAGATCATGGTGCACCAGGGCTAACATCTACTGCTGTTAGCTACAGGGTTCTGAGCAGATAACTCCATAAAACAGTACAGTTTCTCCAATTAATATTTCAGACAAAGTATCGTTCAGATCAGTTTCATAGTAAGATTTCCAATTAACTCAACATTCGTAAACTTGCAAAATTCCCGGTTGAAATCAAATTTTGATAAACATGCATATGGCTAAATATTGAAATGTGTATCTCTATAAATAGATAATCAAAATTTTAAAACACTGCAAGGAAACTTAGGAACAGAAATAAGAATTTCCTAAGTCTTATGGTCCGCATTACTTACTCACATTCCAAGAATTTTATAGAGATTTCCTGACCCGTTCCTCGGCTATAACTTAGTCTCCTGAATACCCTACAAGACCCATTTACCAGAGTTTAGAAAATGAATCACCCCAATTAATTTCATACAGAACTCGGACTCATCAAAATTTAAAATTTATTCTTCTACTAATTTTACACCTTCCATATGCGTACAGTATATTCCTTATACATATTTTGTGTTTTCACTTCCTTGGTTCCACTTAGGAGCTAAACCCAAATCAAAACTAAAAGAAATGTCTACCATCTTTAATTGGGAAATTTATTCTGCAGAAAATTTATTCTGCATAATTATAATTTAACAATTAAGAAAAGAGCACAGTTGGGTTTGATCTTTAATTAAAATAGGTATATATATATACCTATATGCAGAATTTTGGGGGGAAATTAATGTATAGGCAAATGGGTGTATAGTTTAACATGAAGGAACTTGAGATTACTCCAATCGAAATTATCTTCCTACAGCATTTTTTTTTTCTTCTGTGCTACACTTAGCTGGCTGACCACACACAAAACACACGCAGAACTCGTACCAGACAGGGGGAAAGGAACGCCCTTCAAATAGACCAAGAAGAAGCACTACTTACAACAGTAACTCCCCGCCTAGAGAACACTATCCAGCGTAAATCTCCAGCCACCTCTAGCCACGTGACTCAGCTCAACCAAGGAGAAGGTGGGCTATACTGGAAAACGAGACACAGAACCACATGGCGTGAAAAATAGGGAAGAAAGAGGAACCCAACAAAAGCAATCTGTACAATAGAGTTTCAGACCTGAGAATTCAATTTTTCTGGCTTGGTTTCACCAGCAACCAGCAGCAAAACGGAACCAATTCAAGGAACAACTCTGTAGCTACCTTTCGAGCCAACCCACGCTGAATAAGGGCAGCAACAGCGCTGAACAGAGGAGCAAGAATTTGCAATTTTTGGTCCACCTAGCCTTCGTTCAGCAGGGAGCTTCCATGCGACTAGATGAAGCAGCAAATCTGGAGCACTCAATTGAAGCAAACTCAAGGCGTGAAGAAGCAGAAAATCAACGCCCAACAGCTCGAAGAAACAGAGGAAGTAGAGTCCAGCAAAACAGAGGGAAGATGCAGAGTTTCGAGTGTTCTGTAAGTGCTTCGTTGGATGGATCATGTTGCAGAATTTGGAGTGTTAAATGATCAGAAAACCAGCTGAAAGGAAATGAGAGAAGGGGTACATACGTAAAATTGCAGAGGGACAGAATTGGTGCGTGGCAGCTATAGAATTCTGCATGGAAAAGTCAGCCTCCTGCATGATATTCACATCGGGTTCTCACATTTAAAATGTCATATTGATCTAAATTACACATTTTTCACCACCATTCACCGCTGTAGGTGCAACTAAAGCTTAGGTAAACTGCTCAGCATTGTGCAAGTCAGAATTCGGCAATATAAACCCATGTTATGGACATATTTTATTGAATGACATGCTAAATCAAGGATACAAATGCATTCCCTAATGAGGACAAAGATAATATTCAAACAACGAAAAAGCCTATACGATTTCCTTCTCAAATAATGGCCAGCATTGGTTTCATTGACGAAAAATCTGGTCTATGATATATGACATTTATACACAACGTGACCAATTTCATAACAATAGAATAGATAAATGGGGAATCCTGTATAACACATATTTAATTTGATATATAACATCTACATGATATAGTTTTACTATACCATATCAAAGAACTCACTTGGCGGGATATGATTGTCTTAAAGATACTAAATTGTGGACCATGTGGAGAAAATTTTAAACCAGGATAATACTAATTCATAACCCACCCTTTTCTTTTCAAGGCCAATTAATTTGTTATAATTGACAAATTAACATGAAGCACTTGCATTTTGTCTTCTGGAAGATAATTAAATTTTTATTACAGAGGACATGGTAAATAGTTCATATATATTATTTTAACGTAGTTAATATTATAAGAAATCTCATATTTGATCATTCATCCAAACATTGGAAAAAAATATGTGGCATGTATGATTTTTTTTTTTGTATGATCGGATGGCAATTAAATATTATATAGACCGAACATACGTAAAGGGATTATGATCTTGTGTGTTCCTATTGTCTACGAATACAAGAGACCAACTAGTCGCAAAATGTCCCAGCAAAACTAAGATATCTTGCTTCAGAAGTTGTAAATCCACTGAAACCTGGGTTGTTGGATGAAGCAGAAGGTATACGCTCTCGAAGTTACCAACATCAACAATGGGAACCGCTGTGGCTGCTCTATGATTTATTGGTGCAAGACAAACCAAAGGGAGTGTCAAATTGCCTCCAAGATGACTCGAGATTTAGGTTGATGATACCGATCTATCCAAACTCTATGCTGAAGTTCTTCCTTACCAAAAACTATCTTAACCAGGATCTTATGCCCCTGTTGCCTCATATTCCTTGACTTGATTGAGAAGAGCAAATGCCAGCAATGATTCCATACGTGACCATCCCAGAAGCGTATCTTATTTCTTTTAATTCACTATTGTGCTGAGGTTGAATGGCCTTGAGATTATTGCTTATAGAGAAGATTTATCATTTGTATTGCAAAATCTGGACCACATGATGTGTCTTCAAAAATTCTATGACTTCGACAAAACCAAATGACATACAGAATAATTATGCATGTCCTTGTATTCTCATTCTCCAAACTCGAGGTCCAATAATAATTCCCTTACCACATTTGAATGAAGTCAAATATTTTAGTGCTTTAAACCTGGTCAATTCTTATATTTAAAGGAGATCCAAAGTTTCAAAACCAGACCACTTAGGTAAAGGAATAACTCCAAAACAAATGATTAATCGTTTCTTCTACATCATGGCAAAATAGACAATCTTGTATGATAGGAACATGATGCTGATGGAAAACTGAAGTTAGTGGAAGAACATTGCGTATCAATTCCCATATAAACACAATTAACTTGAATGGCATTGGTGATCTCGAAAGCTTATCCCACGCCGTAAAGTTTTGTTGTCCATTAATCGACTCATTCTATATTAGTACCTTATATCCATTTGCAACTCGATGACTTCCCATACTATTTCCATTCCATATCAGTTTGTCTATCTATCCAGTGACCGAGAAAGAAGTACAGAGAATCTGCTAAATCTGTGTGAAGGAATAAAGTTAATTCAATAGTTGCAAGTTCCAGTTGAACTGCTCATGTGGAATAAGGTCTCCCACAGTGCCATTGGAAACTATGGAACCTAGCTGTATAGTTCACCATTGGCGACAGAATAAGGAAATATTCCTATCATCACCAACTCTCCATTGCGGGTTATCCAATATAATTGAAGCGAAATTTTGGATATTTTTCCAAATCCAAGATGTTATCAAGTGCTTATTTAAATCCCCACTCTCCTTGTGCCAATAATATTTAGATCTCAACATTCAGATAAATAACGAGTGAGAATCATCAGTCATTAGCCTCCAAACGTGTTTGGCTAATAAGGTTTTATTAAAAGCCTATGAGTTTTTAATGCCAAGGCCTCTGACACAGGTCAAACAACATAAATCGAACCACTTCAACAGATGCAGTTTTGTCTTTTGTCCAAATTATCCCTGGAAGAAGTTACCTACCTTCTTCTTTATCTCATGACAATATTTTTTCAACAATTTAAAACATGAAAGTAGATAAACCAATGTGGATTTTAGAATCTATTCAACGAGGGCAAGTTTACCTCCTTAAGACAATGCCAAAGCGTTCCATGCTTACAATTTTCTATCTATTTTCCCATGACTGCATGATATAGTTCTATCTTATTTTGTCCTAAATCTATGTAGGTGCTTAAGTATTTTCTAATCCTAGACGTGAAATTGACTCTAAACATCCTAAAGAGTAGTTTCTTCATACGATGTGGCACACAAGGGCTAAAAACCATATCTGACTTACCTGGATTGGTGCATTGCCCAGATAATTTGCTATACATTGATCAAATGTCCTAAACTCTATAACACCGATTTCATGGCTTGAAAAATAAAATATTTGTCATCCACACACATTGAATGAGACACCAGCTCTAACTCGCAAGCCACACTAATGTCCTTCTAAGACTTGACTTGCTCTGCTTTTGAAATCATACAAGATAACATATTAGCACATAAAATAAACAAATATGGAGATAATGGGTTATCTTGCCTTAAACCTTGCTTAGGAATGATTTGCTCAATTGGATGACCATTCACAAGTACTTAGAGGAGATAGTTCTAACACATTGCATAATGATCTAAACCCAATATGAAAGAAACAGCATTTGGTATAAAACTACTTCCAAAATGTTCCATGAGACTTTGTTATATGCTTTCCCAATATCTAACTTGTTTGCACAACAACCCTTCTCGTTCTCTTTGGTAGAATGCAATTTATTAATTAATTTAGATTCCAAAATAATATTATCAGATATTAGTCTTTTTGGTAAAAATGCATTATGATTGGGTGCTATAAGATCTACCAATAGCTACTTTAGACGATTACATATGACCTTGGAGATTGTCTTGTAGGTAATATTACACAAGCTAATTGGACGATACTCCTTAATCGACTAAGGCTAATCACATTTTGATAGCAGGATAATAATTAGAAAGTAAGGGCCAACTAATGTTCACAAATACCAGGTTCAATTTATGAGCATCTATGATGCTTCGTCTGGAATTGTTGTGGTCTTTTGTTTATTTTACAAGTTTTTTAAATGAAGTTTTATAAAAATAATATTGGGAGAGCATTGTGAGAAAAAAAAATTTTTGTTCAGCAGAATCACTTGATAAAGGTTCGTATTAATATTATTGTGTTTGGCAAATATTTTTGAAAAAATAGTTTTAACTATCAAATTATTAAAAAAGACATGAATTTAGAAAGATAGATAAAAAAAAGGTTAGAAATAAATATAATAATTAATGATTTTGACAGAGATACTTTTACATGTGCTTCGAGAGAAAAACATCAATTTTTCACTTTTTTTCCAATAGCAGAAAAATTATTTCTATTACTAGTCAGAAACAATTTATTTTTTAAAAAAATCAAACAGCTTATTTAATCAAAACAAATATTGTTTTAAATATATATATATATATATACAGTTTCCTTCCCTCCCTCGGCAAGCATGCACGCATATTTCTAAATGCATGGATCCAATTTGGATTCTTAATAGAATGCGATGAAAACAATTACTATTTCGTTACTGTTCTGCCACCAATCAGTCGTCCGCCGGAGCTACCGCCCGTCGTCCGTCGCGTCCAACACCGACGTCTCTGGCATGCACGCTTCCTTTGTTCTTCGTTCTTCTTCGCCTCTTGTAACTTTTTAGCAATCACTTCCCAAACCTGTGGAAGAGCCAGGTTTATCAAATGCTAAATGCTAACTCTCTATGTGTGTCCCTCTTTCTCTGGTGGTACGCTTTAAACGCGTGTTCTTTGATTTAGCCATAGACTTTTAATCAGTAGTTAATGAAGTTGGCTTGTTGATGTTCAACCGTGAGGATTCTCTATTAGTTGCAAATTTCTCGTTCATTAAGCTTGCCTTCGATCGATTGAACTGTTCAATTCTATGTTGACTCTAGTTTTTCGTTGGTTAAGCTCATTCATTATATGATTAAGACCTATGGTCAATGTTTTACAGTAAATGGTTGGTTTGTTGATTCAGGGTATCATGATTTGATGGAGCCATGTGGTTACTTTTGGACTAGGAATTGTTGGTTAATTCCATCTGAGCTCAACTGCAACATCATACTAGAAACTCTACATCTAGGGTTGGTTTTCTTTGCTAAACTCTGCTCCATCTCATTATTTGCATACACTTCCATCTTTGTGTGTCGGAAATTACTTTATCTTCTTATCTTTTTCTTTCTAGTTGTAATTGATCTTGTCTTTCTTTCACACCTTCATTCCTCTCATATTGAATTTGAAGATGTTTGCTTTCACGAGTTTTTCTTTGGATTTTCGGTTGATGTCAACGGATGTATTTACTGAATTCATGGTCAGATACATGTAGCTAAGAATTAGCTATATTCTTGTGATCTTTGTGTTGGCTTCTAGTGAAACCTAAGTACTTGCGCATGTACTGTGGCTTTTATGGCTGAATGGCTCAGGGTTTGATTTTGAGAAGGCCTTTAGGGCACAGATTAATGCAAGAATTGCAAATCTTCAGCTGAGAGTGAGAATCAGTTTTACCATTTTGAAGCTCAGTTTTATGGCTTTTTTTTTCTTTATTTTGGGTGGGACAACAGAATATTAAGAGGCTGCCAGACAAAGCAAAGAGAGCATAGATCTGAACAACAGAATTTGACCTGAAAGAAGCAGATTAGCAGACCAGAAAGTGAGAAAGAATAGGCAGTAATTCATATATTTCTTAGCATGCTTGATGTTATATTGGTTTAATGTCTGTTTTTTTTTTTGTACAGTAAATTGTACTAATAAAAGATTAACCTTTTCGTGGCAGGATCCAAACTCAATTCGGAAGTTACTCTGTAGAACTTAAAGTCAAGTGAGCGCATCTGCAACTCCTAGAACCATAATGATCTCTAGATGCTTGCCTATTAATGACTTCTGTAAGATTCTACATATAGTCTTCAATGAAATGGAATTCTTATAGAAGTCATCATTTTTCTCAGTGTAAAAAATCATTTTAACTCAAACATAGATATAAATGCTAGAGCTGAATTAATCCTATGCTCCTAGGGATTCAACATATAATGTAGTGCATGAATGCTGCATGAATTCGTTGACTCCTTTTATTTTTAGATGGACAAGTCAAAGTCTTTTGCATGCAGCGGTTAGTCAGTCATATTAATTAATAATACCAGGAAATGTGTATGATGTGGAGATACCGACAAAAAATAATGAGATATATGGAACTTATGCTATTTATATGACCTAATTCCAATATGAATAGAAATATGGGAATAGAGGCCTGTTAATCCTAATAAAGTGATACTGATTTGAAGTATAGGCAACTGGATGGGGGTTTTAGTTGATACAAACATAGTGATCCAAGGCGACATCAGTCAACAAGATTGTCAGGTACTGTTTATGAATTAAGGAAAAATAAAATCTCCAATAGGTGCTTTAGCATATGCCAGATCAATTTTGCAGACTTTATCATATAGAGCTTTTTTCTTGTGTTGCTACTAATGTGCTAAGGCTTGAAACCTGTGTCCTTCGTTATTTATCTATTGTTTTTTAAGTGTCACCACCCCCCCCCCCCCTTTTTCATAATCTAGTTTATTGCTTTTAAGCCAGTTTTTTATTTGTCCACTCCCTAATTGTCTACCCTATAAGATGGTTGAGCTTGATAAGAGTGGATTGGAATACCACGGGGGAGCTGCAGTTTCTGATGCTTGCATTGGTGGTACCATGGTACAACAAACCCTGAAGGAAGTCAAGGTACTACTCTGTCTGTACTTGATGGTCTGTATCTTGATCATTTATTCATTTTTTCTTAATTAGCTACACTGAAATACTTTGGTTTTCTTCTGTGATTTATTCCTTGCTTTTTCCTTATTTATCAATCCCTATACATATGCCTTCCAAGAAGCAACCAGTTGAGTTGCTGTATTGTGGAGGCCCTGCTTTACACAATCTAATCTATCTTTGGACTGTGACTTGTTCCTGAAGTCAATAGAGGAACTTGACAAGCCAAAGCAGGCAAGTGATAATGTTTGCTTCGGGTTTCTCATTTGTTTCACTCTTTTTTTTAGGTGTGTTACTTTCAGACTTATCGTTAGTAATTAATGTCAAACAAAACAACAATGCAGAGTCAGATACAATGCTGCAACTGGATTCAGTGTATACTCCATCAGACCAAGCCCAGAGAGAGAAATATTAGTTTATAAAGTTAAGTGTTGGACATGTTTATATCATTAATACATGACTAAAACCAACAATTTGGTCACTGAATTGCTACTTGGGTAAGACAAATTATATCACTGGACTCTTATTCTGTACTTGTTAATGTTGTTGCTGTATATACTATATACTGTTATATTGATTTCTGTACTGATTTTATTCTATATGCAAATGCCTTTAATTTCTGTTGCTGCGCCTTTTCCTTACATGAATAAGTCATTTTCTAATTCTTTATGGGTAAAGTATATGTGTGATTCAGAATTTTGAAAAAAAACTCTGAACAGAGAAGGAGATTTGGGTGCTGTAGCTTCAGCCACTAGCTATGTTGCCCAAAAATATAGGGAAAAACGCGTGAGAGGGTATGAGGGTGAACTTGTAAATAAAGACAAATGACCTTCTGCAGCACTGTACCAGGTGCAATTGAAAAAAAAAAAAAAAAGATTAAAAGCTTTGAACTTTAGAAGTTACTTCTAACGTTAAAAGTTACTTTTCCTACACCTTTAATCTATCTTTTTCAATTATACCACATAAATTTACTCCTAAATTTTAGAGGATCTGAATTGCAAAGGAAGATAGTCTCTCCCTATGCTGAATGCTTATGCATTTTGTCATGATATTGGCTCTTACTGGGTATAAGATCCAGTAAGTAGGGAATTAAAGCCATTCCTAATTTTTTGTTACTTCTGGGTGAACTATGAACATAAAATTTGACATCAATTCTTTTACTGTAAAGTCATTAAATCTGATTGTCTACTCCTTCTCTTGACTCAAAATGCTTTTACCTATGTTTATGCATTAATTAACTTTTTCATTACAGGTTACAGCACCAAAATATTGCAAACTGGATCAGCATCAGATGCCAGGTCAAGTCCTTTTAGCCCCAGGCAGTCATTCCTTCAACTGAGGCAGTGAGCTCTAATGGATTATGTGGTATGTAAGACTTTGTTGGTCATGTACATACGGGTTTTGTTTTGAAATTGGCCTCCTACCTTCTTTTGTTTTGTTTTTGAATGCCATGAAACTGATTGGGAAGAAGTGGATATAAAATTTTAAATCTGATAATGCCAAAGGAGCATGTATAGCAAATCAATATCAATATCAACATCAATATATTATATAAAAACTTGTGTGAGCCACAACTTATGAACAGTGTGACTTTCATGTGCTGCGCACCATAACATTTGTTAAGTTCGTATATGAATAATATATGTTCATACATTTACGGTTCACTCTTTTTTTTTTTTTATTCTGAGTTTTTTTTTGTGAGACCCACATTTTTTTAAATTCCCCTGCAGGACCTAGTGTTAATATAAGTGGCGTAAAAATGAAGAGGCAATATTCATTAGGTTTAGTAGAGTTGCAACTGATCATTCTAAAGATGTGAGGATCCAAGCAATTGTTGCATATTATTTTTCAGATGTATTTGTGTAATTTAAATTTAACATTTGGTATTTGTATTTGAAGTGTCTTGGAATGCAATATAATTTTGTAATTACTTGATTTGAATTATAATAGCAAAGCACAAGATATTGGGGACAAATTAATTAATTTTATTATTTTTACAAAATTAAAAAAATAGTGATAAATTTGTAACAAATAATTTGTTAATAAATTTAGTGACAGATGGTCTGTCACTAAAAATTGAAATTTAGTGATGTATCTGCACTAAATTAGTGATTGATTCCTCATCACTAATTTTGTTTTTTACTAGCATTGTTTCTATGGCAATCACATCCCTTAAAAAAAATTATATATATTATATATGTATATAATATTATTGCTCTCTCAAAATTTTATATCTATCTCCTTTGATTTTTTTAAAATCTCCAATACATGTTCCTAGAACCTTAAAAACATTAGTCTGCCCTCCCTGAAATTTGTTTATGTGCCTTTGATTTTTAATTTTAGTTATCTAGCCCCTAACAGAGGTTAGTATGTAAAATGTCGTTAGGCGCATATATATTGACTAAAATTGTTGTCATTTTCATAATTTTTCATCCTTTTTGTATTTTAAATTGTTTTATAGTAAATGATGAATGGGCATTTGAATATTTAAAATGGCAATACATCATTCTTTTTTATATTGGACTTGATAACAACGTGTCATGAACTAGAAAATAGAGAAAATTAAGAAATAAAAAAAGGACAGAGATAATGATGCAAAATGACAATAAAATGAGTTTAGTTCGTCAATATTATCTCACGCTCTATCCTGTATTTTGAGTAAAAATATCGTTATGTCACATTAATATTTTGGCCCCTTAAAAATATCATAAAGAATAAAATATTACACATTATAATTTAGGATACCATAAATTCTTTATAATTAAGATTATCACGAAGATTACACCTTTTAGAGAATCCAAATGACTATATCTTAATTCTTTCTTTGGACGTGATCATCTACCATGTACAAATACCTATGTTTAAAATAAAAAATATATTGTAAAGTTAAATAGATAAACATTTGAAGAATAATAATAATAATAATAATTATTATTATTATTATTATTATTATTATTATTATTATTAACAAGATTTTTTTGGTTTAGCTATTTCATAATATTGATATAGGCAATAAGTTTGAAAATTATCTTTAGGTAAATTTCTTCTTAAAAATATTGTCACTTTTAAAATATACCAGAAAAAAAAGGTTATTAAATATAGATCTATATCTTTAACTATTAAAAAGGTGTCCAAATCATAGATTATATAGTAGTTAACTATTAGAAAAATTATAAAATAACAATTTATCAAATTATTTTCTTTTCTTAAAAAAATTTATAAGCTGTGAATTAATTCTAAAAGATTTAATACCTTAGTGGTTCCTAGACATGTCAACATGGCCATTATATTTATTATTGTGAACAATATCTTCAATACTATATATTAGAGTAAATTATTTTTTATTCTTTAAAATTGACTAATTTTTTAATTTGTTCTTTTAAATAATAACTCTATTAAATTAATCCCTTAATAATTTTTTAAAATTACTTTTTGTTCCTTTAAAAAACTAAAAAATTAATCTCAAAATTTTAACAAATATTGAAGCGAGAAAAACAATTAAAAGGAAATCATTGATAAACTAAATTAGAAAAATTATACTTTGAAGACTTAAATTACAAAGCTAATCAGGCCATCTCAATATATTATTGCTTGCTCAAAACTTATTACACATTTTATATATGTGAATGATATTTTATTATTTTTTAAGGTGTTCTCTTAGGTATGTAATGTGATCAACCAAATCTTTTAACATTATAGTCAATTTTTAGGTCAATGTATTAATCTTAATAAATTGAAAATTATTTTTAGTCCAAGTGTACCTTGTAAGTTTATAAAGTTTTTATCTCAACTAGATAAAATATCTAAGTAATATGGTTGATGTGAATAAAAATAAAGCACAAATATATAAGGAATTAATGGAAAAAGTGAATCAAAAGCTTCACATTTGAAAATCTATGTTGCTATCTCAAGCTAGCCATCTGATGATGATTCATTCAATATTAAATTCCACCTTGATCTATCCTTTATCATTTTATGAGCTTCCTAAGGAATAGTTAAGAAATTGATATGAAGATTGTAAATTTTTTCTGTAATTATAATTTAAATAGACATAAACGTCATTTACTTAATTAGTTGACTCTTTGTAATCCACGAAACTTGGGAGGTGTAGGTCTTAAGTATACATACGCTCTAAATTAGGCCCTATGGGCTAAACACAAACGGCACTTAATTAATCATAAAACTTATTCCTTATTTGTCTGGGTTTTCCAATCTAAATATTAACAAAATCATTTTTTCCGAACAAGTTAATAATTATTCCAATATGATTTGGGATATGGCAAGGAATCTAGAAGGCCAATAATTGTTGTTTGTGAAAAGTTTACCTCATAGGTTAAAGATGGGTGAAACATTTCACTTTATCACCTCCTTTGGTGGCCTATGCAACCGGAATCTCTCACTAGTCACAAGATGCAAGGTAAGGGTCCCTATTTTGCATGATTAGAGAGTATGGAATTCCTAATTTTTTTGGTTTGTTGTATTCTCTAAAGTCTAAACCATAGATCAGCAAGTAGCTTAATTATCTTTTTCAATTATTGGTCAAGAAGATCAACTTATTTGGATAGGTAATAGGTCAAGGCTATAAATAGTAGTGGATGGATACCGACTTTTGTCAAGGAATGTGATTACACCTATTCCTACATTCCTTCAGGCTTGGGATTAATTATAGAGGGTTTGGCTTCCTTAATTATGATCAAATACTTTTATTTGGATGGAAGCTATTGACTAATGCTTTTCCGAATACATCTATTTTAAAAGCTCATCATGTGCCACTCTTACTGCATTCTTTTAATAGTATGAATTATGAAACAGTTAATCATATGTTTCTCCAATGTCAATTTGTGAGGGCAATCTGGTTTGGATTAATGTTATTTGTTCAAGTTGATTAAGTTCGCCTAACAGACATTCATCAGTAGCTTCGTATATAGTTTTCTCGAATAGAATAGATCATGCAACAAGGGAAAGATTATACAATGATGATTTTACTTGTATTATATGTTAACTACGATTATCAGAACATGATCATGTTTGAAGAACCACATGCTAACTCACATAATGTGGTTAACTTATGGCAAAAATTGATTGTTCAATAATGTCTTGCATTTATGCAACAAAAACTGGTGGGAAGACAACATTAATCTAGTACTATCCAACATTGTAAGAAATGTTGACAATTGAAAGTTGAAGGATTATGGCCTGGTTATGACCAAAAATATCAATATTGCCATCAACACAGGATATTAACTTTAACCAAAAAGGCTTTATTGTAATAGTGGAATTTGGATTATCTCCACCATTTCTTCTCTCTTCTGTCTCTCAATCAAAATCTGATGATCAAGATTGTATTTTTCAAAATTCTTATTATTGATTATTAGTGGTTGATAAATCTAAGAGTTTAAATTTTGGTGAAGAGACAAAGAAAGGAAGAATTGGTGGAGAGAATTCAAATTAATAATAGTGATAGTGGATTAATGAATTACATCAATCTTGCTTTTAGGTGTTTTTAGAAGTGGCCAAACAAGCAATTAAATTTGTTCTGGCCCAGAATGTGATTTTTAAATCCTTTCCCTTTTTTATTAATTTTTCATGTTTTACAACTTCTCAATACATGTTATTGGATTCGGTATACCAACTTCCACCATTTCTTCATTTGCTTCACAAGAGCTTTTGGCATTCGTCGCACAAGGTCTGAATGATACATTTTTCTCAACGGCAAAGTTTTTTTTTTTTCTACAGAAAAGGTAGAGATGAAATAGCTTTCTTAGTTTAAGAACTTATAATGTTGTGCTGTAATATATTTTATTTTGCAAAAAGAAAAAAAAAATGAATGTTTGATGGCATTTGGAATTTTTATTTTTTGAAATAATATTGTTGAGATAATAATGCCATCCTCTCTTCCCATGAAAAGCCGAAGGAGATCCAACGCGGCTCAAAATCCCAGCTGAGGTATCAGACATGTGATACTGCGGACCCCAAATTTGTGAGTTCCAACTATTCCCTTTTATGACTTCGAAACCAAAAGTTCCATGGTTCGTCTTGGTAAAAAGAAAGATGAGGGTAAATATTTTATAAAGAGAAATGTTTTTATAAATGTAATTATCAAAAATAGGTACAATAAAATAATTATAAATAAATATAAATATATTACTATATTTTTTAAAACACTTATTTGTTTGTTTGTTTATAAGAATAAATTACATTTATTTTTTAAAAATTAATTAAATTACACTTGATATTTTTTTTAGTTTTGAAAATTGTACACCATTTTCTAAATTTATTTTATGTCAATAAAATTAAATTTTTACACAATATGTATTTTTAAAAGAATAAAATAGTTTAATTGTCTTTATTGTTATTTTAAGAATAATATTACTATCTTATATTGTGTAAAAATAAACTTGCCTTGACAAAAAAATAAATTAAAGAGGAGATTTATTAATGCATATTAAAATGTTAAGAAAAGTCGATATAATTTTTAAAACAAAGAGCGTATTATATATAATTTTAAAAATATTTTTTAAAAAAGTATAATTTATCCTAATTATAATCAGTTAAGTCAATATAATAATTTCTCAAGTAACATTTTAGACATTGTAACATTGATTCTTATTTTTGTATTAAAGATTCAGTGCTTATATTTGGGTCAATTACCAACCCCCGCGCTGGTGTGTATTATTTATCTGGCAAAATTCCGTTTATTAATTTTATCTAATGATATAATTTAAATACCATAATTATTAATTTAGTGGACAAAATTTTGCCAGGAAAACAATCTATTCAAATAGCATCTCCTAATGACCTTATATCATGATCTTCCTCTTGATCCAAATAACCAAAGCTGGAATTTTTTTAATGACCAGAAAATACATTTCTTATAGTGAAACAGCATCACGCATATAATATAAGATTTATATTATTTCAATTTTCTTTGAAATTGACATCGTGAATTTTAGAAAGAGAAAGTCATATAATATTTTAGACCCACCAAACTCTAAATCCTATGCACTTAGGAAGTAAATGTATAATGTGCATTTAAAAGGAAATAAAAAGAAAATAGGAATTAGGTAGAAAGAAATAGAAAGATCTCATATCATTTTTACTTTTTGGTGTTATTTTCCTAAATTTATAGTGTACAACTGCAAAGGATTACAATCTTACCACTCAGTATGTGTAATGAACCTCACAATATGATTCGATATCATACATTTTTTGTTTATCTCTATTTAAAATTAACAATATTAACATTTAAAAAGATTAATAAAATCTAAGTCCCATATGATAACCCTTATAACCTGTTGATCCAATTTCCCTTCTCAGCACAATTTCATTAGTATGCAGAATTATTAAGAATGAAAACAAAAATGAAAAGTAAAATAGTACTTTTGTGGATAAAAAATAATTTTATGTCTTTTTAAAAAAATAATAAAAATAGATAAATATTATTTAATAATTATTATAATAATATAATACACGTTCCACCAAACTTTAAAAGAGGATTCTTTTCCCACATACATACCCAAATTGGCTGTAAGAAAGTTTTACTCCCAAAAAAAAAAAATTGCATGGCCCTAGGGCATCGTAGAGGAATTCGAAATCCTTGTATTTAAAAAAATTAAACATAAGGGTAAAATTAAAAAGAAAAGAGAGAGAGAGAGGGAGAGAGAGAATAGTTTTAAAAATCATATACCTTCCGGTCTACTCCTTTTCCTTTCTTTTTTTTTTTAATTTAATTTTATCCTTATATTTAATTTTTTAAACACAAATAATTCATACTCCAAAGAGGGACAAGGTGAGGAGCAGTTCATGCCAATTATGGCAGAGAAAAAGCCAGAGATTTGACGAAGAAGCAAAAGAGACATGCAAAAAATTGAAATAAAAAAATTACAATTTAAACGTTAAAAATATTTATGACAAAAATTTTTAAATTAAAATTTTAAATAATATAAAAAATTATAATTTGAGACTTTAAATTAAAATTTTTTATTCTAAATTTTTTAAAATAATGTTAAATTTTCATATTTTTTAATATAAATATCTTTGATTTAAAATATTAAATCATAATTTTTTCAATAAAAAAAGGACTTTTTCTTGAGACAGCATGCAGGTGCAGGAGCTGGGGAGCAAGCAAGTAATGATGGACCTAACGAGCCCTCACTGACCCCTCGCCCTTCCCTACTTCCTTTAAACGTTTGCTTCACTTTTTGCTGATGCTTTTGTGTGATTGCGTGCTTTCTCTCTCCCTATAAAAACAAACACAGTAATAATTACACTTTGGTAAAGCTATGCCAACTTAATAAAAAAATAATCTTTTTGAAATTTGCTTTAACAATTTATTTTTGATTCTCATTTAGTATAGTTAATTTTGTTACCTCTCGCTATTGGAAACAAAATATCTAATAATTTCTAGTGACATAGGCACTAGCTCCACACGATATTTTCTCTATGAATTGTGAGCTTTTGGTATTAATTTAGTTTCAAATAAAATTCAAATTGAAGTCATTTTATACCTCACATCATTCAATTTAATTCTGTGTATCTATTTGTGATTTTCTCAATTTTTTAAAATGATAGTATTAATTTTAAAGATAGATAAATATAAAGTGTATGGATCTACTTAAATAGCAAATCTCATTTAAATCTATGAAATCACGTGTAAGAATAAAAAATTTCAAGGGTTTAAACCTGTGGAATTATTTGAGTAATAAATGTCACACATTTTATATTTATTTTTTCTAAAATTAGCACAATTAATTTTGAAGAGAAATTAAGAAAATTTATTTATTTATTTTAATTATAAATGAGGAAAGAATTTTAGAAACATCCCATTTACTTTACAATATTTTTTTCTATAAAGGGATTAAAAAAGAAAATGTAAGGTTGGAAATTGTGACGGTAAAAGGTTAAAAAGTGAATTTGGAGTTTGTTTTTAGCTTTGGCTCCTTGTAACGCTGAGATTGAGGGGTTCACTGCTACAATCCCCAAAGGAATATTATGTCTTTTCCTTTGGGACTGCACACACAGCAACAGGTTGGTCTCTCTCTGTATCTTTCTTCGTTGAAAAGGGCATTGCTTTTTCTCAGCCACGTGAAATTGTCCCTCTTTGAATTGTGCACACCCACCAACATTCCTCAACCACATAGCTCCTGTATTGCTCGGTGAGAGAGAAGGCATCTTCACTTTTTATTTCCTGCTACACAAAAGCAAGGCATTATGTAATTTTGAGCATTGGAGAAGTTCAAACATAAATCTATGTCTTAGCTCTCCACAAGATAAAGATTACAATCTGAATCATCCTACAAATAGCAAAGAATTAGAACTCCTTGGTCAAGTAGAAATATAAACAGAAATTAATATTTTTAAAATAAAAAACCACCTTAAATTAAAGTAAATTACTCTTCTCTTCCTTAAATTGCAAGATCTTCTTTCTTCTTGTGAAAATATATTCAAATCTCTTTAAATTAAAATATGAATAAAAATACCTTTAAAAATAATATTATTTTGATTTAAATACATATTTTAAAATCTTATTTTAATATTATTTATTTTATATTAAGACAATAAATTTAATTTGTTTTCTATAGTTAAAAAATTTACTATTTTTATATTAATTAGACACATATTTAATATTTGTTATATTATATAAATAAAATATATAATAGTGTTTTAGTAAAAATAAATATAATCATAATTTATTTTTTATTGTAAAAGATAAATATAATATATCTTTTAATTTCAAGATATTAGTATAATTTATTTAAAAGATTATTACCTCAAAATATTATACTCCCTTCAGTCTCCAATATAAGTCACTTATTAAAGAATTATTTTGATTCAAAATATAAGTCACTTCTCTAAATTGTCTTGATTATTAAATGATTTTTTTTTAAATATTCCTAATTAAATAGAGAATCATTAAAACTAATGTAATTTACTAAGAATGGAGGTAAGTTCTTTAATAAGGGACAAATATAAAAAAAATTATGTTTTGATACAAATTTAATTAATTAAACTATTTTTAATCAATTATTTTAATATGTGTAAAGTGAATATCGATGATTTATATTAAAGATCGGAAGGATTAATATGGGGCTACGGTAGTTAGAGCTCGAGCTCTTCAATTGCTGGATGCATCTTGAGATTCGTATATGATTATTAAAAAAAATACTTTACACAAATTCTGAGGTACATCCAACGGTTGAAAGCGCAAGCTCGTGACTTACCTTACTAATATTACAAAGAGCTGTGAATTTCTTCTCATTTGGGAAGTCGGCCAAACATGCTATAACCGTTTGTTGAAAAATATGGTCAAACCCTAAATTATCTTCCCCTCCCCCCCCTTATTGGTTATAGTGGTTTTGAAAAAGTGATTTAAAAATAGTTTCTCATCAATAGGATCTAAGTTATTTTTTGAGTAAATTACATTAGAATTTGATTAAATTATACTTAATATATTATTTTAAAAATGTCAATCCTCTCCATTAACATCTCATATATATTTTAAAAATCCTTATATTATTTATATTTTTGCTAATGAAGTTAACTTTTTGTAGATGAGATTATAATTTATAGTATAATACTAAAAGCAGATAAGTGATTTCATCTTTAGAAGAAACACACATGTTTTATATAGTTAACTTCATTTATAAAAAGTAAATAATAAGAATTGTTTTTTCTACAATTGTTGGCATAAAAAATTATGAGTTGTCAATAATAGCTAGAAATTAGGCTAATTGAGGGAAATTAGTTGAAAAATATTAACTAAGAGATAACAGTCAATGTAGATGCTAATTGAGATTTAGCCACTAATCAAAGACCCAGATTTCACATAACACAATGTCAAAAAAATAAGGGAGCATGGATCCACCAAGTATGTGATTTTGAAGGACAATTAGGCACCACAATCTTCAGCATCAAGTCACTGCATGAACAAAAACACAAAGGAAAGGGGTACGGCCAAGTAAATAACATGTTAGCTGCTAAAAGAGTTATAAAAAATCTTGCAGTACGTCCCTTTTATCTTTTAGTCATTGAATCTCTATGGCTTTTTTTATTGCTTTATTTGTCGTTTTTAACCAATCTTCCACAAATTGTAATCAATTTCTTTTGCAATCTTTTTTGTTGTTAACTCATTTTATTTTATAATTTGTATAGTTCTTAATTATTAAATTCAGCAAGTATTGTCCATTTTCAAATATTTTAGCTCTGTCATTTATGCATATTCAAGACTTTTATCATAACTTCATAAGCTTACCTACCTCTAAGAACTAAGTGAAACCCTTATTTTAAAAGAGTTATGTCTTGTTTCCATTTAATAGGGATCGAAAGTTTATTTTCAAAGTCAACACCATGGTTAAGTTCTATTGACTAATTAGCTGAACCACTTAAAAAAAATTTCACTAGCAACAATATATATTAAATGAAAAAAAAAATGTGTGACATTTTTTGAATAGGAGGGATAAAAATTACACTTCTAGAAATTAGTGTAATTTACTCTTATTTTCTTTTACAAAAAAGCCAACAATCTAACTATTTACAAATTTGTTATCTATTAATTTTTACATACTATTTTATTAAAAAAATTAAATTTCATTGATATTCTGAATATTTTAAAATATTATTTATAGAAATAAAAAATTGGATTCAAATTTTTATATTTTTGTAATTTAAATATATAAATATAATAAACAAATTAATGTGTCTAAATAATAACAAGCTTCATTTTCCCCAAAAGATAAAATAAGAAGCTTCATTAGACCCAAATCATTATTTAATTAATGATTGTATTAATTTTTTAAAGGAAATTAACATACTTGTATGTGATTTACAGAGATTTCAACAAGATTTTTTTCAACAAAATAGTTAACTCTATAAAATTCAATAATAATTTATTTAAAACTCCCTTTTCCTTATGGTATTATGTTATGCGTCATCTATTGATTGGTTTACCACAAAATGTATTTTCTTTTGTATAATTGATGTAATATTTATTATATTTGTATAATTATTATTCTACCTATTAAATTAATTTTTTAAAAATAAAAGTATAAAAATTTATTTTTTTATGCCACCTATTTATTTTTTACATTTTTTATTTATATTATCTCATCAAATAGACAAATACTAATGTCACTCATTATTATACCACCTAAGTATCTTAAAGAAAGATGGTTATGTGGACAATTCTATCAACTTGAGATTGACAAATCTCATGGCGCTACCGAATTGATAAATTTATCTAAAAATAATTTGGATTCACTTGTTGATAATTAGTTGGCTTAAAAAAAAAACCTTTTGATAATTATCTTTCAAATACTAAATTAACGGAACAAACATTTTTTTAAGGACCAAAATGATAACTTAATAATAAATATACTAATTTCAGAGTATTATAACTTAAAAAAATTAAATCAATAAAATTTAATATTAAAATTATTTTAAAAAGATGGCCTAAAAATATAAAAACATATCCAGATATTTGATTATATGAAAATTGCAAGATATTTAAATAGAAACTAATTGAAAGCGTAAATAAATAATAGAAAATTGAATTTATTTAATGTTTAGATTTTATAAAGTAAGGAAGCCTTAAATAATTCCAGTTTAATTAATTAAAATACAAATAAATATTTTTATGAAAAATATAAACAAATAATTAAAAGTATTGAAGAACCCATAACCCAACGCCCATCATAAACTAAAAAGTTCGTTTATATATAAAATGATGAGAAAGATCGAAGTAAGAGAAATACAAAATCGAAGAATAATTATGAATATCATGACAAATGAGACACATGTAATAATGACAAAGTTGTTTTAAATGATTTGCTTGCAATTATAGCACACATGAAAAATATATATAGGCATGTCCAAATTAATAATGAAAAAATCATAGTAATGAAAGGATTTAATGATGAACTTCTCTGATCTGGCTTTAGTTCAGATCAGGTTATTATTTCTTGATCAAGTCCTATGTTTTCTACCACACTCACAAGTCAAAGTCTAAATGAATGTAAATGGTAAATAGGATACACAAATGGAAAATGTTTAGAGAGCGATGAAACTCTGTAGCACATGTTCATAATCATGTTTAAAAAAAAAAAAGCAATAACAGAGTCAGGACTTGTTTGATATATAAAGCTATTTAGGATGAAAAAAGAAATAAAAAGGAAAAATATATATCATTTTGAAGATAAAAGTAATCTTCATATTCTTATTTTAAAAAAATAATAAAGGGATAAATATTATTAAATAATAATTATAAAATATAATAAATATTATATGCAATTAAAAATAAAATAAATCTCTTTCTTTCAATCGAACCAGCTGGACAGTAAGAAATTGAATAAAGAAAATGAAATAATCATATCCAGAAATTTCCTTTGGTCATAGAATATAATGATTCATAGAAAGAAAGAAAAAATCGTGAATAAACCAATCCATCCCACTTTTTTTTTTTTTGGGGAATAAGGCAATAATGCATAACCCTTTTTCCCTCTTTCAAATCCATGGTTAATTTGCTTCACATTTCCACTCAATCATTACCGTGTCACTTAACATATATAAACCCCACTTCTCTAATTCAATTTTAACATAGAAGTTGAGTTGCTCCAATTTTATTTCGTTAATTTAGTTGAATTTTTAATGGGCTAAACTTAGTTTTATCTTGAACGGCTTGTTTGGTTTGTTGATGAAAAATTAAAAAAAATTGGTGAAATTTCATTTTTGCTCATATAATTATTATTTAATCATTATTTAATATTATTTATAAATTATTATTCAATCATTAAAAATAAGTATATTATATATTTTTTTATTTACAAAATTATACTTTTTTATTTCTATTTCCATTCTTAACTTTCTACGTATTAAATAAGCTGTAAATATAGAGTATTTTATATAGATTTTTTATAAATTTTTTTGAAATCATATAAATTTTTTCCTATTTTAAAAATATATACATATCTTCTTTAAAACAAAAAAAGTACTATATATTTTGGTTTAATTTTGAATTTTTTGACTAATGTATCTTTAATTTAAAATTATTTAGTTATCTATATATATATATATATATAGAGAGAGAGAGAGAGAGGGGAGAGGATTAATAGAGATTATTATAGTAAAAAAATTAAAATTAGACTAAAATATAATATAACTTTTTATTTTAAAAAATGTGCACATTTTAAAAATAAAAAGAATATCTGTTGTGATTAAAGTGAAATTTGAGGAAGTTTTTATGATTTTTTTTAATATATATGTTTTTTTGTAAAAAAAAATTAGAGTAGAAATGACTATAGAAGAGGTAGTCACTTTAAAATAAGTTTTTTTTTTTAGTTTAAGTTTTAAATTTTAAGTTTAAAGATAAAAATTAGATTTGAAATGTCAAAAATTATAATTATAAAAAATTAAATTTAAAAATTTTTAATTCTGACTTAAGGTAAAAAAAATAAAGAACTCTATTTTGGAGTGTCTAGACTCTTTACATTCGTAGAAGTAATTGTAGAGGGCCCACGGTGGTTTCTCAGGGGTGTATTCTACTAGGTTTAGAGGCCGAGAAAGGGAGGGAGCTAGTGTCAGCCTATTCAATTAACGCTGAAAGAGGAAGCAAATCCCAGAGCATGATATCAGACTGGATGCAGCATTTCGGAGGTTTTCGAGCGACTTTACATTTTCAGCATATAATTTTAGAGATCAACATTTTCCTTGAAAATTATTAAAAATAAATTATAAAGATTTTTTTAAATATATTTCTTTATTTTCCTTTAAAATTATTAAATATAAATTAAATAATTTTTTATTTTTAAAAGTATAAGCAAAATTATTAAAAAAATTTTAAGTTTAAGTAATTTGTCTAAAAACATAATTCATAATAAAATTTTAGGGTATTATTTGATTTATGTAATCCATCTTATTTAATAAAAAAAGTTTGTTGTTGTTGTAAAAAATATATAATTTTTTTAAATAAAAAATTATATTATAATTTATTTTAATTTTAAAATGTTTTACTAAAATATGGAAGATATTTTAGTAAAAAATTTAAAATTAAATTCAGGTATATATTTTGGAAATTAAAAATTTATTTAAATTATTTAATTATTAATAGTATTACAAATATTTTTTAATATTTTTTTAAATTAATAAATTAAAGTAAAACAATACAAAATTAAAGAATAAAAAAAATTGAAGATGATGTGCCCATTATTGTTACGTAAAATTGTTCAGGCTCCAATGATGTACCTACTAGTCTTGTTCCAGAATCTCTTGTAGCATTGCATATTATGTAATTATTGAGAGGAAGCAATAAAGAGTATGCCCTGTCCATAATTCTATGTTTTTCTCTCAGGTCGTTTGATATAATAAAAAAAAGAAGTTAAGTATAAAAATTAAAAAAATGAATGAAATAAATAACAAATAACAATCATGTTTTTATTTTAAAAACATTAAAAAATAAAAATTATAGAGTAATATTATAAAACTATAATAAATATTATAAATAAAAGGGAGGTTGACGGAGAATCCAGATTATAGTGGTCATTTGTTTCACGCCATTTAAAAAAAAAAAAGATTTGGTCAATTGCTAAAATTTAGTTCGTTTAGATCTTAATTTTAATTTTTCAAATTCAGTCATTGTTTTTCTAAATTTATAATTAAAAAATCATTTTTATTCTATGCTCTGCTTTTTTTTTTTAAAAAAATAATTATTAAAACAAATAAAAAATTATAAAAGTTAAACTATCTAAATTGATATAAATGATCCAAAATTTTGACAATTGAACACTAAATAAATAAGGCAATAGAAAACATACAAATTGCATTTTTTTGGTTCCGTCCCAACAAATCACATCACCAAGCGAGCCACCACCGCCTGTTCAACTATCATCCTAAGATACGCCTAATAATTTATCGCTATTTCCATCACAGTAATTTCAAAATAATACAAGTCTGGTTACTGTCTGAAAATGCAAAGGAATTAAAGGTTAGTTTGCATGCTGAAGATGATCTTGATAAAAATGAGATTGAGAATAAAAATAGAAATAATCTTTGATAGAATAAAATCATGTGGCTTATAATTGTATTTGTTTAGTATGGTATGAAAAGAATAAAAATATTATTATATTCCTATGTTTGGTAAGAAAAAATTAATACAAGAATAGAAAAAATGTTGAATAAATGATTATAATATTTATAGTCTAAAAATGATTAAAATATTTTTTTTGGTAATTTGTAAAAAAAATATTTTTGACTACTCAATTAAAATAATAAAAATTAATTTTTAAATTCAAAAATTTCTAATTTAAAGAATAATAAAAACATATTAAATATTAAATATTCAAAATTTTTAATTAAAAATATTTTTTCAATTAAACATAATAGAAGAAAATTAAAATACTTATTTTTCATTTTTTAATTAAAAATGTTATTTGAAAAACATTTGCATTAAATATATTATACTAAAAATAAATATTACCGTAAATTTAATAATTTTAAAATAAAATAAATTTATATATTTTTAAAAATAACAGTAAACTAATAATTTAAAAATTATTTTTAATAAGATATGTTCTTACTAAAATAACAATATTATTTTTAAAAATATTTTAATTTTAAAAATAGATATATATATATATTCTCAAAACATAAAATATATATAATATTAAATATTCTCTTGAAAAAATAGATATATATACTGTCAAAATGAGCTTTTGACGTTATTTAAAATTTTCACGAGAAATACGAGGGTACGTTGAGATGTGACAAAGAGTACAGAGTAAAAATTCAGCCTGTCAAGTCGCTGTTCTTCTTTTATTGTTTTGCGCCAGTTTTTAACGTTAGATCACATCATTTCAGATTTCAGAGCAATCTCCGCTCTCTCTCAAATTTGGATATTTTTTTTTTGTGATATTAACATCGTTAATCTATAAGAAGAAACGACACATTGTATATAATGAAATTTACTGATCAAGTAAAGTTAATAATTCAAATTCTTCACTGTATATTTATTTTTTAAAAATAAACATTTAAAAAAACATACTTTTAATTTTTAAAAAACATATTTTAATTATTTATTCTTTAAATTTTAAATATATATGTTTTAGTTCTAACGGAAATGTTAACTCATTACTAATAAATTGTTAGAGTTTATATATTTATCTTGCTTTTATTTTTTATTGTTGGAGTCTGATGGATATTGAATAAATTTTTATTAAGTATTATAACTTTATAATTCAGTGACTGAAAAATTAAAAAATATATGTTTAAAAATATTTTTCCTCTTAATATTATAATCTTTTGAAGGAATTGAAACATCCTCTCTCTCTCTCTCTCTCTTACCCCCTTTCCCCATTTTACACTTTTTTGAATTATCCGAGTTTTCATCTCTCTCTCTTTCGACAGCTTCTGCTTTTTCAGTCTTCTCCTGTTTGTCGTGGCATCTGGCTTCCCTTGTTAGAAGGTACTTTTATAACATTTTTACATCTATTTTTAAAGAAAAAATTACAAGAGGGAAACAACTTTAAAATATTTAATTAAAATTTTAAAAATTTAAAATTATTTTAAAAAAATTAAAATTGAAATTGAAATTCTAATTTATAATTTTTTTACACAATTTAAATTTTTAAAATTTTAAATTATTCAATATAAAATATTTTTAATTTAAAATTATTTTATAATAAATTTTTCAATTTTAAATTTAGCTCAAGACCCATGTGCCTTTATTTTGTCTGCTTTTGAGAACTTGTCTTGAGGGAAGAGAGACGGTAGCTAGCTCGCTAGCTTAGCCAGTGAGAATTTTAGACTCTATAAGTTCTTAGAAACTCACATGCCCCCCCTTTTACCTCCCACTGCCATAGCCTTATTTTTTGGTTCCAAACACAGTTAGAGAGAGAAAAGAAGAAGCCTGTTTCGTTCCAAACAGCACTGAAGAAATGACTAAAGAAGAAGACTTTAAGCTCCTAAAAATCCAGGTCTTTCCTTTCTCCCTTATTTATCACATTCTCTGTGCCTTTCAAGGCCCCTTTTTTCCTTTTATATTTCAATTCTTTATGCATGTATTAAAGTTGGGAATTGGTCTTTTCCTGAGGAATCTTTCTGTTTTTCAAGTTTGTTGTTTGCTTTGTTTCTTCTCATTTGTTTTCTCATCTACAGACTTGTGTTCTCAAAGTGAACATTCACTGTGATGGGTGTAAGCAGAAAGTAAAGAAACTCCTTCAGAGAATTGAAGGTCCTCACTTTCTTCTCGTCTTTTTCTATTTTTCCATCTTCGGCCTTGTCCTTACTATTGACTCACCTTGCCTTCACTATTCTCATTCTTGTCTACAATATCTTAGCTTCATTGTTTGCTCAAGAAGAAACTGTACGGACAAGGAAAGGAAAATAGGTAGCTCTGTTTGATGAAGGGTTACATTTATAACCAAAAAAACATACCACAATCGAGTGTAGCTACATTAGTCCAAGAAAAAAATATTGTGCATATTTGGTATCCATTTTAACTTGGTCCATTAAGTAGATAATGATATGCCTCGATGAAAAATTCCTTATGTATATAGTTCAGCCTTTTAGGTATTTATAACCAATCTTCGGAAATGTATTAGTTTGATCTTGCTATAGGATATGGGTAACATAAAGAAATTCATAAAATGCCCAAAACATTATCAGGATGAAAGATTACCTTGGATTGCTGTGATATTTTAGAGTGGGATACATTATTTGTCCTTTTAGGAAGTGGAGATTAGAATTTGAAGTTCATCCTTCAGTTTATTTCTCTCCATCACTATTGTTTTTTGGGACATTTGTCTTGCAGGTGTTTACCAAGTTCAGATAGATGCAGAACAACAGAAAGTGACAGTTTCAGGAAGTGTCGATTCTGCGACCTTGATCAAGAAACTGGTGAGAGCTGGTAAGTATGCCGAGCTTTGGTCACAGAAAACAAATCAGAACCAAAAGCAGAACAACGACATCAACAACAACAACTGTGTGAAGAATGACAAGAACCAGAAAGGGCAAAAGCAAGGACTGGTTAATAAGGGGCTTGAGTTTGAGGCCTTCAAAAACCAGCAGAAATTCAAATTCCCTGCTTTTATTTCTGAAGAAGATGATGAATACTACGAAGATGACGATGAAGGCGAAGAAGACTATGAAGATGATGATGGGCTAAGGTTCATTAGGGAGAAAGCTAATCAACTGAGTTTGATCAGGCAGCAGCAAGCGGCTAGTGCTGCAAATAATTCCAAAAAAAATGCTGGCACCATGAATTCAGCTGCTTCTTCCACGAATGGCAAGGCAAACAATAATAACGCCAATGGTGGCAAGAAAGGAGGTTTTGATCAGAACATGGGAATAAAGGCTATTGATCCAAAAACCATGGCTGCTCTGAAAATGAACAATAATGCCCATTTAGGTGCTGAAAGTCTCAATCTGGGAGAACCCAGAAGGGTGACAAATGACATAGGTTCTATGATGAGTCTTGCTGGTTTTAATGGAAATAACAATGCTAACGTTGGATTGGGAGGTTTTCAAGTTCAGTCCAACCATGGATTCCAAGGACCCTCTTCAGGAGTTATCCCAAACGGGGGTTTTGCCACAAATCAACAATACCCACCATCATCATCTTTTCTGATGAACCTGAATGGTTTTAATAATCATCCATCTTCATTGATGATGAACATGAAGCAACAACCCCAGATGATGTATCAGAGGGCTCCGTTTGTTCCTCCCAGCACTGGCTATTACTACGACAACAACTGCAACTATAGTTACAGCCCTGCCCTTGCCAATTACTCCCATCATCAGTTGCCTAATTACCCTGGGGGAGATCACTATGCAGCTGATATGTTCAGCGATGACAACACTAACAGCAGCTGTTCAGTAATGTAATCATAGTTGTAGATCCAAAAGTATTTAAAATAAAAAAGAAAAAAAAAGTAAAAAAGCAAATGAGATCATGATGTTTGACCTGAAAAGTTCTCTTTATCCAGCTAGTAGCTTTTGACTGTAACTTTTGGGGAGAAAGAGAATGTGTTAGGGATGGATGTTTGAGTGGATCATACCAGTAATCAGTTTACTATGTAGTTGTTGAGAATTTGAGATGATGTTTGCCTTTATTTTTCTGTTTTTCAAAAGATGTCTCGTTTTCTGTCTTGATCCAAAAAAAAAATCTGAGGTATAGTTTGCAGTCATGGGATAGGTGGTGACTGTGTATGGAACTAATGAAAATGGATTAAATGAGCCTTAGACAAACTACTATTGCGACTTGAATACATGATGAATGAGATTTGATGGTAAAATGGATCTCATTTACATGGTGGACTCTCATGAGATTTATAAGTGTTTATTTATCTTTGGAATTAATAGAAGAAATATCTAGGATCTACATCTCTACTTTTGATTAGTATTTGTTGACTAATAACATTCTTTTAAGTGCATCGAACAATGAAAGAATTTTTAATAAACTAACAGTATGGTTCCTTAATTGTTAGGTATATATAATTTCAACTTTTGAAAAACTAGTTAGTTTCTAAATAATGAAAAATTCGCGACCTCTTAAGTAGGAATAAGCAAAATATTCATATTCTATAACTATTATATAAAACTTACTCACTGCAATTTTAAAAGTTTGGATCCAGGTTTAAGTAGTATAATATAGGAAAAATTAGTACGGAGGATCCAAACATTGCAAATATTATTATGAAAGAGGGAAAATTTCAATATTACACTGAAGGACCAAAGGAACTTTGACGAACAAAAATACCCTTAGCTTCCCTGTTGAATAATTCCCCCAAATCAAATCAAATCATTGCCCCTTGCCCTCTAGACGACGCTGGTCGCTTCCCCCTCCCTCCATTGTCGATTTCTCCTGTAATTCAAAGTAGAAATTGTTGAAAGTTTTCTCTCACAACCTGTCGAAATCCATAAATAGTTTCTCGCCGGAGAGACATCCTTCAACGATTTGAACGATGCGTGTGTTTGACGGGTTCTCCTGCACTCGAAAATCTGTGAAAAGTAAGGTAAGCAACACCTCTCCTTCACACTTTCATTCCTTCGTAAATGCTAGTATTTAGACACTTTTACATCAAAAGGAAAATGTGGGTATCATTGGCAAAGAGGATTTGGATAGTGAATGGCGAGGCTTTAGACCTATGGATGTGAAATTCCTTCTGGTGTTGGATGAATGCTGTTGTGTATTAGATATTGTTTGAAACTTGGATTTGGAATTTAGGATATGGGATAAGTTGGGGGATAATGTGTCTGAAGAATTTGGGGATACTAGAATTTCGATTTGATGATCCATACGCTAGTGATGTGTTTGAAACTCAGTGATGTAAAATTTCCTAATTCCATTAGCAAAGTCCTTAAACCTGGGAGTAAGAGTTCTCAAACTCTAATATCCCTAAACATGATAGTAAATTTGCTGAAATTAAATAGTAACATTCTTAAAGTTGGAAGTAAATAGCCTAAAAGCCAATAGTAGACGATAGTTCCTAAAACTTGGTAGGAAATATCCTTAAGCACAGGAGTAACATCCATAAATATGGTAGTAATGGTTGTTCATGGTTCCTGATAAATTTCCTTAAAGGTAGCACAATTCTAAATGTGTTCAAACGAAGTAGGGCAGTATGTGTGAATATCCTTAAACATGGAAGTATTTTTCTTGAAGTGTAATAGTAACACACCTAAACCTAATAGTAATGGGCTACAACACTAAAGTTGGTAATAATGTGACAAAATGAATGTATGAATTATTAATGGAGGTTGAGTATAGAATATTCATAATTTCATTGTATAATGCAACATATATGACAAGCTTGTGTGTTACACAAAGTTCCTGTTTTACTTGTTAGTTATAATGCAATGGTTGTATTACTTGTAGTTGGCATGTGTGGAGTCATTGTCAATCAGACTTGGTTGTTTGTATAGGAAGAGATTAGTTATGGTTTCTTTGGTTGTTTATGGCCATGGTACTGATTTGTAACTGTCAGGATAGAGTACAATAGAGGATAAAAATAATATCTCACACAAATATAGATCTAGATTGCAGAAGTTCAGGTGCTTGTTTTTTATATTTTATGACATGGTGATGATTTATGGTAATCGAAAAAAGACTTAATCAGGTGGGTGTTTTGATTTCCAGGGCTGAATTTTATAAAAAAAAATAAAGGGAAGCTCCACAATGTTAAAGAGGTAGGCAACATTATTGTTGTAGAACAAATAATGTCCAAAATATGATGGAAAAATGAGTAATATCATTGGTTATCCTTCTACAGGGGAATGCTGCAGTTTTAGTAGAGTGGCAAAAGTTAGAGCCAAGTGAGCAAAAGAGGTATAAGGATGAAGCTTATGAAGAGCGAATGGAGCATAAGAAGGAGCATGTTCATAGAAAATCCTGTGTAAGGAAAAATTCATTGTTAAGCATCCTTGAAATCTCTCATGTTCATACTATGTGATTGAATTATTTATGTTTTATAGATACCAATTGGGACAAGGTGCTCGCCCTCTCAGTTCAAGGAAGCTGTTGAATTTATCAGAGGTAACACTGTGCGCAATAAATTGGTGGAGGAAATGAGGTTTAGAAAAATGCTAGATTTGGCATTCCAAACTCTATTAAGGGACTTGTGCATGGAGCTTATTGCAGCCTTTGATGTTCCAACTAGATCGCTATCCATCAAAGGTAAACGAGTACCACTCAAAGCCGAAGATGTCCATGGCATAATGGGCATTCCCATCAGTGGCTAGCCTATACCTGATAATTTAGAGAAAGAAGGCATGGATGCAGTCAGAAGAAAGTTCAAGGGAAAAAAGTTAAAGGATGTGAAAGATATTATATTAAGAGGTAAGGCTGGCAGAGATTTCAAGTGGGTTTTTTGGCTGTTTGCCTTAGGGACTTTCCTATGCCCGACTTCTAGCTTATATGTGAATGACAAAATGCTTCCTGCAATTGTGGACATCGACCATGCAGCCACGTATGACTGGACAGAACTTGTCCTGTCTACTCTTGTAAAGGAAGTGGTCAGCTTCAAAAAAGTTCCACATAAAAGAGCAGAGAAGAAGAGCATTGGAGGATGTTTGCCACTCCTGATGATATGATTTGTTACCTGTATATTTATTTGACCTATTATTTCACACATTTGATAAGTTCAATTTTGGTCAATATTTTTTCCTATAGTATTTTCCTTTTGGAAATGTAGTTGTGCCCAGCAATGATAATGCTATCAAGTTTTGGACCCAACAACGCATCCAAGAAAGGGTTAAACTTGAGAAGGAGCATGCTCAGGTAAGTTACTCTCTATGTGGATATATATGATAATGCTACTGTATACGATTATTTGGTAATTGACTAACTGTTCTGACATTACTTGTGGATGCAGGGAATTTTTAATACCAAAGGCCCACGTGCACTCCCTTCAGAATTTGCATTTCACCATCCGGTACCACTTCCAATATTTGAAGCAACTCAAGGGAAAAGAATTGGAGTTGACATATTTCTACTGCGAAAGACTTATTACCGTTGGGTTTAAGGTGTTTTGCTTTAAATCAGTGGTAGTCTATCATAAACCCAGTGGTAACAAGTTATGTTGAGAAATTTTTCTCTATTTCTCTCTATTTAGATCCTCAACATTAATTCTCCTTGAATATCAATTGTGTTGAGGGTTCTTAGGCATATGTGAACTAACTATTACTTGTGGGAACCTTGTAGGGTATCAAAAATATATATAAAAGACTTCTGACATTTGCTCACGGCTTTGTTGAAGATTTGTTGATGTTGCAGACAGAACTTACCAGCCCTACCCATGCAGTGACTCTTGTGGGTAACATGGAAGGAACCTCTGCAGGCAACGTGGTTGGTGATGAGGCAAGGGATGGAGAAGTAGTTGCATCACCTGAGCGCATGTCAAGCGGAGATAGGGAGGATGAGGAATTGGATGAATCATCCAGAAGGGCTAGTGAGATTGAGCTGAAGAAGAGAAAAACACCAGATGCTCCTAGCCCAAAGGATAAAGTTGAGGGATAAGAACACCCACGCAAGTCAGTATGACAATGTCGAAAAGCCGTCAAATGGTCACCATCTGTGGAGGAGGCCCGCAATGCCAGAACAGAGAAAAAGAAAAAGACAATGTATGAATATTGCACTTCACATGCTGCCCGGGCAAATAGCAATGAGTATGTATATTAGTATGAAAAAATTCATATGTTTATATAATTTAGGTTGGTTATTTCATTTGATATCGCTGACAGTGGAAATGTATTTGATATATTAATATTAGTGAGTGAATGTGACTGCTTTGTTTGTTACTAGGGTAGCAGTTGATTTGTTTGACTTTTACCTCACCCGTGCGAAGTGTTAGTGCCTTGGTAGATGGAAGTGGATCAGCACATTGGTGAGTCTAATTTTTGCATGCCTCGACTAATGTAAAATTTTTAAAAGTGATTAATGTATGCTTATGTTTGTTGGGTGTGTGTAGGTGATGACTATGGTGTGCAGAGTGCTTATGAAAGACCAAAAGCAGGAGAACTTAATTGTCAGATGACACATTCTGGATGGAGATTTCATGGTGACTAATATGTCTTTCCTTTACATTATATTACCATTAATGATCCTTTGCTTTTAAGCCTTTATTTGATACACTTTATGAAATTATTAGTGTAAAGAACCCTCTTGAAACCTATCAAGTAGTACATGTTAGCTCCAAGGTTTTAATTTAATTATTTTGATAATAACAAAATTCTTAAGTTAAAATTTATACAAGCATTAAAGTTAAGAATAATCATTTGTTAAGAAAAACCAAATGCAGTAGCAACACATGACATATATATATATACATCTACATATCATTAAAGCATTTTGACTAGTTGAAGACTTTGAAAAAGTTGTGTTATTTTGGAAGATCACCTTTTTACTTTTACAGAGTATTAAATGAAGTATTGGGCAATGAAAAAGAAAAAGCTCAAGAAACAATAAAGGAACTTGGAGCTATAAAGTAAAAGCAAAAAAAAGAAGCTTTGACAAGTCCATCCCATACTAATCAGAAAAGCTATATCGAAAAAGAAGAGATGATGCAATAACACCAAGTAATATGAACCAGACTCATGTGAGGAAGGATGCTCGTGTGGAAAAAGACTTGATGATAGATGGCCCAATGACAAGAGGAAGAGTTAAGCGTCTACAAAGAGCAATTGGGCTTCAATTTGCTGAATTAGAAGCCCATAATGTTAGTGCATGCATTGAGGAAGCAAATAGAGTCTTAATCATGCTTATTCAAGCCCAAGTTGATGCTTAAAGAGCCCATTGAAGCTAGAGGATGTGAATAGTATTTCAAATACAAGATGTCCAGCCCATTAATATTAATTAGTTTTGACTAGGACTCTAGTTTTGACTAAAACTCTTTTTGAATTTTGTTTTTTTTATTATTTTATTATTTTTTGGATTTAGTCAAGGAATTTATCTAGGAGATTAAGTTAAAATTAATATCCTAATCTTGTTCCTTGATTTTAGGCATTGTTTAAAATATTTCTAATTAGATTTTAAGAGTTTTAGTTTTAGTAGGATTTTAAGTCTTTTAGAAACTTTGCCTATAAAAGGCTCCCTATTGTACTCTATTTTAAAATCATGAATGAACTCGAGTATTATTCAATACTTTGAGAGACTTTTGCTTCTTTGTGTTCTCTGAAAGTTTACGTGACTTATCAAAGGATTGGTCTTCCTTTGTGGCGTCTTGAGGCTAGGGTTCTAAGAGACAAGTTCTCTTAGGGTCTTTCCTTTGACCAACATTCTTGTTTTCTAGCTGGTTCCGGGCAAAGTTTCAAATTGTTGGAGGTTTTCTAGGGCATGTTCCTAGTGGGTCTTGCATCATTTGGTATCAGAGCTTTGGTTCGCTAGTACAAGGTATATTTTTGTGTTTTTCCTACTGTTGTTCTTCATACCTTCTCTCCTTCCATTTGTGTTATCTTCTCATTTTCATCTTTGTCTTCTATCTTCTTCCTTCTTCCATTGTTGTGTGCCTCTATACTCATTCAAAAAAAAAAAAAAGGAGAGTGTGATACTCCAAAAAAAAATTCCAAAAAAAAAGTTAGAACAAAAAGAGAAAAAAAAAAAGAGAAATTCAAAAAAAAGTGAAAAAAAAGAGAAATTCGAAAAAAAAAGTGAAAAAAAAAGAGAAAGAAAGAGAAAAAAAAGTTGCAAGTTGTGGAGTTAGTTTCCTAATTGGAGACAATTTCCTAATTAGAGTTAGTTTCCTAGTTGTAATTAATTTCCTAATTGGACTCAATTTCCTAATTGAACTTAGTTTCCTAATTTTCAGATTTTCTTAATGTTGGTTTCCTAATTTCCCAAGTAGTTTCCTATTTTTAAAGTTTCTTATTTTCAGATTTTCCCCTTTTCTTCTCCTTCCTTCCAAGCCATCCCAACCTCCTCTCCCCCCTTGTTTTCCTTTTCTCCTTACCTTTTTGTTACATACCCTCTTTTCTCCTTTGTTTGATTCTTTGGGAATTTGCATTTTAGGATTCTAGTTCTTTTTTATTGCCACTAGTCTGATCTTTTCTTTTGATTTGTTTGTGACTTGCTTAGAACACTTGTAAGAAGCAAATTGTTGAGTGATAAAAGGCAAGAGTGCAATTAACATTAAAAGAAAAAGCCAAAAAGAGTTAAACACGAGCGAACTTATTATCTTATGAGTGTAAACACGTGAGCTAGTGAGTTGCGAGATCCTATATCTTTCTTTGCTTGTTTTTTTTTTGTACAAACTAATATTTCAGGATGTCTAGAGAATTTGAGCATAGTGACTTTGACATGAAAGTCTGGGTTAAAGCTGTTCAAAGTACTTTTGAGAAACTAAGTGCCAGATTAGATGATGTGGAGTCTTCTTCCAATAAGAGGACCCATAGAAGGCGAGCTCAAGTGGAGCTTAATGATGATGCTGAGTCTGACTTTGAGGAGTCCCATACTCAGAGAGGTAGATAATTATCATGCAATAAGGATGGTGGTATTGGAAATATCAAGATGAAGATTCCATCATTCCCTGGGAAAAATGACCCAGACCAGTACTTAGATTAGGAAAGAAAAGTGGAGCATGTATTCGAGTGCCACTCTTACACTGAGGCGAAGAAAGTAAAACTTGCTGCAGTAGAGTTTACTGACTATGCTAGCATCTGGTGGGATCAACTCTTACTCACCCGAAGACGTACCGGTGAAGGTCCAATTCATGATTGGCAAGAGATGAAAATTATCATACGCAAACGGTTTATCCCTAGTTACTATTATAGGGAATTGCATAAGAGGCTCCAAAAGCTGAAGCAAGGTTCTATGAGTGTGGAAGATTACTATCAAGAAATGGAGATTGCCATGATTAAGGCAAATGTGGAGGAAGACCGTGAAGCAACCATGGCCCGATTCATTGAGGGCTTAAATCCTGATATAGCTGCCCAAGTTGATTTATACAATTACCTAGATATGGAGGAGCTCTTGCATAGAGCTATCAAGGTGGAAAAGCAACTAAGGGCTCGACAAAAGCTGAAAGTGACATCTAACTCGAGTTCTTGGAGGGATTCCAAAGTCCCCTTCAAACCAAAGACTGATTTCAAGTCTAAGGAGGAAAGTAAGGTAAAACCCTTTCAGGTTAAGGGTAAAATTGAGTCAAAACCTTTCTCATCTTCTAATCCTACTGCTTCCTCCTATAAGCTTAGATGCTTTAAATGTAATGGTTTTGGTCACATTGCTTCACAATGTCCGAACAAACGAACTATGATTGTTCTTGAGAATGGTGATGTGACTAGTGCTAGTAGTGAGTCTGAGGAGGATGAGATGCCACCCCTGACTGATGACTCAGATTTAGAGTTAACGGAAGCTGTAAATGGTGAAGCCCTTGTGGCTAGGCGTGCTCTCAACATTCAACCTAAAGAAGATCTTGAGGTAGAGCAGCGTGAGCATATTTTCCATACTCGATGTTTCATCCACAAGAAGGTATGTAGTTTGATTATTGATGGTGGTAGCTGCACAAATGTAGCTAGTACTTTACTTGTGGAAAAGCTGAACTTACCTACTTTGAGATACCCTACCCCTTATAAATTACAATGGCTTAACGAAAGTGGGGAGGTAAAGGTAACAAAACAGGTGCTCATCTCTTTTTCTATTGGTAATTATCATGATGAGATTCTTTGTGATGTAGCACCCATGTATGCTGGTCACTTGTTACTTGGTAGGCCATGGCAGTTTGACCGAAAGGTAAAACATGATGGATATAAAAATTATTATTCTTTTGTTTTTAATGGTAAGACCATTGTGTTGACCCCTCTTCGTCCTGTTCAAGCATATGAGGATCAGTTAAAAATTGAAAGAGAGTGTAAGAAGAGAGAGCAAGAAAAGAAAGGTAAAGTGAGTGTAAGTGTTGAGAATGAGAAGAAGCAGGAGAAAGAAGAGCTGAGTAGAAAGGAAAAGAAAATTAGAGAAAAACATGAGGAAAAGAAAGTGAGTTTATTTTCGGGTAAAAGTGAGATCAAGAGAGCTCTTATTTGTGAAAATGCCTTCTTATTACTTTATAAAGATGTTTATCTTACTATCGATGATCTTGATCACTCTTTGCCTGCTAGTGTTACATCTTTATTACAGGAATTTTGTGACTTGTTCCCAGAGGAAATACCTGATGGATTGCCCCGCTAAGAGGCATTGAGCATCGGATAGACTTTATCCCAGGGGCATCTATTCCCAATAGACCTGCTTATCGAGCAAATCCAGACGAGACTAAGGAAATACAACATCAAGTAGAAGAGCTCATGAAGAAAGGCTTTGTTCGTGAAAGTCTGAGTTCGTGTGCTGTCCCGGTGATTCTTGTACCTAAAAAGGATGGCAAGTGGCGAATGTGTGTAGATTGTCATGCCATCAACAAAATAACGGTAAAATATCGCTATCCTATCCCTAGGTTAGATGATATGCTTGATGAGTTGCATGGTGCATGTGTTTTCTCTAAAGTTGATCTTAGAAGTGGTTACCATCAGATTAGAATGAAAGAAAGTGATGAATGAAAAACTGCCTTTAAGACCAAGTTTGGATTATATGAATGGTTAGTTATGGCATTTGGCTTGACTAGCGCACCTAGCACTTTCATGAGTTTAATGAACCATGTCTTTAGACCTTTCATTGGAAGATTTGTTGTGGTTTACTTTGATGATATTTTGATATACTCTAAGAGTCTAGAAGAACATGTGAATCATTTGCATGATGTGTTTGTTGTGCTTAGGGAGAATAAACTTTTTGCCAATTTAGAGAAGTGCTCTTTTTGTTTGGATTCTGTGGTTTTTCTTGGATTTGTTGTAGGAGCTCGTGGCATACAAGTGGACGAAGAAAAGGTCAAAGCAATCCGAGAGTGGCCAACTCCAAAGAATGCGATTGAAGTAAGAAGTTTCCATGGATTGGCAAGCTTCTATAGGCAATTCGTGAAGGACTTCTCTACTCTTGCTGCCCCCTTAAATGATTTGGTAAGAAAGAATGTGATATTCAAGTGGGGTGAAGCACAAGAGTATGCTTTTAACATACTAAAGGAAAAACTAACTAATGCCCCTGTACTTGTGTTGCCTGATTTTACTAAATTTTTTGAAATTGAGTGTGACGCTTCTGGTATAAGCATAGGTGGTGTGTTGATGCAGGATTCTAAACCTATTACATATTTCAGTGAGAAATTGAGTGGTCCTGCTTTAAATTATTCCACATATGATAAGGAGTTGTATGCCTTGAAACGAACTTTAGAAACTTGGCAACATTATTTGTGGCCTAAAGAATTTATTATCCATTCTGATCATCAAAGTCTTAAGTTTCTTAAGTCTTAGGGTAAATTGAACAAAAGACATACAAGTTGGCTTGAATTTATTGAAACCTTTCCTTATGTGATTAAGCATAAGAAGGGAAAGGAAAATGTTGTAGCTGATGCATTGTCTAGGCGTTACACTTTGATTACTTCCATGCATGCTAGATTAATAGGTTTTGAGATGTTAAAAGGCATGTATGAATCTGATTTTGATTTCACTGATATTTGGAAATCTTGTGAATTGCATGGTGCTAATGACTATTATAGGTTTGATGGATTCCTTTTCAAAAAGAACAAGTTATGCATTCCTATGTGTTCCATTCGTGAGCTTCTTGTTAAGGAAACTCATGGTGGGGGATTGATGGGCCATTTTGGTGTAGAAAAGACTTTGGCTCTTTTGAATGAGCATTTTTATTGGCCTGGCATGAGAAAAGATGTGGTTGCTGTTTGTTCTAGATGTATTACTTGTAAGCATGCTAAGTCTAGAATTCAATCACATGGCTTGTATTCTCCTTTACCAGTTCCCTCTCACCCATGGACTGATATTTCTATAGACTTTGTTTTGGGTTTGCCTAAATCTCCCACTGGGAAAGATAGTATCTTTGTTGTTGTGGATAGGTTTAGTAAAATGGCTCATTTTATTGCTTGTTCCAAAACTAATGATGCTATGTATGTGGCAGAATTATTTTTCAAGGAGATTGTTAGGTTGCATGGTGTGCCAAAAACCATTGTTAGTGATAGAGATGTGAAATTCTTGAGTTATTTCTGAAAAACATTGTGGAATAAACTTGGCACTAAGCTTTTATTTTCTACTACAGCGCATCCACAAACTGACGGGCAGACCGAGGTTGTTAATAGAACCCTCTCTACTTTATTAAGAGCTATCATTCAAAAGAATCTTAAGAATTGGGAGAAGTGTTTGCCCCATGTCGAATTTGCTTATAATCGTGCTGTTCATTCTGCAACAAAATTCTCTCCTTTTGAAAGTGTTTATGGCTTTAATCCTCTAACCCCGTTAGATTTGCTTCCTTTACCTTCACATGAGTTTACTAACCTTGATGGTGCTAGGAAGGCAAAGTTTGTACAGGATTTGCATGAGAAGGTGAAAGCCAATATTGAAAGAAAGAATGAGCAAATTGCCAACCAAGTTAACAAGGGTAGAAGGCGTGTGGTATTTGAACCCGGTGATTGGGTGTGGGTTCACTTGCGAAAAGAACGTTTCCCGGAAAAAAGGAAGTCAAAACTCCTACCTAGAGGAGATGGTCCCTTTCAAGTTCTTGAAAGGATTAATGATAATGCTTATAAAATTGACTTGCCTAGTTTTTATGGAAATATTAGTGCTACTTTTAATATAACTGATCTCTCTTCCTTTGATATTGCAGATTTGAGGACGAATCCTTTTCAAGAGGGGGGGAATGATGCAATAACACCAAGTAATATGAACCAGACTCATGTGAGGAAGGATGCTCGTGTGGAAAAAGACTTGATGATAGATGGCCCAATGACAAGAGGAAGAGTTAAGCGTCTACAAAGAGCAATTGGGCTTCAATTTACTGAATTAGAAGCCCATAATGTTAGTGCATGCATTGAGGAAGCAAATAGAGCCTTAATCATGCTTATTCAAGCCCAAGTTGATGCTTAAAGAGCCCATTGAAGCTAGAGGACGTGAATAGTATTTCAAATACAAGATGTCCAGCCCATTAATATTAATTAGTTTTGACTAAGACTCTAGTTTTGACTAAAACTCTTTTTGAATTTTGTTTTTTTATTATTTTATTATTTTTTGGATTTAGTCAAGGAATTTATCTAGGAGATTAAGTTAAAATTAATATCCTAATCTTGTTCCTTAATTTTAGACATTGTTTAAAATATTTCTAATTAGATTTTAAGAGTTTTAGTTTTAGTAGGATTTTAAGTCTTTTAGAAACTTTGCCTATAAAAGGCTCCCTATTGTACTCTATTTTAAAATCATGAATGAACTCAAGTATTATTCAATACTTTGAGAGGCTTTTGCTTCTTTGTGTTTTTTGAAAGTTCATGTGACTTATCAAAGGATTGGTCTTCCTTTGTGGCATCTTGAGGCTAGGGTTCTAAGAGACAAGTTCTCTTAGGGTCTTTCCTTTGACCAACATTCTTGTTTTCTAGCTAGTTCCGGGCAAAGTTTCAAATTGTTGGAGATTTTCTAGGGCATGTTCCTAGTGGGTCTTGCATCAAGAGAAGAGCAAGAAATATGAAAAGGGCAAAAGAAATGAAGAAGCAAAGACCATTATTGGAGATGAAGGAATATGGGAAACCAAAACTGCACAAATTCTTTTGCAATCTCTGGTTCATCAAACCAGTGAAATCTGGTGTCATAAAGTGAAAGAAAATATCCATCCCACATACAGTTAGAAAGCTGCATCGAAGAAAGAAGAAAAGGGAAGAGAGATAAAGAGGGAAAGTTGCAGAAGCAAATCGGTGAAAGGAGAAAGAAAGAAGAGCAAGAAAACAAATGATTGTTTAGAAGTTTTCTCTTAGAGGCTTTAAAGAGGAAAAGCAAAAGATAAAGACAGAGAATGGAAAAGAGGGAAACTAAAACATCTTGCCTCAACAGTCACTGTATTTTGCTTCAATATTTTGATCTTTAAGACAATATAGAAGCCGAACGCACAGACTCACCGAAAAGCTAAAAACTGTCTCTGTTCTGGGACTATACTTCTGCCCAGCTCCAAAGTTAACTACTCCCTTTTTGTTCAGTCATTGAATATATAAAATTTACCCACTCTCTTTGACTTGCGGACCAAAAGGAGAAATGGTGAAAGAAACTCTGAGCTAATTGATTAAATCTACCCACTCTCTTGGACTTGCTGACCAAAAGAAGAAATGGTGAAAGATTCTCTGAGCTGGCATCACTGATCTTCCGCTGAAATACCACACAGCTACTCAGGCTCTACTGTATTCCAACGGATATATTTCGTTTGGAGCCACTATATAACAATAGGATGAAGAACTGAAGAAACTGAGAGAACTGAAAGCAAAGAAATAAAAGCTAAGTTATATTATTCATTGTTCTCTTCATCTTAAATATTATGAGCTTAGTTTCTGGATAAATCTAGCTTGTGAGAGCTTTTGAAAGTGAGCTTATTATAATCCTTTATTGATAAGGATTTTAGATATATCCTTATATTATTTTTCTGTAAATCTTTCCTAAGTGAGAGGAAAGTAAGTTTTGGGTAAGCTTGTGAGAAATCCAAGTATTGTAAAAGTTTTAGATGAACTTGAAAACCTAGGTTCTGTGGGTGTATACTCTGATTTTATAGTGAAAATCCCTTGTTGTGTATCAAGGGGATTGGACGTAAGTCTTGAGGACCAAACCAGGATATATCAGATATCTTCCTTCCTTTATTTCGCTTTTTATTCTGTTTCAGTCTCTATACTAAAACCTTGTCGACAAGGTCCTGTTTTATCTCCTTGATCTTTATTTCTCAGTTATCCTTTAGAAGATCCTGTCGACAAGATCTTAGTTTAGCTACAAGGTTTCCGCACCAGTACTCTTTATCAAGTTTTTTTTTAATTGAAATCATTTGATATTAATATATAATTAATTTAATTGTCTTTAATTCTATTTTTCTACAAAAGCACCTATTCACTCCCCTCTAGGTGCATTCTTCAGTACAATGTGGATCATTTGCTAGAAAAATTGTGGCTTGACAAAGTGGACTATAACATCATGATTGCACCTTGGTAACGTACTTATAGGGTATTTGTAATTTTCTGTTAGCCTATCCTCCTGGAAAGGGTTGGTCATTTGAAAATGGTTACAGGTATTTGCCCCTGTGTTATTTATGGACCACTGGTTCTGCTTTGCTCTGGACCCTCATGCATGCATTTTATACATTCTTGACTCATTGAGTCAAAAGACCAATGCAGGCCAGAGAAAGATGGCCCACATCACGGTAAGATTAGACTGTGTTATACTGGAATGTAGTTGTTAAAGTTAATTGTCATAATTAAGCTGTGTGTGATACTTTGTGTGTGATATTTTCTGGGTGATATAATAGAAAAACCAGTTAGCCATGCTATTAAAATTGTTGAAACCAGAGAGATTTATGGCAGCAGGCCCAATTGTCACAGTGAAATACATTAACTTGCCCCAACAGCCAAACATGTAAGTGAATTACTATGTGCCAACAATATTTGTAGTGCTGTCTAGATAGCCTGACTTTATGATATCTTATCTATTGCTCAGTGATGATTGTAGCGTATATTTGATAAAATACTTGTAACTGTAGATTGGGGAAGCAAAGCCTGAGTGGGAAGGGCGCACCATGCCAACATATACTTCGGTTTGAGCATATCTTTTATTGTTTGTTATAGTTTACTACCTAGTGGCTCATGGGTAAATGGTTGTGGTTTCAGGAAGAGTTGGATGCATTCCATGTCTAACTCATGTGGGACTTGGTGAACCATCCACTGAACAAGTGCTGGGGTGATGTAATGGTAGTTGCAAGGGTGACAATCAAAGGGAAGCAAACCAGAAAGTCGTAATGCATTGATAGTTTCCTCCCCAAAACTTTGTCCTATTATAGTTGCGGACAGAAATTGTAAACTTGTAAACCTTGTAAACTAACGGTTGTAAATAGCTTGTGAATGAACAACTATGAATCCAGCACCAAATTTTCTATCATGCAATCTTTCCTTTGCAGTATTAATAAATTGGTATTAGAGCAATGAAAATGTCCAACATAGACCTAGTTATCATTTACCAACATGCCATTTAATTTATCAATTGCATTTTGGCAGATTTGAAACATGTTCAAAGTGAGGGAACTAAGCTGAACAACTTGCAGATATTATGTCAAAAGCTTTGGCAAAGGCCAAATTTGAATATTTGAAAGCGAGGATGGATGGGTGTTTGCAGCAAAAGTGGCAAGGAGGAGTGTTGATTTGTGCGACTTTTACTGCTGCTGATTTTGTAGCTTTACAATCTTTTGTTCGTGTAATTTTTGAATAAGTCAAAGTTAACTTAGATTTAAGATTGTTCAGATTTAAGTATATTCAAATTGAAGTTTGTTTAGATTTTATTGGCAAAGATTATGTAAGTTATGTTGGATAAAGTTGTATAAATTCAAAGCTTGTAACTGAACAACTATGAATCAATGAATCCAGTATTCTATAGGCCTATGCTTATAACAAGATTATGAAATTTCTTGAGTTAGTTTTTTTTTTTGCTTACATATTATAGTCTATTTGCTTAAGGTCCACTGAGGCATGGCATATCACTAAGCTGGCCATTAACGTCCAAAACTCATTGCCTGAATATGGTAGTAAAATCCCTAAAGGCCACTAGTAATATCTCAAAAACATGTAGCGACTGGTGTAAATAATACTAGTAATTAGCCTTTGGAAGGTCCTAAAAAATAGATGAAAATGTGCTTAAATCCAGTAGTGATCCCCCTAAACCTCATGGTAATAATTCTAAAACTCTATCCCACTGAATTGTGAATAACAAGGATTTGCAAAAACGAAAACCAGAAGAGGAATAATTGGTCTGCTGACTATATTTTTTTTCTTTCTTTCTGATGACCTGCCAATGGTGGATTGTTGTTTGGTTTTACACCAATGGTGGATTGTAAGATCAGTCCCTGGATACCAAACATAATCCAAAATCTAAAATCTGAACACTTAGTTGATGAAAATCCTCACGCTAGCTAAATCCCCTAACATCCTTCTCCAGCTTGATGAATCCTCAGAGTTCAACGGTGCCTCTTGATTTGTTATGTGTGATACTATCTGGGTTGATCAATTTCAGGAAGTTATGTGTTATAAATCTCATAAGCCAAGCCAGTTGCTATTTTTTCATTAACAAGGCATAGAGGGTGTAAACCAGTAGTGTTGCTTGCAGTTAAAATTATGATTCACGGGCAGTAAAATAAGTTAGAGTTTTGATACAACAATAAATAACGACTGCATTCAGATGATTTTCAATCATGCCCTTAAAATAAAATGACTTGAGAACCTTAAGTTCAGAAGTTCCATGCGTGGATGAAAATGAGTGGCATATTTTCTTTGTTTGCTCCAAACCCTAAGGAAAGTTAAAGATGATCAACCTCCATTTATATTTAAGAAGGAAAAGTTACAAAACTAACAAAAAATGGCATAGTATGGAAGGAAAAAAAAATGTATAAACATGCCTACACTTAAACCTTCCAGTGGAGGCTTTAATGATCAGTTCAATCAAATACTAATATGTTATAAATTCTTTTCATAACTTATGCACAAAAATTTGACATAAACAAATATTACATACACATAGCACTTGTAACACATACTTCATTTTCATTACTTTCCATTCGTATTACATACAGTTGCCAATAGTCTAACAAATTCGAACTTCACTTCCCTGCAACTACTACAAAGAACCTTTACATGTCCCTGATACATGTACAAAAAAATCAGTTATATCTGCCCATGTATAAAAGCAACCTAACTGTCATAACTTCAAAAAATAGGTTCTGTCTACCCTTGTACAAAAGAGCCTAACTTCTAGACTTCCAAACAAAAAAAGGTTGTGCCTACCCATGTACAAACAGAGCTTAACTTTCACACATTTATAATACTACTAACCACTTCCTTCAGAAAACACCAATGTATAACCACCCAAGAGCTACTTTGACATTTACAGCATTAAGATAAAGAAGGATTAGGAGTTTTGCATATAGCTCTGTTATGCCCTACCTCTTGACAACGAGAACACATATATTTAGCCTTATCTTGAAATTGTGATTCACGTTGCCTTTTCTGCGGTCTTCTTGCTGGACGGCGGTGATGGATGGTAGTAGGAAGGTGTTGTTAGCATAATTGTCAATCGAAAGATTATTCAGGTTTGGCATATCGTGAGTCTCTACAGGAATCATAGTATTCATATACATCTTTTGCTGCGAGCTCAGTGAGTAGCATTCTTCCACATATGAGTACACATTCCCATGCACTTTCTTTATCGCTGCACATGCATGAGGACATGAGATGCCAGACATTTGCCAAGCTTGACAAGTACACTCTCTTAATGCCACATTCACCCTCAAATCATTGCTTCATATTCGAACTAGGAGCCAATTAATAGTATAGTGCTCTACTATCATATTTTCTGCCCTTGCAACATTCTCTTTCAGTATTGCCTCAATCCTTGGGCCCATCATGTTTGTCCATTTAGCCATGCCTTCCTTGCTAGCATATAGTTTTTTAACTAGCTTATCCCTATGCTCATTGATTAATACATAAACACTGTCATTCCTTTCTTTCACTATCCATGCATTAAAAGATTCTACAAGGTTCGTGGTGATGTTATCCCATCGTCGGTATGGAAATTTAGCTAATGCCTACCTATCAACATCAGCATGGGTCTCCACCCATCTACCCAACTTAGGGGAGAATGACCTCAATTTCTCTAATACTTTCACATAGTCTGTGTCCAACCGAGCATACGCAATCCCATCTAGCAATTTCAGCGCATGATTCTTACATCGTCTTTTTTGCCCTTTGTAAACTTTTAAGAACTCACTACTAAAGTTCTCCTTTATATGTTGATAGCAAAATGCATGTCTCTCCCCACCAAACACTTCTCTTATTGCACCGATTATGGCATTGTGGTGATCTGAAACTAGAGTTATTTCTATACCACCAATTAAGTCTTTAACATTTCGAAGGAACCACACCCAATCATCAAATGTTTCTGCACCTATAATTGCATAAGCAAGTAGAAACAAGTCATTGTCTGCGTTATACATAGATGTAGCTAAGAGAGTCCCCAAGTATGGTCCACTGAGGTAGCAACCATCAATGTACAATATCGGTCGTGCACCAAGCATGGAGCTGGTTATACAGCATCCATATGCAATGAACAACCTTTCAAAATGGTTATTCGTCGATGAAGTCCACATTGCAATAGTTTCTGAATCTGTTTCCATTAAACGGTTACACAACCAAGGGATTAGCATGTACGACCGATCTACTGGTCCATCGATATCAGCTAAAGCTTTCTCCTTCCCCCGCCATACTTGATGATAACTTAATGCCAATCCATATTCTCTGAACAGCTCACCATAGATATCATTTAGTGTTTTATCTCTACTTGATTTGACACTCTCACCCATTATGGATGCTACCAAGTTTGCCATTTGCTTGTGAGTTACTATCAAGTTATCTTGTGCTGAGTGCATATGCTCACTGCAAAAGGTTCGCACACTTAAGAAGGGTGTGTTTTTAGCCATTACATACGCTGTTAGCTTCCACTTGCATCCTTTCACATTGCATTTAACAATCATCTTGTGAGGGCTGTTTTTTAGGAAAGTGTATCCAAATTTATGAGCAATACTATATTTATATAGTGCTTGCCTTAATTCAACAGCATTCAAAAAAATTTACCTACACCCAACAATCAAATCTGTCCACTTGGCAGAATTTAATTTAGTCATTGGTGAAGGGACACTTTGTATGGCACATGGATGAAGTACAAGTTCCCGGTTGCAAGGAAACCCAGTAATGGAATGAACTGAATTTGAATTCATTCTGCATTTTCATTCATTTCACTTTTTGTTAGTTTAGGGCGATACCAAGTATACCAATTAAAATTATAATATATAGTACTGGACAAGTCATAAAAGATTAATTTCTCACCCTGTTACCAAGTGGGATGGTGATGCTCTGGTTTGTTCCCCATTAATTATATATATATGTGCACATAGATAATTGTATTTGATAAGTTGTTGCACACCATTATCGTCCACCAGATCCAACAACTGAGAGCCATCAAATTTCAAAATGTATTTCATTTCTATTTCATTGTCATCACAGTCCATACATAATCTTACATATCTCTTTAGTTCTTCCAATGATATGCCTTCCTTTATCAGTATTCCACCTATTTGACCCCCCTAGTATTGGATCTTCCCGATTGAATCTTTTAAGATTTGTCCACTTATATGAAAGTAGCAGAACACCTCACCTGACATTTGATTTTCCATCCTCTACTCATTACAACTACACCTAAAAAAATTAAAAACCTTTAGCTTTGCTCATCATTTTTTACACCAAAACAACAATATCAGTAAGAATAAAGCTAAAAGTAAGTAGTAATATTCCTAAAAAGAAGTAATAATATTTCTATCAGTATTGCATTCTTTTTGAGAAACAGAATATTAATAATGATCGTAAACCTGTTAAACGTCTAAAACTCCTTATAACTCCAAGTCCAGACTATCCTTAACAAGCACAGGAAGAAGAAGTTGGCATTAATCATGAGAATTTGAGAGACGTCGCATATCATAAGTTGCTACTTACTCAATCATACAAAAAGGTTAGGCCGTTCTGTTCTCCTCTACTTACACCATGACTGATGAAGATGCGGGATGAGAAGAGAATTTGATAAAAGGTGGAAGAAATAGGGGGAGGACGGATGAACAAATGAAGGGAAGAAGGCTAATGAACTAAAGGACAGATAGCTCCAGAAGCAGAGGAGAACGATCATGGAGGTCGCTGGACCTCGTGGGGAACAAAAATGGCGGGAGGGACCCGATGGAGTAGATTGCGCGGGTTTCAGGAGGCTTATCTACAGAAGGCATTCTTGTCTGTCAAAGTTTCTTTGATCCTTCAGCGTAATATTGAAATTTTCGATCTTTCATAATAATATTTACAATGTTTGGGTCCTCTGTACTAATTTTTCTTATACAAGATATATATATATATATATAACAAGAAGATAAAATAAAATCCCATTTAATTAGCATTATATGAGATTTTTATCCCGTGAACATCAGAATGAGAATAAATATTACAGTATCTTATCAATATCTATTCATAATCATCCCTACTCTTTAGGCTTTTTGACATTCTTGACTCACATGACATAAAAAAATGTAACAAATATATTAGTTTTTTAAAAATAAATTAAATGAAGTTAATCATTCAAATACCAAATTATTAGTTACTTGAATTTCTCCATACTTGTTACTAACTTCATTTTGTGGTTTATTGACCACTGAACTAGTAGATGAATATTGCGTTAACTTTTCAAGGGCAAATAAAATATACACATAAAGGCATATAAATAATATGAAAAATTATAATTACTATCTCATGTTAAAAATATTTTTATTAAATAATTTTAAATTTTAAAATTATTTTCAAGGACTTTAAAATAAAAAATTTAAATTTAAATTCTTGAATTATAATTATTTTGCATAGTCAAAATTTTTAATTTTAAAATTTTAAAGATAATTTTAAAATTTAATAATAATAATAATAATAATAATAATAATAATAATAATAATAATAATAATAATGGGTATTCACAATCACAATGCACAATGGACACAAAGTGACACAACTCCACTGTTTTCCGTGCACTTGTTTTAATTGGAACAGTGGGGTTGACAATGTGCATTCTTTTGAATTTTCTGTACAATGCATGTTAGGTAGATAAGCACGCGTATGTCACGTGCTTAATCCTGCAGTACAGTAATAACCCACAGGACCACATTGCAACTTGTGATATAATATTTGCAGGTTTGCTAATTATGTACTTATGATAGCAAGCCTAGCTATAGGATATTGTATTTGTCGCACAAGCACATGCGCAATGTTTATAGCCTTATCCGAAGAGCATTTTATCTTTCAAATTAAGAAAACATTTTGGGAAAAAAAGTTTGTTTTATTCTTTCAGTAAATATTTAATTTGCTCATCTACAAATTATTATTATTTAATTTATTTTTACATTTATTAAAATATTTATAATGCTATTTCATAATATTTTTATTCAAATTTTAGCACAATCTACGTCAAGTCTAAGGAGTAATGAGTTAATAGTATCAAGTAAGTAAATAATGTTTAAGTTAATAAATTGTTATGCTTTGTGTTAAATTTAGATGAACATGAGATAAAAGAAGAATGTTGTAATCATTTTAGCGAGTGAAAAACTAAATTTAAAAGGTGATTTATGGATGATGAAAAAAAAACATCTATTTATTTGTTAGAGATTAATTAAAATAGTGTTTTCCTAAAAATATTATTATTTTACCCCTAATAGCTTCCAAACAACAGTTTTGGGGTAAGCACGGTAACCATCTCGAAGGGGATAAAGAATTTGAAATAGACAACGGCTATAACTGCCGCTCTTTAGCACAATCTTGGGTTGTTGTCTAGGACAATGTAGTCATGTCTACTTCTTTTTTTTTTTTTAAAAGTGGTTATTCTAAGTTGAAAATTAGGTGAACAACTATGGTAGCAGCTGTATTATGTCACTAAATTGTTTATAATCATAGACCACATGTCTTTTGAGTTTAACCGTTTGGCAGGGTGTGATGGAACAGCTCAAAATTTTTTAAGAAAATACTTTTCGAAAAAAAAAAGAAGAAGCTATTTTGATTCACGGAAGATTGCGTTAATGCTCTAGAAATTTTTTTATATTATTCTGGTATTTAAGAGTATGTGGGTTAAATAATCGATTTAATTTTTAAAAGATTATTTTTAATTTATTTTTTCAAATAAAATTTTTAAATATTTTTCTCCAATTATAAAGACCCCTCATATTAGACAAAGTTACAGTCTGATATGAATGATTAAGAGTCTATAATGTTGACTTACTCGTGTTAGTTTTTTCTAAATAAAGTCATTTTGTTCAATTTTTATTATCTTGTTAGAACAAGTAAACTCAAAGAAATAAGACAAAACAATATTACTTGTGACCTGTTTGCTACATTGTATAAGATAAAATCTTATAAAATTTAGTTGACATAACATAATAAGGAGTCTATGATATCGACTTGCCCATGCGTCATTTTTCTCCTATCAGAATAATTTTGTTTAATTTTTATTATCTTGTTGGACTAAGTAAGCCTAAAGAAATAAGACAAAATAATGTCATTTAAGAGCCGTTTGGTACATGATATAACATAAAACCTGATAAAATTTTAAAATTATATAATATTTGATGTAAATTATATAAGATAATACAAGAGGTCATTTTAAATGAGAAAAATGATTAGAAGACTAAATGGATTCATTAGAGTTAAATTTGAATTTAATTGCTTCCATCTGAACCTTTTTTATTTTTTATTTTTTAATGGGAGTTAAACAGAGATGTAACTACATGTTAATTGTGAAAATAATTAATGTTTTTTTTTTGGAAAAAAATTAATGTTTTGGTTTTTGAACATGTAAGTTTCAACAATTTGATGACCTCTTTTTATTTGTATCTTAATTATTAATTTTTATTAATATAGTCTCAGTATTAATTCAAATTACTTCTCTTTAGTTAATTATGTGAAAAAATTATATTTTACTCCTTTAAAAAGATTTAATTACTAAACTGATGTATGAATTTTAAAATATTAAATAACGTATAATTTTTGAAAGTAAGGAAATATTTTCGAACTAAAAGTGAACTTGTCCAATGTTGAACGTAAGCATTGTCATCAATTTAGTTGAAAGCTTAGAAAAATATTCTGTTTCGTTTAAAAATTTAGTTGAATGTTTTGTTATATTTTAAATTTTATGTACTAATTTTACAATTAATTTATGAATAAAATATAAATTTTTTAATCATCTTGACATGCACAAAAAAATGTATATGTATTTGTTAATTGATATTGATATGTTAGAAAAAAATTATGTAATTGAGAAATGGTTTAAATTAAAAACTAATAAATAAATAAAACATTAAATTAAAATTATTAACAATGAAAATTAAAAAAAAAAAAAAAGAAACAGGGCTCTACTGAGTAGCAACTAGGCGCAAACGAAGAGCGCAGCAGGAGCAGTATGTTGTAAGCAAAACACAATTGTCAAGAAGAGGAGATTCTATGAGAAATATAAATAAATATTCAATCAAATTTAAAACTCCAATGTATTCTGCCTGTGGGTCCCACGGACAATAACCGCATCAAAAGAATACACCTTTTCCTCTTTTATAGGAACTGTTCATCATCATGAGCCCTTTACTCCTCATTGATGTGGTCAACACATATATTCAAACTTTTTTTACAGGCAAAATATTTATATTTTATAGATATTTATAATTTTTTTATTTGAATTTAAAATTTCTATATATATTTTAAAAGTTTTAATTTGGGTTTAAGTATTATGATATTTACCTATTTCAGATTTATAGTGATATTTATTTATTTTTATTTGAACACACACACATATATATATATTAATTGATTAATATATGATAAAACAGTAAAAAAAATTATCTAAATAGATTTTTATAGATTTTGAATTATATTAATAATTGTTTGACACATTTTATTTTTTATTGTGATTTTATATAAATAAACTGTAAATAAATAAGTCTCAATTTGATAAAAGTTTTTTTTATTGAAAAATCTTCAAATAAATGGATTTAAGTCCAAAAATTCAAAGATTTAATGGGAATGAATACTTTTTTATCTACTAAATATAGGTCCAAAAATAAAAATCATAATATCATCTTTGTTGGGCGAAGAGAAAAAAATTGTCTCCTTTCGTGGTCATAATCCATTAAATTGGGATTTCCATGATCAAAAGGAATTTCAATTTTTCAGGTAAACAAAAGGTGCTAGTGTTATTCTTCAATAATAAGGTCCTGATTGTAATATGTACTTGTTCAAGGATCGTCTCGTTGCCAAGATCAATCTACCCAAAGAGAAATTATGTTAAGTGAAGATGTAATTGATTTTAGTGTAAATTACATAAATTTTCATAAAATTTGTTGAAATTATATAGATATTTTTTCTATTTTTAAAATATACATACATTTTCTTTAAAACAAAAAGTTGTCCTATATTTTAGTTTAATTTTAATTTTTTACTAAAATATCTTTTATTAATCTAAATATGTATTTTTTAAATTAAAAAGATTTTAAATGGAGGATAGTTTGGTAAAAAAAATTAAAATTAAACTAAAATATAAGGTAACCTTTTTTTCGCCTCAAAGAAAGTTTATATATATTCTAAAAATTGAGAAAATGTTTATGTAATTTTAACAAAATTCAAAAAATGTATGTGTAATTTACTTTTTTATTTTATTAATATTTTTAATTTGTTTTCTCACAAGATTATTTTTATAGCTTGAAGTATATGCAACGTACATATCTATCATACTTTATAAGGAACAAATGTTGGGGATAATAATCAAAATCTTGACTATTTAGTGATAGAGTTCAAATATTATATCTAAAATTACTCTAATTTAAAAGTTTAAGTTATTTTAATGAAACTACATGATCGAATTCATTATAATCTCACCCTTTGGTTTTTCCTTTTATCTTGTATTTCCCCTCTATAAAAACCACCAAGTTGCCCAAGACTTCATCTAGCATAGTGGAAATTTCACAACTACTATAGTTCAAATCAGGGTAAGTGTGAATGAGAAATACAAGATAACTATATAGTGAAGTCTCGTATCTTGAAAAAAAAAAAAGAAGACTAAATCATAACTATATAGTGAAGTCATATAGTCATAGTACTTTAGAATTTGGGATAAACTTCTTGTGTCAAGTCTGTAATAATATGTTTCTGCACATCTTTATGGTGAGTGGTGACACTTCTCAACAAACTGATAATTAATCCTTAGACTTCAACTATTTGCAATTTGCAATGCCTTGCACAGATGTTCACAAGGAATTCTAGTTATTATATCTACCCATTATAAGTTTGATCATTTTAACCCAACGTCAAATTTAAAATAGAGGAAATGAATCTTTTTAGTCTTAAATAAATAGCTACCTTAGTTATTTGATTCGTAAATTTTATTCTGTTTGACTAATGAAAAATTAAAGAGTAACTAAATTAAAAATTTTCATAAACTAATCATATATCTCTATAATTTAAAAATTAAATAATTAAAATATGTATATTCCAAAGAGAAAAGAAAATTCTCTTTAAAATGCTCAAAGGCTTGATATAAGAATTTAAAGTATGATCCGGCTTATTTTGTAAAATAAATGTCTAAGAGTTGGCTTGATTTCAAAAAATTGAACTTGAAAATTTGTCAAAACACAACCTTTGAGCTTAATTATCAAATCCAAGCCTTAATTTTTCTGGGTCATATACGAAATAGTCCCCTTTATTTGCCATGCAAAGCAGACAATTAAGCTCAAACCCACCATCATTGCTAGTCTTGAACATGAACTTCAAAATCAAATGCAAAACCTGACGATAAGTGACAAGTATCGAGGGCTTTTCAAGGTTGTAAAATTCATTCATGGAGAATCGTTTTAAAATCCAAAACATATAATTTGTAGCATTACACAACACTTGGTACAATGTATCACCTACTGTGGTTGACTTTTTTACTCATTTTTATCGACATAATTCTAAGAAAGTTACATTTTATTTTTTGAATCAAATTTTAATTACAAAATTAATATATGAACTTTAGAATATAATAATACATTTCTTTAAACTTTACACTAAAATGAAACCGTAGATCTTAATTAAAATTAACGGCAAGAGATGCAATTTTAATCTTGTTGATAATAACAGATTTAGTTTAGTGTTTGGACTTGTCAAATTTTCTTTCTAGATTTAAAAATTAATTAAAATTTAACGTTTCATATTCATTTTAGTTTAAAGTTTGATAAATGTTTTGTTACATTTTAAATTTTATTTACCAATTTTGTACTAAAACTTTTGTTCATGATAGCATAATGTAATTTTTCCTAAATTCTAGTTCACAAGACATAGTAAATTAATCAGATCATATTTCAGAACTGTTTAACCACCCTAATTTGTCAATAATATGAAAAATGTTTTTAGTGAGACTCTCAAATTTCGGAATAAGGCTCTAGGTTCTAAGCATTGGTCATGTTGCCATTAATTTTCATTTGAATGAAGATTTTTAAGGCTCGGTTTAGTTTGTTGTATTGTGAATCTAATTTCTTTACATAGTTTATATAATATTTATTATACCCTTATACTTATTATTTTATGTATTAAATCATCTTTTTAAAAGTAAAGATCAAATAATTATTTTTTATCTTATTTATTCTCATCTATGTACATTTTACATTTCTTTTATTATTACATCCTCTAACTAAATATTCTCTAAGAGTACATCAAATCATCAAATTGGCACATGTTTGCCCTCATAAACTCCATAATTGGCTTTTGACATTTATTTAAAGCCCCATTTTGATCTGTACAAAAATATCTGAACATCACAATTCTGTTTAATAAGATATCGGTATACTTACACAATGCTAGAGACACGGCCTTCAAGCTGGAGTTCGTTGGTTCATATTAGCATATTGATTGTTCTTTACGTTAGAACACCTACCGTTGGCCCCCCAAAAAAAAGTTGCATTACCTAACCGGATCAATATTATTATTGACCCAAAATTAAAATAAAACCCAGATCAACATTGGAAAAAATATTCATATCGCCAAGTACCGTGGTCTAACTACAAGTTGTGGCTTTCCTCTGTTCAAGCCATTTTGGTTTCTGAAGGGTAAAAGGCTTGATTTGCCAAAGTTTATGAAAGACTTATACTCCAAAAATAAAATCATATTTTGATTGATACAAGTCCAATAATAGTATTAGATATGACAGGCTAATTTAAACTGTATTTAAACATTATATATGTTGTTTTTGTATTATATTGGATCAATATCGATGCTTATGAAGTCAAATTTAACTGATTACTAAGATGACCTTATTCCACTAGGAGTTTTGGCAGCCTACAAATGCATCGTACTAAGTGGTATCTTGATTTATCACAATACCATAAACAGAACTACACTTCTAGGAAGCATATTTATCTTCATTCACTATATATTTTCTCCTAAGTGACAATAGCAAAACAAAGATTTCTTATCTCGTTTCTTTGACCTAGTCTTTAAGGTTTCAGAAAATGCTTGATGAAATCGAATAAGATAACGCAGAACACTCATCATTGTCATCAATTTTTCAGGAAAACAGACCATGATGTTTTAGCAAATGAGTAAACAATTAAGCTTGTAAAAATTCCTAATGTGAGGTTATGAAAGAATATTATGTTAGAATTATTGTGGGTTACAATCAATCATTAATTTTGTTTTAAATAAAAATAGACTAATTTATGTTCCATTGGGATACATTTGGGCTCACCTACTAAATTGGTGATTTTATTATTTTAGACTAGATATCTATAATTGATTAGTGTAGATAATAGTGTGGACTTTAACCCATAGGCTCATAATGAATAAGTACTAGGTTTTATTTAATTTTGGCTAGTTTCCCGTTGTATTTATATCAAATTCTAACTCCACAACTTATTCCATTATAAGTTGTGATAAGAAATACGAGTCACAAAGGAAGTCTTAGTCTCTTTAAACTTTTAAAGATTTAGAATCAACATGGTATTTTCAAATCTGTTACCATATCTTCTACAAGTAAGTCAATATGATGTTGTAATATCTTGTAATTATCATAGATTTATTCTCACATTTAGTATCAAAGTTGCAATTATATGATTTATAATCTAATAATTGATTTGAAGACATAATCATATGCATAAAAATTTTAACTTTTTGCTATTTTCATCCATGTAAATTTTTGAAAATTAAATTGGATGATACTAAAAAAAATTGGAACTAAAGACCTTAGGGCTTTTATAGATATTGAAGTTTTAAATCATCGAGAAATTTGGCTTTCTTTTCAATTATCTTTTATTTATATTTGATTTAAATATATTCATATCTAGGATTTTAATGTTAAATAAGAAATTAAATTAAGGACAAATTCAGATTTAGATATGAAAAAGTTTAATTAGAATTTTATATTGAATTCATAATAAACTTAAACTTAAATCAGGATTCCATAGATTGATAGAAGTTATTTTGATTTAAACTATATTGCCAAAAAAAAAAGAGAATCAGTTAAAGACAAGCATGTATTGATTCTTTGGCTTTTGACAATATATGTACATATATGTATATATATTATAAATTATTATTCATGCTTATTATTATCTTTGAAGTACATCATATATGTGGAATCTGTTATATGTGTCTTATAAACAAAATATACTTGTGGGGCCTGCATATATATATACACATATATAAAATGCACATATTGCTTACTTGTGGACTGTATATAAAGAAAGTATCTATATATATTAGTTGATTCATGGCATATTTAACGTGGTTGAATTTACTAAATTCGTTGTAGGGTTATATATATATATATATATATATATATAATGATCTAAGGATTTAATATTAAGTTTATGCATGTATATATATATTTTAAAAAAATTATATTTATTATTTTTAATATATATATATTGATAATATAAATTCAAATAATGATATTATTTTCTTTAGATGTCTGATATTCTAAAATATATTAATTAAAACAATATGTTACTAAAGTAACCTCTATTGTGTAGATTAATTTATTTGAAATATTAAGATGATAGTGTGCTGTAATTCATACAGATGGTGATCCATATTTTAAATATGATTTTTTGGAATATGTTTCATAATTTTTTGACCACTATAAATATTTTTCATATAAATATTAATATATAAAATATATTTTAATATTTATTTGGATTATATTATGAAAGATGATACATTGAAAAATTAATTTACTATATTATGGACCTTGTGAGAATATTCACTCTCCTTATATGATAATGTATATTTATATATTCTCAGCTTAAAGTATATGTCTTAATATGTTTATTTTTTAAAAAATATGATCTTATTCTAATTGTATGTACGTAGAGCTCTTTTAGGAATGCTATAAAATTTGTTCATGGTCAGTAGAAGTATTATATTTGGTTACATCTTCTTAAGAAATGCATTATGATCCTGGACAAAATAAAATTAGTTTTTGTGCAAAGAATTTTATGAATTATTGTGGATAGTTGCCACTAAAGTGGAATTGTTCATATTGATTCATGAAAATTTCTTTGTAATTTAAGGAAGGTTTTTAATTATTTCATGTTATAACCTACCCAAAAGGAGTTGTTGTATGTTATAATTAGAAGTTGATTTGTGATAAAATTATTGGAGAATGCGTTGGTCTAAAATATTTATCTGTCCAAACGGAATAGATATTTGAATCTAATGTATTTTCACTGATTAACTTATTTGAGGTTCTAATATGGGATTGTGACCTTGATATGTACATTTTACCCAAAGGGGAATGTGCTGCTATGTTGGCCTCATTCTAATAACTTATTTTAATTAAGGTTATGTATAAATTGCCCTCATTATTTATTCTAATGCATTCTCATTTTGCAATTACTTTTTTCATGAATAACTGTTCTGCTTCAATTGAAATTTTGATTGGATCAAATTATAACAAATAGAAGTAAGACTTAAAATTCTCTTTAGGAATTACTAATCTTGATCTAGCACTACATGAGAGTAAGACAGAAGCAAATGAGAAGAGTATAACTGAAGAGAAAGAATTCTTGACCAAATGGGAGAGATCTAATAGACTTAGCTTGATTGCCATTAAGAGGAGTATCTTTAAGCACCTTCTTAATGGCTTACCTGAAATTGTAAGTGTTAAAGAATTTCTTATAATTTTAGGAGAAAGATACAAAGTATCTAATAATGCTAAGTCTGGATATTTAATGAAATAGTTGATTGACATGAGGTATAACAATAATGAGAGAGTAAGAGAGTTTATTTTGAAGATGGTTCACATTCAAACCAAACTAAAAGCTTATAACATTGACCAAAATGAGAACTTTGTTGTTTCACATGCCTTGAATTGCCTACCTGCTAAATTTAGCAAATCAAAACTGCCTACAATACCTTTAGTGAGAAGTGGATCATTAATGACCTTATTACCAAATGTTTTGCTAAAGAAGAAAAATTAAAGAAAGAAAAGAGTGATCTAACCCTTTTTACTTCCTATGGTAAACCCCATTCTAGCAAGGGTAATTAGAAATATAAGAAAAATCAATTTAATACTCCTCATAACAATCAAAGTTCAAATAAATCAGGTAGTGGTTAGCATCATAATGTAAGAGGTCCTAAACCAACTTCCATTAAGAAGAATGTATGGTGTTTCTGGTGTAAGGGAAATGGGTATAAGAAAAATGATTGTACAAAATTCAAGGCTTGGCGATAATAAATAAAAATTTGGAGGGGTTCAAAAACTTGAAGAAACCAAATCTAAGATGAAGTAGGCTGAAGGTAGGAAATGATCTTGAAGTAGTGGTGAAATCAGAGGGAGAGATCAATTTACTTTTGACAACCAAATATAAAATTATTTAGAAAGACATTTTTTATGTATTTTCTTTTAGGAGAAATTTGATTTCTATTTCTTATTTAGATAAATTTGGTTTTTATTTTACTTTCGGTAATGAAAAAATAAATTTAATGTTAAACTTCCAAATTGTTGGTTATGAATATTTAGTAGATAGTTTATATAGATTATCTTTGGTTTCTGATAATATTTCTTCATTTTTAAATACAGAAAATGTGGTTGCCAAAAGGTCTAAAATTAAAAAAAAAAATTATTATGGTACAAGCGGTTAGGTCATACCTCTAGGAAAAGAGTTAAAAGATTAATTAAAAGTGATATGCTACCTTCTTTAGAGTTTGATGATTTAAAGACTTGTGTGAATTTTATTAAAGAAAAGTTCACTAAGAATAAAAAGTAAGGTGCGACTAGAAGTTTGAATATTTTAGAAATCATTTATACAGATATTGGTGGACCCCTTTCTTTTACTATTTGTAGTAATAGGTTTTCTTATCATTTTCATTGATGACTTTTCTCGATTTGGCTATCTTTATTTGATTAAAGAAAAATTTGATACTCTTAAAAAAATTAAAATTTTTAAAATTGAGGTATAAAAACAATTAGAAAAAGTAATTAGAAATTTCATAATAGGGTTTTGTATTGTGGATTTTGTTGTGTGACCACTAAGGATTTATTATGATAATAGTGTTATAGTGTTTTACACTAAAAAATAATAAAACTACTAGTGGTTCTAAACATATAGAATTAAAATATTTAACCGTAGGAGATCTAATAAAGAATAACGAAATAGTTGTTGAATATATTAATACAGATTCTATATTAGCTGATCCCTTAACTAAAGGACTTACGCTCGTTGTGTTTAAAAAACATGTTGAAAACATGGGTATTGTAAGTTCTTTTGATATGTTTGGTTAGTGAGAGTTTGAGATTTATGTTATTTTCTTGTTATGTTGAATATTTTATTTAGATACTTTTGATATTTACATGATTTGTATTTCGGCCAATTGATAATACATTGAATTTTTGGTATTATATATTTTACACATATATATCAATTACAAAATTTTAAATTCGGTGTCATTAGGATCACTATGCCTATGGTCAATACCATATTAGAGTTAAGGCATAATAATTTTTTAGTAAACCATACAATTTCTCTCAAATTTATCTAACTTTAAGGCATTTGAGAGAAATTGTGAGGACTAACAAAAAAAATACTAGTTTAACTATTAGATTACAATGGTATGCTATTTTCTTGCTACACTTCACACTAATAACTGGTTGACATAGTTAATAACATTTGTAACCATAAAAGGTTTCATATCAATAAGAGATATGATAACTGCTATGATTCAATGTTACTTGGCTTTAGTTGGATGGAGTTATATTTAGATATCACATCTTAAATTATATGTTTTTAAAATATGGTTGCATTGTAAAATTAGTCATTAGTTTGAGAGTTATTTTCAAAATAAAAGCTTTTAAAATGGAGAATTGATTTTATCCAAGTGGAAGAATGTTAAAATTATTATAGATTACAATCAATTGTTTATTTTGTTTTAAATAAAATGGGTTAATTTATGTTCTATTGGGATGCATTTAGACTCACTTACTAAATTGGTAATCTTATTATTTTAGGTTAGATATCTATAATTGATTAGTTTGGATAATAGTACAGACCCTAACCCATTGGCTCATAATGGGTAAATACTAAAGTTTATTTAAATTTGGCTAAACTCCCTTTGTATTCATGTCAAATTCTAACTCCACAACTTACTCTATTATAAGTTGTGATAGGGAGTGTGAATCACATAGGAAGCCCTAATCTTTTTAAGCTTTCAATGATTCAGAATCAATGAGGTATTCTCAAATCTATCACTATGACAGTTATTATATCTCTTATTAATATTAAACTTTTTATAGTTACAAATGTCACTAATTCCATCGATTAGTTATTAGTGTGAAGTGCAACAAGAAAATAGCATGTCAATGTGATGCAATAGCTAAACTACTATTTTTTTTGTCAATCTTCATAATTTCTCTCAAATGCTTGAAAGCCAGAGAAATTGTCTAGCTTATAAAAAAATTAACTCCAACATGACATCGATCATAGATATAGTGGTCCTAATGACACCGAGTTCAAAATTTTGCAATTGATGCATATATGCAAAAATATATAATACCAAAAATTCAATGCATTATCAATTGGTCGAAATACAAATTATGTAAATATCAAAAGTATCTAAACAAAATGTTCAACATAATAAGAAAATAAAATAAATCTCAAACTCCCTCTAACCAAATATATTAAAAGAATTTGCAATACACATGTTTTCAATGTGTTGTTTAAACAAAACGGGTCTAAGTCCTTTAATTAAGGGATCAGCTAACATAAAATCTGTATTAATATATTCAAAAACTATTTCATTGTTTTTTACTAAATATTTGACAGTTAAATATTTCAATTCTAGATGCTTAGAACTACTAATAGTTTTATTATTTTTAGTATAAAACACTACAACACTATTGTCATATTAAATCCTTAGTGGTCGCGTAATAGAATCCATAATATGAAACCCTATCATCAAATTTCTAATGACTTTTTCTAATTATTTTTCTACCTCAATTTTAAAAATTTTAAAACTTTTTAAGAAGATTAAAGTTTTCTTTAGTCAAATAAAGATAGTCAAATTGAGAAAAGTTATCAATGAAAGTGATAAAGAACCTATTACCACAAACAGTAAGAGAAAGGGATCCACTAATGTCTGTATGAATGACTTTTAAAAGATATAAACTTCTAGACACACCTTACTTTCTACTCTTAGTGAACTTTCCTCTAATATGGTCCACACAAGTCTCTAAATTATTAAACTTTAAGGAAGGTAAAATATTAATTTTAATTAACTTTTCAACTATTTCTCTAAAGATATGACTTAAGCACTTGTGTCATAATAAAAAAGATTTTTTTTAAATTTTAGACCTTTTGGTAATCATATTTTTTGTATTTAAAAATAAAGAAATATTGTCAAAAACCAAAAATAATCTATATAAATCATCCACTAAATATCCATAACTAACAATTTAGGAGTTTAACATTAAATTTATTTTTCCATTGCCGAAAGTAAAATAAAAACTAAATTTATTTAAATAAGAAATATAAATCAAATTTCTTCTAAAAGAAGATATATAAAAAATGTCTTTCAAAACAATTTCATATTCGGTTGCCAAAACTAAACTGATATTTTCTATTGACTCTACCATTATTTCAAGATCATTTCCTAACTTCAACTTACTTTCTCTCATATTTAGTTTCCTTAATTTTTTGAACCCCTCTAGATTTCTATTTATTGTCTAATCAAGTTTTTAATTTTGTACAATTATTTTTCTTATGCCCATTTTTCTTACACCAGAAACACCATACATTCTTCTTAACAGGAGTTGGTTTAGGACCTCCTACATTATGGTGTTTACCACTACTTGATTTCCTTGAACTTTGATTCTTATAAGGAGTATTAAATTGATTTTTATTATGTTTTTAATAACCTTTACCAGAAAGGGATTTACCATGGGAAGTAAAAAGGGGTACATCATGGGATAGATCACTCTTTTCTTTCTTCATTTTCTCTTTTTCAATCAAACATTTGGTAATAAAGTCATTAATGATCCACTTCTCACCAAAGGTATTGTAGGTAGTTTTGATTTGTATAAATTCAGTAGGTAGATAATTCAAGGCATGTAAAACAATAAAGTTTTATTTAGGTAAATGCTACGAGCTTTCAGTTTGATTTGAATATGAATCATCTTCAAAATAAACTCTCTTACTCCTTCATTATTGTCATACCTCATGTTAGTTAACTGTTTCATTAGATATCTGGACTCAACATTATTAGATACTCTGAATTTTTCTCTTAAAATTATAAGAAATTCTTTAGCACTTATAGTTTCAGGTAAGTCACTAAGAAGATACTAAGAGATAATCCTCTTAATGGCAATAAAGCTAAATCTGTTAGATCTCTCCGATTTAGCTAAGAATTCTGTCTCTTTAATTGTACTCTTCTCATTTACTTCTGTCTTATTCTCACGTAGTGTTAGATCAAGATTAGCAATTCCTAAAGAGGATTCTAAGTCTTGCTTCCATTTGTTATAATTTGATCCAATCAAAATTTCAATTAAAACAGAATAGTTATTCATAGAAAAAGTAACTGCAAAATGGAAATGTATTAGAATAAATAATTAGAGTAATTTATACATAGCCTAAATTAAAATAAGCTATTACAATGAGGCCAACATAGTAGCACATTCCCTTTGGGCAGAATGTACAAATCAAGGTTATAATCCTAAATTAGAACCTTAGATGAGTTAATAAGTAAGAATACACTGGGTTCAAATATCTATCCCTTTTGGGTAGATAAGTATTTTCGATTAATGCATCCCCCAATAACTTTATCCAAAATTAACTTCTAATTATAATATACAACAACTCCCTTTAGGCAGGTTTTAACATGAGATAATTAAAAGTTTTTCTCAAATTACAAAGGAAATTTCATGAATCAATATGAGCAATTCCACTTTGGTAGCAACTATCCATAATAATTTATAAAATTCTTTGCACAGGAATTAATTTTATTTTGCCCAAGATCATGATACATTCCTTAAGGAGATGTAACCAAATATAATACCTTTGCTGATCTTAAACAAATTTTATAGCATTTCCAAAGAGGCTCTATACACATACAATTAGAATAAGATCATATTTTTTCAAAAATAAACATATCAAGACATATATTTTAAGTTGAGAGTATATAAATATATATTATCATATAGGGAGAGTAAACATTATCACAAGGTCCAAAATATAGTAAATTATTTTTTTAATGTATCTTTCATAATATCAACTAAATAAATATTAAAATATATATTTTATATATTAATATTTATATGAAAAATATTTATAATGGTCAAAAAATTATGAAATATATTTCAAAAAATCAAATTTAAAATATGGATCACCATTTGTATGAATTGCAATATACTATCATCTTAATATTTTAAATAAACTAATCTACATAATAGAGGTCACTTTGATAACATATTGTTTTAATTAACTTATTTTACAACATCAGACATCTAAAGAAAATAATACCATTATTTGAATTTATATTATCAATATATATATAAATTAAAAATAATAAATATAATTATATATATACACATGCATAAATTTAATATTAAATTCTTAGATCATTATATATATATTTTTACATGCAACCCCACAAAGAATTTAACAAATTCAACTACATTAAAAATGCCATGAATCAACTAACATATATATATTTTCTTCATATGCGGGCCCACAAGTAAGCAATGTGTGCGTTGTATATATGTGTGTGTGTATATATATATATGTGGGCCCCACAAGTGTATTTTTTTCATAAAACATATGTATTAGATTCTACATATATGATATATTTCAAAGGCAACGATAAGCGTGAATAATAATTTACAATATATATACATATTGTCAAAAGTTAAAGAATCCGTATGTGTGTCTCTTTAATTGATTCTCCTTTTTTTTGGGCAAAATAGTTTAAATCAAAACAACTACTATCAACCTATAGAATCCTTATTCAGGTTTAAGTTTATTATGAATTCAATATAAAATTCCAATTAAATTTAGAGTTTCATATCTAAATATGAATTTGTCTTTAATTTAATTTTTTATTCAACAATAGAATCCTAAAATTTTAGATACGATTATATTTAAATCAAATATAAATAAAAGATAATTGAAAAAAAGTCAAATTTCTCAATGATTCAAAAATTTAATATCTATACAAGTTCTAAGGTCTTGGTTTCCAATTTTTTTTAGTATCATCCAATTTAATTTTAAAAAATTTATATAGATGAAAATAGCAAAAGGTTAAAATTTTTATGCATATGATCATATCTTCAAATCAATTATTAGATTCTAAATCATATAATTACAGCTCTAATACCAAAATGTGAGAATAAATCTATGACAATTACATAATATTAGAACACCATATTGACTTACCTATAGAAGACATGGTGACGAATTTAAAAATATCTAGTTAATTCTAAATCCTTAAAAGTTTAAAGAGATTATGATTTCTTTTGTGATTCACACTTTCTATCATAACTTATAATAAGATAAGTTATGAGGTTAGAAGTTAACATGAATACATAGAGGATCTATCTAAATTTAAATAAACTCTAGTATCTATCTATTATGGCACTATGGGTTAGAACCCGCACTATTATTCACACTGATCAGTTATAGATATCCAACCCAAAATAATAGAATCATCAAATCAGTAAGTGGACCTAAATGCATTCCAATAGAATATATATTAGCTCGTTTTTATTTTAAACAAAATTAACAATTAATTGTAATTCATAATAATTCTAACATATTAATCTTTAACTTGAATTATGGGCAGTGCTGTGTAAACTCCACTTCTCTCAATTTACAATAAACTTGATAATGGACTAAAACTGTTTGAGCGAAAAAAAGGAGCTAAAAAATAAAAACTAAGAAAAAAAGATCTGTTTAAAAAGGGAATTTGAATATAAAACAAGCCAAACTCATTTTTTAAAAAAATTTGACCCAATCCCAGCCCAACACAACCTCTTTTATCATTATCATTATTATTATTATAAGACGTTTTACATTTTCCACTTTGCTTCGAGCCACAAATTTTACACGTGTAACTTTTCTTTCATCCTTTCCTTTCGTAAAAATGCCAGGCGCATCTCTAAATGTATCATGCAGCAGAAGCTTCATCCCTTGGCCTGTTATTTCCCCCTTATTTTCTTCCATTTTCAAGCTGTTGCTGGAGCCATGGTTCCAGCTAGCGTTTTTTGCTGTTCTCAAGCTTCCTTCCTACCTTCTTATACTCCTTCGTCCCAGCTTCCATTTCCAAAAGAAACCATGACTTCCACTCCAAAATTTCATTTCACCACACTAGCTTTTTCACCTTCGCAAAGTGTGGTTGGAAGGGAAGTTGGGTTGCTTTGAACCATGCTTCTTTGCTTCTTGTTCTTGAGCTACTTTCAAACTCCTTCAACTCACTTGTGTGCAAGTTTATTGGGTCTGTTGTGCGCTTCCCAGGTGGTGCAAAGGGAGAAGCAGGCCAGATTAGGCTTGCTCAATTTTTTAAAGGAAAATCCATAACCAAACCCAATCTTAGTGCTTTTTTTTTTTTCACAGGCCGGCCGTAATCGGGACTAATTTACACCCAAGAATAACTAGTGGGTTCTTCTGTTATCTTCTCTTTCCAACCGTGTCTTATGAAATCAAATTTCACAGAAGCTATTTTAAAACCACCCCCAACGCGCGGCCGCGCCCCCCCCCCCCCCCCCCCCCCCCCCCCGCGACAAAAAAAAACAAAGTCCAGAAGCTCTGATTCAGCAGGCATGGTTTGATGGAAGATATGGCAATGTATGACACAAAGCCTTTGGTTTCCATTTCTCATATAAATCACGTAATCAACCAACCAAATGCTTGGAGATCTGAAGATACATTAATCATAAAATCTCCAGTAAAATAGCATATGGCTAAAGAAAATAAAGCAAAACGTATTCACTTCTCAACAACAATATGCTTTGTTACGGTTGCAGAACTCTTTAACCTAATCGCTTTTCTAACTGTCTATCATATCTTCGCTGCAGCTATCTTCATAAGCTAACAAATCGACTGGAACATTTCAAGCTAGTCCATAGGATTGAGAAGAAAAGATATTGCAAGAGCGAGACACTGCTGAAAACCATCACCACCTTCATGAAACAAGATGAGTTTTTAGGTAGATCCTGCCAAAGAAAAATCCCATGGGCTAAACCAATTATGGATAGACAAGTAAGCATATTAAATGCGGGTTTAACTAAAGTACATTAATATGTTTACATGTCTATTAATAATTGATTCTACCAATTGCTTTGTAGACCAGATTTACCTTAGAATTTGTTATGACACAAAAGTAAGATGACAGCATATGCGGCTCACCTCCATTGTTAGACTGAGGTAATCCACTGATCTTTTCTTTCTCTGTATTTACTATAGAGGCTTTGAGGCACTGCCACAGGGGAAAGCCATGCTTCTGCACTAGTAGACAATTGATTATATAACAGCACAGCTTTCTTAGAACATACAGCAAATGGCAGATCCGAATCCGCATGGGAGGGGATAACCTGACAATGTCATAAGAGAAAAGAAATAGACATAGGTATGTGGGACCCACGCTCCGTGCGATCCATTCAAGTGAGACCTCAAGTTAGACTATCCATATTTCTTCTCATATTAGAGTGTCATGTATCTCTTCACATGAGAGGATCCAAATCCATAATGACATGCTTCCTTTTTTTCATGCTGAATGACAAGGCAATAAGCATTACAGTTGGGCTGTTATCCAACCGGATCAGCATGAGCAGTCAGGCCGGTGAACTGCCAAACCGGAGCCTAGACCAGTCCAGGCACTTGATTGAACTGTTCTATGCATATGACCCGGTTTGGACCAAAATGAACTGGCGAGCTTTTAACAAACCCAGGGACCCAATTATGTTAAAATTTAAGGTTTGAACTTTGAAGTTGTCATTTGCATTAAATGTGTCACTTTGTTACCTTGTTTATGATTTAAAAGTTTGTGGATTTATCATTTATTAATTTTTGACATTTAGAGTGATAATTTTTACTTGAATTATATATATTTTAATTATTTCATCAATTCAATAGATTTAATTAGTGACTGATAAGTAGCCATAAGTAATTCTTGTAATACTTAAATGGTATGATTTTTTTCCTTATAAATTGATTTTTAAATGTAGGTTCCCCATACTTGCTTAGATCTCTATGCTGATAGAGTTGTTTTTTTGGAGCAATGCTATTATGAAATCCTACATTGAGTAGCTACAAGTAATTTTTGTGTATTTAAGTGGCATAGTTTTTCCTGCTTACGAGTTGATTTTTAAAGATGGGTTCGCTGTACTTGTTTAGATCTTTATCAGTGACCCAGTAATTAGACTATTGAACTGGTGAATTAGGACCTTTGTTGAGTCAATGACCTGTCCGGTTCTGGTAAATAAGCTTAATGAGTCAACCAAAATGCAAAGAATCGTTCCAAATATATCCTATAGGTCCTTTTCTAATACTAGTATTGAAATATTTTTAATTCTAGTATATCTGTAATCTCTTTCCCTCTTCGTTGATCTGAAGTGAACGTCATCTTACCTAATGTGTGCATTTTGTGCCTTGGACGCAGGCAATAGGGCCTTTGTCATGTTCTTTTGGCCTCCCGTCGTTTCCCCCTTTATTCATTTTATTACTTGAAAACAGACAAATCATTGCCAGCTTCTATGGCACTACCTAGGAGTTGCCTTTAAAAGATAACTCTGCAGATCTAAATCCAGATCGAATGACGGGTCAGTCCTAAGATATATCTATAAAGAGATGACACAGCAGAAGTATAGTGTAACCTTTAATTTCCTTCCCACTAACAGAGCAGACCATTGAACATCTTCACATAAGACAGCAGAACTACATATTTCTTACCACAGCGTGAATTATGCATTCGAAGGTAGTAGACTAGTAGTTGTTCTGAAGCAAAATTTATTCTGAAGTCAATTTCCAAACACGAATACAGCCATCTTCTCCTGAACTGACCACGCTATCCGTATCAATAAAAGCCAACCCGTACACTCCACCTAAATGAGCCCCTTTTATGGTTCTGCGGCTTGATGCTGGCTTTCCAACTTCATATATGATGACACATGTATCAAGTGACCCAGTAGCTACCAGGGTGTTATCAGGTGACCAAGCTAGGCAGTTAATACGTGCAGTGTGAAATAACATGTTATTAAGCTTCACCTGCAAGAGATAACTTTCGAAGTCAAATAGCAGCTCAAGAAAAAGACTTGATTTCTTTGCCAAATTAGCTAAGCATTTCAAGACAACTGTCATTGAAAACCTGGTATATGAGATATTTCATTCCGTTTTAAACATAATCCACTCTTCACCAGGATGAGATTATACTCAAACCTATCATTTTCAAGTAACTTTATCATCATTGTACTCTACGTCTGCATATATAATTCATGAACACTGGTCATCTTCTCTCCTTTCTCCATTAGTGTTCATTTGTGAAAAACACAGGTAGCATCCCCCTCTTGAGCCATAGTTTCCAAGAAAGATTATAAATGGGTGTGGCACTTGATGGCAATTTTCATATTTCATTCAACAAGGAACACTGAATTTACCCATAAAAGAAAAATGGGGGAAAAAAATCCGTTCACCTGCTTATATTCAGTGCCGAAATGCAGAAGTAACCGCTAACCATTAAGTCAACATCACTTTTTAGAACGCAATGTCCAAACTTTTATATTTATTATATATCTAGCATTATGAAAATCAATTCTCATTCAAACTAAACTATAATAATCTTAAATACAATTTTCATTACTTAATTAAAAAAATGTAAATGATGAAATTTAATATACTATCAATACTATCATCCAAAACTTGTGACAAGCCTAATAAATTTTTATTTTGGCACTATACTCATTTTTAATAAAGTATAATTACTCTTGTTACCTATATATGGGTACATCCTTTAGATATTCTTGGTATTATTTAGAGGTACCGTATTAATAATTGTAAATGGTCTGTTATGGTTCAGTTATTTATATGGTACGTAAGTCATATTTTAAAAAATTTATCATATATTTCAAAATTCCAGATCGACCACAGCCACTAAGCAAAACGTTAGGGAAAACACATCCCCCTCCCCTCAGGGGGCGTAGCTCAACCTTTCCGAGAAAGGTTAGAAATGGGTTCTGCAGTCTACAGTTTTTTCTTGGATCCTTCATTAGGATACAAGAAATGAATTGAGAATTGTCACCTAAATGAATCCGCCAGTGCTACTCATTATGTCAGGACTCAGATCTGAAATCAAGGAGGTGAAGCTTAACAATCTTAAAATTTATACACAAGCTGACTGAAGGCCGAAGCAAACATGCTCTAATCAAAATGTGAAGAAAAGAAAATCATACTTCAAAAAGAAAACGTGGTACAAGAAAATCCAAGCATCCAAGCTTAAAACACTTAAAATACATGTAACAGATGTTTGGGGCTCAAATTACCTCTTTGGAGTCAAGGTCCCAAACAACAGCTTCACGATTCAAGTCAGCTGAAGCAAACATGGTAACGTCTGGAGAATATCTTATTACACTGATAGCACCCCGGTGCTTCTCAAGGACTTTCTCTTCCACAAGTGTTTCTCCTGAGACGGAATAGATGTGCAACTTACCATCTTGTCCACCTACAATTGCCTCACTACCATCAGGTGAAATTGCAGATGCGGTCACAGTGAAGCCTAGGTTTTGAGTTGTGACAACCTTTGAACCGTTAAGCAAAACAATCCCAGATTCAATTGCTACCAATGCAAGTTCAGGGGAATTAAGGGCAAGGCTCAAGTCCTTTGGCTGACTGCCAACATCAATTTGCTCAGCATCCCCAAAATTACCCCCTTGCAGAGGAAACCTCCACACCTTCATTTCAAAAATTGAAAATTAAAATACTTAAAAATTGAAGGCAACAACTAACATAGCTGAGAACAAAATTCAGCTCAATTTTCATGATGCTTACAAAGAAGCAAGAGAAACAACTATACTGGCACTTGAAATGTTACAGTTTTGGCAGCCCAATGATTATCTGCCCCTTCCCCCCCTCATTTCTCAAGGGACTAAATGTTACAGGATTGAAGCAATTAATGGACCCAAAGTTAGGATATCACCAAATTTGTATCCAGCCGGGTGATGAATATAGAACTGTTTTAAGGACTCACAAACGGCATTACGAATTTCTTGTCATGCCTTTTGGTTTGATAAATGCCACCTCAACCTTTCAATCATTAATGAATGACATCTTTAGGGAACATCTAAGGAAATTCATATTAGTGTTTTTTTATGACATTTTGGCTAGCATAAGTTGGAGTATTTGGGCCATCTTCTATCAGCTGAGGGAGTGCAAGTAGACTCTTCTAAAATTGAGCCTATGGCAAGTTGGCCAGTTCCTAAAGATCTAAAAGCCTTGAGGGGATTTCTAGGCCTTATGGGTTAGGTGCAAACAGAAGTCGTTAATCAAAGTTTGGAAACCCACTTGAGATGCTTTGCAGGGAACAAACCCAAGTACTGGTATAAATGGCTGTTATGGGTTAGTATTGGTTTAATATTACCTATAACCATTCAACAAGGATGACCCCATTCAAAGCCTTATATGGCTAAGATCCACCCACCTTGTTTAAGTGGGAAGATAACATTTCTATAGTAGAAAAAGTTAATGAGAACTTAAGGGCAAGGAATCTGATTCTCACTGAATTGAAGGCACAGTTGGAAAGGGCCTAAGAGTACGTGAAGGAGAGAGCAGATAAGAAAGAGAGGGAAGTGGAATTTGAACAGGGTGATTTTGTTTATCTTAAACTGAGGCCCTATAAATTGAAGACTTTGGCAAAGAAGCAAAATGAAAAGCTTGCTTCTAGGTTTTATGGCCCATATAAGATATTGGAGAAGTATGGGAAGACAGCTTACAAGTTTGAATTACGAGAGACCAAAAGACAACACCAACACATCCAATCTTCCATGTTTCACAACTCAAAAAGTCTTTATAAGCTGCCATACCAACACAAGACATTCCCTTGTCATTCACAGAAGAACTGGAGTTGCAGGTGCAACCTGAAAAGGTGAAGATAAGAAAACTGACTAATGGGAAGCAGGAGATGCTGATTAAATGAGAAGGCCAACCAAAATTTGAAGAAACTTGGGAGGAGTTACTCAATTTCCTGCTTTCCACCTTGAGGACAAGGTGCGGCTTCTTGGGAAGGGAAATGACAGGCCTGAAGCTATTGGGCTCAAAAGAGGCAAGGTTAATGAGAGAAGGAACAGGGGTAAGGATAGTGGTCAGCCCAGTAAAAGTAGTGATCAGCCCAATAGTGATAAAAGAGGTGATGAGGTGGAGAAAAGGACAAAGCGGGGAATATCTCCTTGTAACTGACTGATCGTGAGTTGGATAAGAGAGTAGCGTGGGGGTGAATATCTGGAGGAAGGTGGGGCATGTGAAAGCAAGAAGGAATTGAGTTTTTCGGGAGAGATTCTGGCCTCTTGATGGCCAGAAAGCTTGCTTTGTTTTTTCCTATCTTTTTTCTGTGATTTTCTTCTTTCTTTTTCCTTTGTAAGCATCAAAGCCTGTTAATTCCTTCTCCTTCCTCTGTTTGGAGGGAATTACAGCTCTAAATATACATAGGCCTTGTTTGGTTACCCTTCCTCCATGTAATCCACAATGTAATTTTATGTAACGTCCATTATACTTTTTGTAATTATTACTTAACAGTGTTTGTCCCTTTTTATTACTTTTTTAAAATAGAGCCATAAGAATCATTTCCTATCCATTTCATTCATTTTTTTATTCCCTTTCTTTTACATACCTAACATTACATCAAACCAAATGGGCCAATAAATAACAGGAGATTTTGCTTGAGGTTCCATCGTTTTGACAACTATTTAGGTGAATAATTGACAAGGTTGCCCTGGTTAAGTTACTTTGATGTGAAAGATCAAGAAAAGAGTGGTCATAAGCTGAATTATACAGTTAGCATTTGAACAATTAATCAACAGAACTTATTCCTTCTTTTAGTTCCTACTGCTTATTTCATGAACTTTCCATGTGTTATCAACTTGTTTTTTTTATCTTCCACCAAAAAAAAAAAATTCATTTATACACACACATCTGTGTACATATGTTTGTATGTAAATCAGAATTGTTTCTCAAAGTGAAAGGCGTGGAAACACTCAGAGAAAAATGTCATTAGATCAAGTGATTTGGCTAGGAGATAGGCAATAGGAAAGAAAAGCATTTAAAAGATGAGCGAATTGTGGATGTAAGATCATAAAAGTTGTTTAAGATATCCAACAGTTAATAAAACAACATTAAGATGAACAATCCACTACTCAGCTTTTATGGTGCTCCAAAATCTTGCTCAAAAAGAATTAAGGTCAACTAATTTGAAAATTTTCCTTATCCCACCTAGAAAATAGAAAGGACTTCTAATATCTAAGAAAACAAAAGGAAACTCCCTTTTATGCCTCTTGCAATTTGAAAGTTATGAATTCGAGATAATGATTGAAATACCAAGGACCTATGGTGAAATCCCCTAGTGAGCAACACGTTGCTCCATAAATCTTTAAGAAAGCAGTTAGTTGATAAGATCACTAAGTTCCAATCAAGAGAGACCCGGACCTACACTTAGAGCACATTTTAAAGAGTTCATCCTCTAACAGTGAAATGTACACAATATTGCACATACTTTTCAAGATAATACACAAGTCAAATTGATTTTCTAGTCTGGCTACTGCTGAATTTCATTCAATTGCAATCAGAATTCAGAAGTATATACGACTTGTTAAAAATTAAACTTGCTATCCATTGTAACATCAGAGGTTTCAGCTCAAGTGTTCGATATGGAAATGAATAACATAATGGGTGGATCAAATACCTATCTAAATATTAATTTTTAGGCATAAAAGTTGAAACATGAAACCTTATCAAAATATAAAGAAAACAAGTATTGAAGAGAGAGAGAGAGAGAGAGAGAGAGAGAGAGAGAGAGAGAGAACATATTTATTTCGCATGAATCATAAATACCTTAATTTTTCTATCAGTTACCTACTTACCTTGTTGTCAAATCCAGCTGTAATAACTTCTTCTTCACCAGCTGCTAACAATTTAATTAATCCAAATTGTTTACTCTCTAATTTACCACTGTAACCAATGCCTGGAATCCATTTTAACATCACTCCATCATAGCTGCTGGACAACAGCATCTTTTCACTTCTGTTGAGAATCAAAACAGCGACATTTTTCATGGTGGCCAGAAAATGACAGTGGGCTTGATCTAAATCTGTTGCCGAATATAAATTAATCATGCCACCAAGGGAGACAGTAAGAAGATGATCATTCTGCCAAAGACAACCAACAAGGCATGTCCTCCACCCCACCAGAGTCAGAACTAGACAAGTCTTATTAAACTTCCACTTCCATCCTCAAGAATGTCCCAGATCTTTTGGCAGACTTGTCAGCAGACACAGTAAGCACCTGGAATTGATTGATATGGGATTTAAGTTTATGACTAGAATGTAAACCCAAACATCAAAGAGAACAAACAAAAGTAGGATCAAAATATAGTCTGCCTGACAGGAAAAATGAGTAATTTCTTCATAATAAATTATAATAGAAACAAATAATATCTTTTGTGATTGTTGTAATTAATTCAGTGTATTGAATGTGATGAAGCTCTTAAAAATGCTTGACAAGCTCATACTTTCTTTTTCTATAGCAGTCATTAAATAAATTTTAGGCAAAAAGGAAAGAAATATCAATTTACAGTCCACTTGAAACAGTAAGATAAACCACACAAGCAGGTTATTACCTGTTTACTGTCAGGACTCCAACTTACAGCATATATGCTGCCCTTATGACCATCCTCTGCAGATAACTCGCCAAGTTTGTCCCCGGTCTTCCCATCATATAAGATACCCTTCCCTATCTGGCTCACAGTGATAAATTGGTCCCATCTGGGGAAAATCTAACACAATTCACAAAATCGAATGATCCCTTGCAGATCAACAACACCTTCCATGATGAGAGCCTGAAATATCACTACAGATGTGCGTGCGCACATACACACACACATATATTTCTGTGCACATGTGTGTATAGTTTTCTGAGACAATTGAACTGGCTCGTTCAAATGATTGGGCCAGGAAAAAAGATATATTTTGTCATATATAATTATTTTTTTAAAGAAAACGCAGTTCAATATCACTCAATCAAGGTCAAACTACTCAACATTGAACCGTTTGCTTTCCAATTCAATCACCAATTTGATTCCCATAACCTTAAGTTTGAACAATGCATTTATATCCACGTAAAGTTTCTGATATATAATCAAAATATAGCATTCTCAGAAATTTCGACTATGTATTGTGTGTGACAATAGATGCAAAGTTTAGCTACAAAAACAGATATCTGTTCAACATAGTCCAAAACAACAACTCTGCGTGAATCATTCCTAGATGAAGGTTAACCTGTCCCTGTTCCCAACTGAAATGCAATAGTAAGAATTGGGGAGAAATAAGGAGAAAGAATATTTATTAATAGAAATTCAGGATTTTATTGATCCTCTAAACTCACTTTTATTGAATGACAATAGTTGAACATCTATAGAAAAGGAGACAACAAACTTTGCCACTCAAATCCCAACAATTGATAACAATAAGTTTTAAACTAAAGCTAATGATAAAATATTTGAAATCTCCTATTATCTAGGATGCTATTTTAACCAAAACACTTAAACTAAACTTATTCTGAGAGCCTAAACGAAAACCTACTAAAATATAGGGGATTAAAACTGAAAATGTAAAAAACCAATTGTTAAATAAAAACAAGATAAATTACATTTAGATAATGTGATTTCTAACACTTTCCCACAAGCTGGATATTCCAACTTGGAACTCTTCCATAATTGCCAGTTGTCTTCTCAAGGCCAATTTCTGTTTAAGCAAGAGTACCAGAACCCACAACCTTTTTGTGGTGTTCTGGTCCCTGTTTTCAAGTAGTTTCTGTAAAAGCTCCATTGGTCTTTGATAAAAGGATTGGTCACAGAATAAGTTGATTCCCTTATCACTCATAGCTAATTTTCAGGTCTCATCTTTTGGTTTCCCATGTAGTTTCTAGCATACACCTTTAGTTTGACCAGCCTTATAACAATGGTCACACCAAGGCTTTTCTAGCTTCTTCTGCTTGTATTCAGCAGCTGTAGTACCTTTAGCAATTAAGGCCTATGTTTCCGGTATAAATTGTGCATTCTGTACATTGAAAGTGAGTTGTTCTTTACTCTCTACCCATCTAATTTTAGCATATTCAGTAGTGAGTTTCAAACAAATCCAGCCGCCGCCAATAGCCCACAAGGGTATTATAACATTGAGTTATGATTAAATCACCCTGTTTCAATTCATGGAGGTACCCTTTGATCTGGAACAACACTGCTGTGTTTTCAACCGTGAAATGAGTACAGCATCCTATATCTCCTTTGCAATCTTACACAGGATAATGTTTTCACCCATCTCAAATGTCATGGAGTTCACTAACCATGACATGATCATGTTGTTCTCCACCCACCAATGTTTATACTCTGGGTCTGAGATATCTAGCTGGACAGCTTTCCCAATAAGATACTCTTCCCTTCCCTGTCCTTGATGAACATGAGAACACTTTGTAACCATTGCAGGTAATTGTTACCATTGAAACGGTGTCTTGTGATCATTATTGGTGCATTCTTGGAATTCATTTGTGTTGTAGGGAAGTCGACTTGGCTGTTTGGCAGAATGGCATTGCTGTTTTGCTGTGAAGGACTAGAGACTCTAGATGATGAATTGACATTAAAGGACCTCATTGAGCCTAAGGAAATCATCAAGCCTTTTAAGCTTTGATACCATGCAGTAATTCAGGGTTTTATAGATCCTTCTGAACTTATTTTATTGAATGAAAATAGTTAAACATACATAGGAAAGGAGGCAACAAACCTTGCCACTCAAATCCCAACAATTGATAACGATAAGATTTAAACAAAGCTAATGACAAAATATTTGAAAACTCCAATTATCTAAAGATGCCTATTTTAACCAAAACACTTAAACTAATCCTATCCTAAGAGCCTAAACAAACTTACTAGATTATAGGGATTTAAAACCGAAAATATAAAGCAACAACTTGTTAATAAAAACAAGATAAATCACATTTAGATAATGTGATTCCCAACAGCTACTATCAAATTACATCCATCCAGAACAGTACCTCTCCAACCAAACACAATTGACAAAGCTGCATGCTTACTGCAAAATATAAATTATATGCAACAACATAATCATTAAACGAAAACAAAAGCACTCTGAAACTTGGCATTTATATATATATTTATTTATTTTTGGAGATTGCCTGTCTATCCTGGGAATGTCATGCAAAAGTTACATCCAAGCACATGTGTTTTTATGTGTGTGGGTGTGCGGGTGTGGGTATGTTTTTTTTTTTTGGGGGGGGGGGGGGGGGGGAAGAGAGAGGGTTAACCAAAAGAATAAATAATTAGCTTGTTCAATTTATATCTTTACTAATAAAAGGAAGCTGCAGCTCTTAAAGTTTTTTCATAGCAGAAGAGAGGATAGTATTCCATTCCATCCCACAATAAAAGAGAAAACAAAATGAATGAGAAAGGCAAACCTCAGAAACTATTCAAAGTCAATATGATGAACGAATTTTATTCTGGGACAAATTGCCAAAGTAATTAACAGAGCTGATCTAACTAACTAGTATTATGCCCTAAAGGCTTCGACTTGCAACATGAATTCATATAACCAACCACTACAATAGATTCAAAACAACTTAATAACCAAAATATCTACTTTAACCATTACAAAGTCCTCTCCATTCCCAAGCTTAGTACACTGCAGCACAGGCATAATCTATTTAAGAACTTAATTGATATGCATCTCTTTAGAACTATTTCCACTAAAAAATTAAGTTGTACGTGAAGGCTTATGACTTTTATTATAATATCTAAGATACCCTCTCCCTTGAAAGCTACTTTGGCTTGAAATATAAACAAAACACAAATCCACTATATTTTGTGCTGGAACCCTTTTTTAACTAAGAGAGGGTGAATCACTCTCTGTTTACTTGAAAGATGGCTTGATGGCACGACCCCTCTCTTTATTATGAAATTACACGACTCTCCCTTAAAATCAAAAGATACCCTACAATTAAGTCCATTTTTGACCAAGATGCTCTCAAGTTTATAAAACAAACACTCATCTAGATTTAGTAAAATTTAAAATTATTTAATAAAATAAATCATTATCAAAATCAGAGAATATATCCATAAAATAAAATTTGAAGAATCTAACCAATTAAAACCCAATAATTAATAATATTTACCGTAAACAGTATTATAAATATTATAAAATTTTATAATAAATTAAGTTTATTGCTTTTCACACAAAATAACTAACATTAAAACAAAAGTTTTAAAACATGTATTTTTTAATAGTTTATATCTTAATTAAAAAAATCAATATTATCCTTAATAAAATTTTTGTCAAAATAGGTTTAATTGTAATGTCCTTTTTTGTTTTAGGGGAGGGCAATGTAATTTTCATTATAGAAAAGATGGCTGTGTAATTAAGGTGTCTCTTAGGGGAGAGGGGAATAATTTACCCTTAAGAGAATGGGAGGTGGCAATGATCAACTCGTAACTACGTGTCATAGAAGTTGTTATACCATGTTGAAATTTAGGCTTAAAACAAAGTTATGGTTGGCAAAACTTAAGGACTAAAGAAACACAAAACGCTTTAACCTTTTTAATCAAAATATTCTAAAAAAGAGTATAACTACTAGCAAAACACATCATAAGACCCCTAGACAGCAAAATAATAATAAAATCCTAATTCTTTAACAGTCTCTTACTTTGTAATGCTTATCCTAGGTTTCTCAACAGCATCATTTAATTCAGATAAATATCCAATCCATATAACAATAATTACCTGATGGACATGGTGAACTTGAATGGTGGACCATCATAAAAATTTACCAAAAAGTCTTCTCCACATGTGACAATGCGAAAAGGCCTTGTTGGTTTGAATGTGCAACTTAAAACCCGCCCCGCGAATGGCCATCAAATCCCCAACAGTGCTGCCTGAATCCCACCTAAGCACAAAATATATGAAATGTGAGAAATGGGGTAAAGTGAGGGCAAAAATGGAGATACACTCGCACATGGATTCAATTCTTGAGGGGAATTAAGCTTAGATGTTCAACCAAATTCTAACAAGCTGACCTTGCATAATTATGAAATCAGAAAAATATGAGGAAAGTAAATGGTATACAAACCATGCAGTTAACAAATATATATCAATTCAAAGTTAGGAAATTGCCCAGTAAGGTCCAACAATGCAGGGTTGTAGGAAATAAGGCTTGAAAACTTTAAAATGGCATAGACTTTTAGCCATGAGCCCATGACTGCAGGTATTAGAGACCTTAGGTCTAAATATAATAAGTAGTGAAGAGATGCTTATGTGTAAATTTAGATGTAGTTGCCAGACTAAAGTAGAATATTAAAAAGTCATCCTTCTCAAAAAGGGCTAAAGAGAAGGTATAGAAAAGGTTTTAAGGATGGACTGCCTTCAGATATGTTTTAAGGGACAACAACAACCATTATTCTGAAAATGGGATCGGACCAACCAGCTCAACTGAAAGCCAGCCTTACAAGAGGTCCCATTTTTCTTACTGAAAAGAAAAATGGGAGAAATAAATATTGGATGTTTTAATCTGCCTACTATTACAAAAATTTGACTGATAAGAATCCATTACCATCCGACTCTAGTGCTTCAATCACTAACCCAATGCATCATTTGTGCCTGTTTACGTGTGCAAGTTTATTTGTTATATTACTATGAGAGAAACATTTAAAGTATTTTGTTGCCATTGTTGACACATACCTTTCCATTAATAATTAGAAAGAATTCCTGTGATTATTTCCTACATAAACAAATGGCATTTTTCAATAAAATTAGAAGGTTCAATAATGTAATCAGAAAACTTATATAAGTTGATATATTTGTTAAGTTTTAATCACAGTTAAGACATTTTTTCAAACAGAGTACATCTTCAGTCAAGCTTCGAACCTTTAATCCTCTCCATTTTCTAGCTCAATGACTGGCTTAGTTTTAACAACAATAATGATCAGAATAGGCAATTAAGCATGAAAAAATGTGATAGGATACCTAGGAGAATAATGAGAATAAAATCTCGTCGACATATTGCATCGTAGATGATACTTTATAAGTCGAACTCGGACATCAATATAGCCATTAAAAGCCGACATACTTTAATCAAACATTCTGCAAGACGTTAGGTCATGCACACGTGATAAAGAAAGTAGAACAATTTTTTTGGACAACAAATAATTTCAAACATATCTAGTAAATGTAGACCACACAGGCAAACTATTGTTTCAAGAAAGCAAGAGAAGTTACCTACAGTGGAGAATATGAGGTAGCCGTAAAAGTTATTTAGTATATAGAACATTATTTTTTAAGTGAATACCTGCTGGCACCACAGTTCTAGAGTAGATAGAAACAAACCGCCACTGCCGAATGAATATAAGTTTTGCGTTTTGTCATTTAATCTTTCTCTTTCTTCTAAGGTTGTTCTAGAAACAAAGAATAAGAAACATATATGAAATTATATTCTAGTTTCCTACAACCTTTATAAGCATGAAGCTATGTGATACAGAAACACGCTTTAACTTCAGAATAATATTTTCTACAAGAACAGGGGGGAACGAACAATTAACTGCTTACTGTATAAAGAATATAAACTTCATTTTAAAAGAACTTAGTTGGATGCACATGTCAAGAAAAGAAAACATCCTATACGCACCATCCCACCACCCAGATAAACAAGTCTATTTTTAGTTAAGAAGCTGAATAATTAAACGGTAACGAGATATGCAATAACCTAGAAACAATAGATTCTTCTATTTAAAAGTTGAATGTTAAACAAAAAGAATTTTAAAATTAACTTTTTCTTACAATTTGACGCAACATTGCTAAAACTTTGAGTTTTAATTATGAAAATGTTATAAATTTTGCGCAAAAAATCTAAAAAAAAGAGAGGAAATTTGATTAATTAATTCATAATAATTTTTTAGAAAGAGATACACTATATTATTAGGTGCACAGACAAAAGTAACTTTATCATTTCTTAACGCAAATTCTATATGGGTTACACAAAAGGCAAAATAATGTTCTGGTCAATTATATTTATATAATATTATATATCCACATGCATACACTGCACAAAGTAGTCTCGGTCATTCGGCAGCAGTCTTATTAGGAATTTGATCGTGCTCCTGCCAGAAAAGATACTATCTCTTCTTTTGATCTAATCTCTTTGGGTTTTAAGAGTGAGACATACCCGAAAGAGACGAGTAAGTTACCATGAGAGGTAATTTTTTGATTAAAATCAATTGTCAAATTTATAAATAAAAGTACAATTTTTCTTTTTTTTTTTGGGTTTATCTTGGCTCCGAGTGCCGTTGGGGCTCGGACCCTTGATTCCAAAAGAATCTAGTTACTGAAATAAAACGCATTGCTCAGAAGACAGAAATTTAAGCCTCAATAGAATATATTAAAAGCGGGAAAAAGAAAAAAGATAGTCATTTACATAAAAGCACGAACAAAGGACTTCCCCTTGCCATCTCCGCAGGCGACGATCCTTAACCCGTCGAGGGACCACTGAAGGTCATCGATCCGACCCGACAGGACACGGAACTCATTCTTGAGAACATAATCATTGTGGGTCCCCCAGATCCGAACGGTGCCGGAGACGTCGGCGGAAGCAATCCATTCGCCGTTGGGGGAGTACCGTGCCACCGTGACAGGGTAGCTATGCTCGCCATAGACGGAAACCTGAAGCGGGTTGTCGAGGTTGCGAATCATGACGGATCGGCCGGTGCAGTACAGAATGTTGTTGGATTTCGGGTCGCCTGAAATGAGGATGCCCCGACCACGCTCGGTAGAAGGCGCACAAGCATAGGTCTCTGAGAGGTTCGCCATTGTTGGTATCAGTTTCGCCGATTTGGAAGTGCGTGCTCATATTTTCTGGTGATTTGGAACAGAGATAGAGAAAGAGACGATAGAATCCGAGACTGGGGGAAGAAAATTTTGAACAAGTTCGCGAGTTGTGCGGCTTTTCGTTAGTGCTGATCGCCATAGGGTAAGGGTGCTTTAGTCTTTTTGCAACCCTTATTTAGTGGGGAAAATTTTTTTAACCTTATATTCATTTAACTCAAAATTTTCTACAATGAAAAGTTTTTCTTAAAGTCAAATTTTCTATATATAAAATCAAAATAAAAAATATTTTAAACAATAATTAATATAATTTAAAATTATACTATTTGAATTATTTTTTTTAATTTTTATAACACAGCATTTTGATTGATATATATATATATAGGTGTAAGTTTAAATATACATTAATAAAATAAAAAATAAATTTAGATTTAAACCCTTAAAATACTTATAAAATTGTTTATATTCAAATTTAAATAATTAAATTTTAAAAATACCGTACATGTCTATTTATGTGAAGATATTTGGGTCTTTGAACTCTACTTTCTATTCTTTGTGCACTTTTTTTTCCTTGTTTTATTTTAAAAAGCTGATTTTGTTACAAATTTGTTTAATAATGATTTTTTTGTTTAATTTAATACAAAAACATACATTTTAAAGAAAATTTGCAATTGTTTATAATAACTTTTACTGAGGATAAATTTTGACTATTTTAAAGGCATCAATATACTATTTTATTGACAAAATTATTGGTTATTAAATGAAATTTTTGTAAATAAAATAGGATTTTGATGAATGGAGTTCTGGTGTCAGAGGCCAGACAAGAATTTCATTTAATAACCAATAATTTTGTCAATAAAATAATATATTGATGTCCTTAAAATAGCAAAAATTTACCTTACATAAAAGTGATTATAAATCATTATAATTTTTTTAATTGTATGATTTCATATCAAATTAATAAAATAGAAAAGACATTTCATTACCAAAAAAAAAAATGGTGATAGAAGCTGCTTTAAAAAGAAAGCATGAAAAAAATTGCACAAAAATTGAAAGTGTAGTCAAAAGTCCGGAGTATCTTTCATGAATAAGAATGGGTAAAATATTTAAATTTGATGGGTGCTTGTAAAACTTTTTTTATTTGATCTAGTTATAAAAATATTTACAGATATTTTAAGGGTTTAGTTCTAGGTTTAAATAGTATGATATTCATTTTACGAGCAATTCTTACATGCACTATAAACACTATGTCATTTATACATTCAATGATTAAGATTTGCTCTGTACGTGAACTCTACTTGTACTACACATAGACCTCACTTATACAAATTAAAATCTAACTATTGATTGCACTTGGTGTACCATGCACTAAAAGCATCTAGGAAAATTTCCCATTTTACTTTAGACCCATAGCACATATATACATATATATATAAATAATCAAAATAATATATTATAAAAATTTAAAAAAAAACCATCCAAATAGTATTTTATAAAATTTGAATTATATTAATAGTTATTTGAAACATTTTATTTTTTTACATTGATTTTATGTAAAATAAGTCTCAATTAAAAAAATTTCATTTTAAAATTTCTCTAGCTAGATGAGAATAGGTCTAGGATTAAGAGATTCAGTAAAAATAAAGAATTTTTATTTTGTTTAATATAAGTTAAAAAATGACAACTGTAGTACCTTACGTATCTATCATTTGAAAGGTTGCACAACCTGGTTTGTAACCCACCAGCTTGTTCATAATTTTCTTCTTTAGATCTCGGAAAACATCTAATTTAAAAGAAAAAAGGAGCGGGATGTTTGGAAATTTGCTCCAAGAGCAATTTAGTCAAGTGATCAGGACATTTAAGTTATTAGGCGCGACACAATTATAAATTTATGATTTTTATTAATAAAAAAACTAAAAATTAAAGTCCTGCTCCAAAGGAGACCTTAGTCTAGCAATTATTAAGACTTATCTGATATAAATAATGGAAAAAAATTTTGGAGGAAGAAATAAAAAAATAATTTTGAGAATAAAATAACCATTATGCTCCTATTTTATAAAAATAATAAAAAAGTATTGAGAAATGATATAAGAATATGATAAACATTGTATAAAGATTATGAAAAAGATTACCTTTCTTGAGCTTATTACAAATGGGTCCTAATATAAAAGAAGGGAGAATACAAAAAGTTAATAGGTAGAATAAAAAATAATTTTTGTCTTTATTTTTAAAATATTGATTTGATAGTTAAAATGATGATTTAATTGATAAAATAATAAATTTAAAAATATAATAAATATTACATAAATTATATAAATATATTACATTCATCTTGCAGCAAATCAAATGAGCATGAAGTGTTTTCATTCTTTTTTTAGGAACTAAAAAAAACATAATTAAAAAATAAAACAAATGTAATAGTAAAAACAAGAATTTAATTATGAAAAAAATTATATTTTAAAAATTTTGATTAGATTATAAAATTAAAAATTTTAAAATGTACTTTTTTAATTAAAATTTTTGTCTTTATAATGATAATTTTAATCTTTTTAATTATATTTTTTAAAATCTCATAAAAACGCTGACTAACCCTTGCAGTAGTCCGTACTGTTGTTGCAGTTGCAGGGATCCTGATTCTAGTTCGATGTATTCTGAAAAGCTAAGGATGCATCCAAAAGGTTTTATCTTTGCTGTTCCTGCACTTGAAAGACTAAAAGACAAAATAAAACAAAACATAATATAAAAAATGTCACGTATCATTTGAGTTGGAATGCGGATCGCTCTCTTTAAAGTAATTTATATCTTATATTAGTGAATATTAGTGAATTCAAATGTCATTGTTCACACTTTTTAGCATTTTCAAAATTATCATTAAAATATAACATTGATTGAGAAAAATCGGTACAGAAAAAAATGCATTATAATAATGCACCCAAATGTACCAACGGCATGTTTGGTAGCCCACCGAAATGGAAATGAAAAATTTGTCAAAATGTTAATTTTATCCTTTCAATCATTATTCAATCATTATTTAATATTATCTATTAATTATTATTTAATCATTACTCAATCATTAAAAGTAGAGGCATTTTCTATCTATAAAATTATTTTATTTTATTTCTATTTTTATACTTAACTTTCTGCGTACCAAACATGCGGCAAATGCTATGCAGTGCACTGAATATTGTTAAATGGACTTAAGTGAGACTCAGTCCTTCAGAATAAATTTTTAAGATTAATAATATCTACTCAGGGTGCTGATAACTGGATTGACCTGGACATCATTATTATTAAATAGCTGGTTACTTACACATTATATAGACTTAACTAGCACGATAATGCACCCTTACCAACAGTGCACTAATTGCAATGATGCATAATTTACATCATAAAATCCATCTTAGATTAACCCATGGCTCTCAATATCTCATAAGTGAATTCAAATGTCAATAGATGTAGCGTTTAAAGTATGTCTGCATTCCTTTCAACACATAACACTTAAATTTTATGTTATTTTCTTCTTCAGCCTTTATCTAAAGAGAAATACATGGCTCTCTCTGTTTACTCTCTTAACTAATTTTTTTAATTGTCGTTAACCAAACTTTCATTGAGAAAATTTGATACATAAACGTGTTATAATAATTCACCCACTCAATTGGACCAAATATAGTCTTCGTCCGAATACAAATTTGAACAAGAGGTCTATAAACTATAGTGCACGTAATATTGTTACAATCAAGGACAAGAACGACCCCTCAGTCACACCAAAATTCAGATCCAATATCATTTTTAAGATATTTACTTTTGACAAATTTAAAAAACCAAGCTGGTATTTCCACATGTTGACGGAAAAAATGGATCGTTCCTCGTTGACCTGAAGGAGTTGTGCTCTTTACCAGTGTTGAGAAATAGAAAATTACCACGAGCATCGGTAAGTGAAAAATATGCAGAGTTAGTTGTTAAATAAATTAGCTTTACTTTTTTATTAAATTATATTTAGTATTTAACTTGTTCAAAAATTATACTCAATTCTCTTGACATTTCATACATATTATAAAAATCTTTTGTCCAGTTTATTTTCCACCGTTGAATTTAATTATCTGCACAATGTGTATTCTTTCAAAACGTAAAAATACTTAACTTTCAATTTTCATATTAAAAATAAAATCAATGTCTTATTAGAGTTTAATATTGACTTAGCTATTAAAAATAAACTCACTGTTTTCTTTGACAAAAAATAAATTAAAAGAAATTTTGCAATATATATTATTGTCAAAAGGACTGAGTATAATTTTTTTAAAAAAATATCAAATATAATTTAATTAAACCTAAAAAAAGTGTAATTTACTTTTTTTATTTTTTGGGTAAAAAATTCATGCACAATAGAAAATGAAGCCGTTAATGCCAATGGATCTTTTTTCATTTGAAATTAGATATATACTTTATATAATAAAAGAAACCTACAAATTTTAAGCTGTCCACTTGATCTGCATTTTTTATTCTGTGTTTTTTCTTTCCCTTACTAATTGAATTCAAGTTAATGTTGCCAGTTGCTACGACAGCAAGTGGATGCTACTCGTTTATTACCATGTAATTTTCTGCTGGTTTTGGCCCAACTTTCATATATTGTTAATGTCCGTGTCTTATAAAAATGCTTCGCCACCTATTAAGAAAGTGTACTTGATATGCGCAATTTCTTCCACAAATCACTGCTTTAATGCCGGTGTTGTTGCCTTTTCTCTTTCCACCTGGATTCTTCTCGAAAAATTATTGGATGTGAGATGTAAACGCAGCATAATAGAATTAGGGAGCTGCCCAAAAGCAGTGTGCTAGCCAAAGATCATAAGATCAAACTTCCAAAAATGTGATTCTAATATTGACCATTCCTTCAAAAAGATAAACAGAGGAGGAGATAGAAACAGAGTCTGCGTGGAAACATGTTAGGTTGCTTTCCAATTGGTTGTAGTATAGCATTTAAATGGACCATAACTCAACAGCAAGGGTTTATTATTGAGCATCAAATATCAAGGAAGTGATGATGGGTCTCGTTTCTCAGACCCTTCATTATGGTTGGGATGAGACTGCTTTTCCTGTGTTTGGCTCAGAGAGACAAAATTGTAATAACCTAATAACTTGAAAATTAAAAGTAATAATAACAACATCCACTACTATTACTATTGCTATTATTCCTATTACTGTTATCATTATTATTATTGTTACTACTGCTACAATCATTACTACTATTGCTATTCTCTGCTATTGCTGTTGTTGCTGCTACTAACATAATTAATAAGTGAATGAATAATAACAATTAAGTTAGAGAAATAAATCTAAACTTCAGAAAATTTTAATTAGGGCCTAGTAGAATAATTTTCATAGTGGCAAGTTTAAGATTTTGCTTATCAAACACTCGTTTGCAAAATTAATCTTAAGTAATTTTTATAAATCTTACCTTCTTATTTTTCCTCTTTCTCCTTTCTTCTTTCTTTTTCAAATCTTCCCGACTTAAAAGAGGAAGAAAACTTATTCCTTTGACCTCTCAATTAACTCAATCTCCCTTATTGTCTTGTTTCAATTCAAAACCGTCCTCACACTATTTTGATAGCATTTAGGCTAGCTAGGCAACTCAAAAAATTAAAAATGAAAAAATTACAAAACTTTCTAAAATTCATCATAAGGGTCATGACTAGATTCTATTCAAATTTCATAGGAAAAAGAAGATCATATGGTGTGCCAACCATACACAATTGCCAGAATATTCAAAACTACCTTGTACAACTTTCCAAGTTATAATCCCTCGCTTTTATGAATTTATTGGCTTTGCTTTACTCAACATCATGCCATGAAATTTAACACACCTAATCATAAAATTTAGCAATAATTTCACCTCAACATTCACCATATATTAATGTCTTTAAAATTGAATCAGTTATTAAATTAATAGAGATATTAATTTAAGATTTATTAATTTGATTGTAATTAAACTATAGCCGAATAAGTGCTAATTATATATTTTTAAATTTTAAATTTTAAAATTTTAATATAATAAATAAATATTAATAAATTTATATATTCAATTACTAATTTCATGTTTCTTAAGATATTTCAAAAATCATTTTTGAATCAAAAAATAAAAATGATCTATAATTAAAATTTAAGAATATTTAATATTATATTTTTAGAGTTCTCAAATCATATTAAATTTTTATTTGTCATTAAAAAAGAAAAAACGAAAGGCTTATAAATAAAAAATTTAAAAAAATAATTTATCAAATAAAAAAATCTGACCAAATTAATAATATAGTTATAAATAGTATATATATTAGCTTAGATATATATATATATATATAATATTTTTCTACTATATTATTTTATTTAGAGATTATATGCAATAAAGCACAGTTAAAGCAGGTTTGTGGCATAGACGATAAGCAGCCGGTAAACTTCTTCAAGGGACTGGTTCGAGTCTATGACTGCGTCTAGTAAACTCTGAAGACGTTTATACTTAAGCCTATCATTTTCAAGTAACTTTATCGTAATTGTACTCTACATCTGCATATTTATAATTCATGAACACTGATCATTTTCTCTACCTTTCTCCATTTCTTTTCATTAGAGTTCATTTGGAAAAACACAGGCAGCATTCCCCTGTTGAACAATACTTTCCAAGAAATGTTATTAACGGGTGTGGCACTTTATGGTAATTTTCTTATTCATTCAACAAGGAACATTAAATTTACCCCCACAAAAGAAAAATGGGGGAAAAAATGCATATTTGACCACTAACTACTAGGCCAACATCACTTTTTAGAATGCAATGTCCAAACTTTTAAATTTATTATATCTCTAGCAATATGAAAAATCATTCTCACCCGAAATAAACTATAATAATCTTAAATACAATTTACATGACTTAATTAAAAAAGTACAAATGATGAAATTTAATATACTATCAACTCTATCATCCAATACTTATGACAAGCCTAATAAATTTTTATCTTGGCACTATATTCTTTTTTAATAAAATATAATTGCTCTTTCTAACCTATATATGGGTAAATTCTTAGATAATTTTGGTATTATTTAGAGGTATTAATAATTGTAATTTGTTTATTATGGATTAGTTATTTATATGGTACGTAAGGGCCATATTTTTTAAAAAATGTATCATATATTTATATTTCAACATTCTCGTTTGACTGCAGTCAATTCGCAAAACATTGGGGAAAATATGATTTCCTTTACCCTTAGCAGGCGCAACTCAGCCTCTCCAGTAAAGGTTAGAAATGAATTCTGTAGTTCAGTGTTTTGTTAATCCTTCATAAGGATATAAGAAATGAATTGAGAATTTTACCCTGAATGAATCCGCCAATGCCAACGCTACTCATAATGTCTGGACTCGGGATCAGAAATCATAAAGATGAAGCTTAACAACATTTTAAATCCAGATATGAACATCATGAATGAAGGCTGAAGCAAACTTGCTTTAATCAAAATGTGAAGAAAATAAAATCGTATTTCTTATTTCAAATAGAAAATGTGGTATAAGAAAATCCAAGCATCCAAACTTAAAAACACTTAAAATACACGTAACAAATGTTTAGGCTCAAATTACCTTTGAGGTCAAGGTCCCAAACAACAGCTTCACGATTCAAGTCAGCTGAAGCAAACATGGTAACATCAGGAGATTATCTTATTACTCTGATAGAACCCCGGTGCTTCTCAAGGACTTTCTCTTCTTTAAGTGTATCTCCTTATATAGAATATATGTGCAAATTACCACCTTGCCCACCTATAATTGCTTCACTACCATGAGGTGAAATAGCAGATGCGATCACAATGAAGCCAATATGAGTTATGACAACTTTCGAACCATTAAGCAAAACAATCCCAAATTCAATTGCTACCAGAACAAGTTCAATGGAATTAAGGACAAGGCTCAAGTCCTTTGGCTGACTGCCAACATCAATTTGCTCAGCAGCTCCAAAATTACCCCCTCGCAGAGGAACCCTCCATACCTTCATTTCAAAAATTGAAAATTGAAATACTTAAAAATTGAAGGCAAAGTATCATTGTTTAGAACAAAACTAAGCTCAACTTTCATGATGCTTACGAAGAAGCAAGAGGAAAGTGTCACTAGATAGAGTGATTTGGCTAGGAGTTAGGCAATGGGAAAGAAAAGCATTTAAAAGATGAGGTAATAGTGGATGTAAGATCATAAAAGTTGTTTAAGATTTCCAGGACAGTAAATAAAACAACATTAAGTTGAACAATCCACTGCTCAGCTTTTATTGTGTTCCAAAAACTTGCTTAAAAAGAATTATGGTTAAAATATTTCTAAATATTTCCTTATCCCACTTAAAAAATAGAAAGAACTTTTAATAGCTATGAAAACAAAAGGAAACTTCCTTTTATACCTCTATTGCAATTTGAAAGTTATGAATTTGAGATAATAATTGAAATTCCAAGGACCTAAAGTGAAATCCACTAGTAAGCAACACATTGCTCAGGGAAGCAGTTAGTTAATAAGACCACCATGTTCCAATCAAGAGAGATAGACTTGGATCTACACTTACAGCACACTTTAAAAAGTCCATCCTCCAACACTGGAATCTACACGCTAACTATTGCACAAACTATTAAGATAATACACAAAAAATTGATTTTCTGGTCTGGCTACTGCTGAATTTTATTTAATCACAGTCAGAATTCGGAAGTATTTAGTCTACATGTTTAAAATTAAACTAACTTGGTATCAGCTCATGTGTTTGATATGGACATGAAAAACATAACAGGTGGATCAAATACCTATCGGCATATTAATTTTTAGGCATACAAATTAAAAGTTGAACCCTTATAAAGAAAACAAGTATTGAAGAGAGAGAACATATTTATTTCACACAAATCATATTCATGAATACATTAATTTTTCTATCACCTACCTCCTAACCTTGTTGTCAAATCCAGCTGTAATAAATTCTTTTTCACCTGCTGCTAACAATTTACTAATTCAAATTGTTTACTCCTATTTTACGACTGTATCTAATGCCTGGAATCCACTTAATCATCACTCCATCATAGCTGCTGGACAAAAGCATCTTTTCGCTTCTGTTGAGTACAGTCAAAACAGCGACATCTTTCATGTGGCCAGATAATGATAATGGGATTTTATCTAAATCTTTTGCTGAAAATATATTAATCATGCCACTAAGGAAGACAGTAAGAAGATGATCATTCTGCCAAGAACAATCAAATAAGGATGTCCTCCAGATCTTTGCAGGCTTGTCAGCAGACATAGTAAGCGCCTAGAATTGATTGACATGTGATTGGAAGTTTAAGACTAGAATGTAAACCTAAACATCCAAAAGCACCAGCGAAAATAGGATCAAAACATATTCTGCCTTACAGGAAAATGAGCAATTTGTTCATAATAAATTATAATAGATATAAACAATATCTTTTGAGATTGTTTTAATTAATTCAGCATAGTGAATGTGATGAAACTCTTAAAAATGCTTGACAAGCTCAGACTTTCTTTTTCTATACCAGTATTAAAACAAATTTTATGCAAAAGGAAAAAGAAATATTAATTCACAGTCCACTTGAAACAGTAAGAACAGTAAGATTAACATACATGCGGGTTATTACCTGTTTACTGCAAGGACTCCAACTTAAAGCATATATGCTGCCCTTATGACCATCCTCTGCAGACAACTCGCCAAGTTTGTCCCCAGTCTTGCCGTCGTATAGGATACCCTTCCTATCTGAGGTTGCAGTCCCATCTGGGGAAAATCTAACGCAATTCACAAAATTTGAATGGTCCCTGCAGATCAACAACACCTTCCATGATGAGAAGTAAAAATTGTCACTATACATACTGATAAAACCCAAACATACGCTCTAGGATATATATGAGGTATACTGCATTTAAGGAATTAGAATAGCAAAAACAGAGGCAAACCACCACAATGGTAGAGATGCCTTAACACACACACACAGGGTACAAAGGAATAAATAAAAGGAAGATGCAGCTTGTAAAATTAATATCTTTACTAAGAAAAAGAAGATACAGCTCTTAAAGGAATGAGCAAGTAAGGAAAACCTCAAAAATTATTCAAAGTCAATATGATGAATGAATTTTATTCTGGGGAAAATTAGCAAAATTAATCTACAGAACTGATCTATTTAACTAGTATTATTAGTTAAAGACTTCGACTTGCAACATGAATTCATAGAAACAACCAGTACAACCGATTCAAAACAACTTAATACCAAAACATCCACTTCAACCATTCCAACATCCTCTCCCTCCGAAGCTTAGCACACCGCAGCACATGCTTGATCTATCTGAGAACTGAAATGATAGGCATCTGTTCAGTACCATTTCCAATAGCGGAACATATGCAGTAGCCATATAACAGTTATTTATTATATAGAATATTATTTTTTATGTGATTATTTGCTTGCAACACACTTTTAGAGGCGATAAAAACAAACGGCGCGGCCCAAAAAATTTAAGTTTTGCACTCGCTTCTTTAATCTTTCTCCTTTCTTTAAGGTTGTTCTAGAAACAAAGAATAAGAAACATATATATTAAATTATAGAGTAAATTACACTCCTTAGATGTCTAAATTATACAACACTCTCCTTTATTTTAAAAATTTATACTCCATATATCAAAAGATGTGCTACAATGGCTTTTCTTGCAGCAAAATATGAGCTATAATTACAACTGTTATTCATATAATATAAAATTTGACTAATTTAAACGTAATCAATTTTTTTTAATTTAGGATGAATTTTATTTATATTTTTAAACAAAAGTAAATAATATGGAATTAAAAGCTTAAAAAATAATTTTTAGTAAGTTATATTTTTTCATAAAAGAAATCAATATTATTCTTAAAAGTATTTTGATTAAATTTTAATTTTAAGAGAGTTTATGTATATTTTTATAATAAATGAGAAGACTGTATAGTATAAACATATATATATATATATATATATATAAGGTAATGTAATTTACTTTAAATTATACTCTAGTTTCCCACAACCTTTAGAAGTATAAATCCATGTGATACAGCAACAAGCTTTAACTTCGTAATAATTTTTTCTACAAGGAACAGGGGGGAAAGAACAATTAGCTGCTTACCACACTGAGAATATCAAGTATATAAACTTCATTTTAACTGAACTTAGTTGGATGCACATGCCAAAAAATAAAAAATAAAAATCTTATTGGCATGGTCCCAGCACCCCGATAAAGAAGTCCACTTTTAGTAAAGAAGCTAAAGAAATCATATACGCATTTATAATTTGTCATTTTAGTTCTCATTTTAATTATGTGAATAATTTTTAATACTAAATCTATATACTAATATATTAATGAAATATTTATAAATACTTTCTATATTATTTGTATTTTTCCTGTATAATGAAAAGGATTTTGAATTTTTATTTTTGAATAAGAATATAATTTAATTAAAATAAAACAAAATTTTAAAAAATCCTGTGCAACGCACAGGTGCTATGCTAGTTCAATGGTAACAAGATGGACAAACTTAATAACCTAGAAGACAAAAGATCCTTCTATATAAAAGTTGAATGTTATACAAAAAATCTAAAATTCATTTTTTTCTCGCAATTTTACAATACTTAAAATTTGAGTTTTAGTCATGAAAATTTTATAAATTTTGCAAGAAATTGTAAAGGAAAAAAAAAAGATTAAATTTGAGTAATTAATTCATATAATATTTTAGAAAGAGATATACTATATTTTTAGATACACATACATAAGTAACTTGATCATTTCTTTTGCAAATTCTATATGGGTGGTACAAAAGGCAAAATAAGGTTATGATCAAATTTATATATATTATCTTATTCCCTCCCGATGCAATCGTATTAGGAATTTAATCATGCTCCTTACACGAATCAAACCCACCAGATTGCCAAGAAAAGGTACTTTCTCTTCTTTTGAGCTAATCTCTTTGGCTTTTATGAATGAGACATATCCGAATAAGAGGAGAAATCTATCATGAGAGGTAATTCTTGGTTAAAATCAGTTATCAATGGAAACATATTAGAGTAGAGCATAACATTGAAATAGAGCATTGTAATTTGATCCATAATTTATAAATAAAAGGTGCAATATTTCTTTCTTCCTTTTTTTTTTTTGGGGGCTTTATCTTGGCTCAGAGTGCCGTTGAAACTCGGATCCTTTATCCCTGAGGCGGAGTCCAGTTCTTAAAACAAAACCCATGGCTCAGAAGATTGCAATTTGAGCCTCAATAGAATAATTTCATGCATTGTTTGGTTGAAGGGGTTTGTGGGGAGGGGAGGAGAGCCCTTCCCCTTGGTTGGGTATAAAAAAATTGGAGGGGAGGCAACCTCCCCTCTCCTCCAAACCCTCCCCTCCGAGAATGAGAAGTTTTGGAAAGAAGAGAAATATTGTGAATGAATTTGGAAGGAAAAGAAATATTGTGGGTGAATTTGACTAAATTGTCCCTTGAATTATTTTTACTTCAAATATAATATAAATCTTATTTTTTTTAATAAAATTTAAAATATTTTTTATAAAAATAAAAAATATTTTTAAATAAAAATAAAAAAATTATTTTTTTTATAATAAAAAATAAAAAAAAAAATTTATAAAAATATCTTAAAAATAAAAAAAAATTAATTAAAAATATAATTATCTATTAATCCCTTTCTTCCCCTTCCTCAATCAAACAACATATCATTAAAATCTCTCCTCTTTCCCTATTAAAATCTCTCCTCCCCTCCTCTCCATTGAATCAAACACTCCCTAAAAACAGGAAAATAATAATAATGATAATGATAAGCACTTACATAAAAGCACGAACAAAGGACTTCCCCTTGCCATCCCGGAGGTGACGATCCTCAACCCGTCGAGGGAACATTGAAGGTCATCGATCCGACCTGACAGGACCCGGAACTCATTCTTGAGAACATAATCGATGTGGGTCCCCCAGATGCGAACAGTGACGGAGACGTCAACAGAAGCAGTCCATTCGCCATTGGGCGAGTACCCTGCCACCGTGACAGGGTAGCCGTGCTCGCCCTAGAAGGAAGCCTGAAGCGGATTGTCGAGGTTGCGGATCACAACCGATTGCCCGGTGCAGTACAGAATGTTGGCCATTGTTGAAATCGGTATCGTCGATTTGGAACCGTGTGCTCATATTTTCTGGTGATTATGAACAGAGAGAGAAAAAGGGACGATAGAGTCCGAGACTTGGGGAAGTTCGCGGGTTAGAAACCGGGTTGTGCAACATTTCGTTAGTGCCGATCACCGCAGGTAAGAGGGGCAATAGTCTCCTTGCGGCGTAAAAATTTTTATAAACTTTTATTCATGGTCATTTTTATCGAGCTAATTCAAAATTTGACCCGGGTCCATGAGCAATAGTCTATATATTACGATTTAATTAAACCTAATTCTATCTCAAGCTTTAATTAAGTTATATTATTTTTTATTTTTAAAAAAGATTTGATCCTTATAAATTATATTATTTATATTAAATAAATAATAAATTTATAATAAATTGTAGTAGTTTATATAGCCAAACACAATGTATCAAACAACCTTTAAAATAAAATTATATATATATAAAATATTTAGATAAAATAAAAAATAAAGAATAAAATGTTTCAAATAACAATTAATATAATTTAAAATTTATAGAATCGCCATTTTTTAATTTTTATAACATATTGTTTTGATTTATATATACAAGTATGTTTAAATATAAATTAATAAATAAATACAGACTTATGCATAAACCTTTAAAGTATTTATAAAAAACTTTTATACACAAATCCAAAAAATTAAATTTTACAAATATTGCACCTCTATTTATGAAGATAGTTGGGTCTTTTTAATTTTTGGTAATAAAGATATTTGGGTCTTTGAACTCCACTTTCTATTCTGTGTACTTTTTTTTTCTTGTTTTATTTTAAAAGCTGCTTTTGTTAAGAGTTTTTATTTGTGATTTTTTGTTTAATTTTATGAAAAATCATATATTTTATAGAAAATCTGTAATTATTTATAATAACTTTTATGAAGGATAAATGTTGGCTATATATATATATATTGGTTTAAGGACAACGATACACTGTTTTATTGACAAAACTATTGGTTATTAAATGTAAATTTTGTCTATAAAATAGGATTTTGATTAATGGAGTTTTGGTGTCATAGGGTAGCCAAGAGTATTGATGCCCTTAAAATAGCCAAAATTTCTCTATAAAAGTGATATAAATAATTACAAATTTTCAAATGTATGATTTTGTATCAAATTAATAAAAAGAAAGAAATTTCATTACAAAAACACTATAACAGAAGTAGCTTTCAAAATAAAACAAGAAAAAAAAATCACACAAAGAATTGGAACTGCAGTTGAAAGTCCCAAATTTTTTTCACAAACAAGAATGGAAAATATCTAAACCCGATAATTACTTGTAAAATTTATTTGATTGGGTCTACTTATGAAAATTTTTATGAGTATTCTATAGGTTCAGTTCAAAATTGTATGCGCGGGTGTGCATATTAGTCAAAATAATATATCATAAAAATTAAAACATACCATACAAATAGCATTATATAAGTTTTGAATTATATTAATAATTATTTGAATCATTTAGTATTTATTGTGACTTTATATAACATATTTTATGTAAATAAGTCTCACTTCGAAAAAGAACCTTTTTATTTAAAAAGTTTTTAGCTAAATGAGTATAGGTTTAGGGATTTAAAAATTCAATGGAAATGAATATTTTTTTTTTTGTTTTACCATAAGATAATTTCAATAATCTTGGCAAGGACAAGAATTACTACGTGTGTTCCTTTGAAAATTTAGATGACCAAGAATACATTCTCCAACATGGTCCCTCATTATTTAGTGACCTCTTTTTGGTTTTTGACCATTGGAAACCTAACTTGGTTTTAAGCAACATGGTTGTAGTTCATATCCTAGTATGGCACAATTCTAAGGCCCTTGAATGTCATAATGTCATTTTTGCATAAGTGCTACGAAATGTGGTTGGGGATGTCCCTGAGTGTGATTTGGAGCAAACTAATACAAAAAAAAAATTAGATTCTAAGGGTTCATGCATCCATTGATCCCACACTTCCCTTACTTATGAGATTTAAAATCAGACTCGATAATGGTAGGTCCATATAGGTTAAGTGTTTCTATGAGAGGGTTTCCAAGGTTTGCCAACAATGTCATCACATTGCATATGTTTCTTTGGCCTATGATTAAAGTGTCTTCTAGGTCTTGAATGCACTTTAAATCTAGCAACAAGTCAATTTCATTATATATATATCCCATGCTTGGCGAGGATGTTGTGGCCTTTTGTACAAAAGAGAAGTGAAGGTGAACCACAAAGATTTGCTAAACAAGAATGAGCATGGAGAATTTTATTTTATAAGAAACTATGGTCCTATCTCCTTGATGGATTAAAGTTCCTCTAGTGGTAAACCTTTAAATTTGTTGGCACTCTCAGATGACTCTGCATCCTCTAATTCTTCTTAATAAATTCCACTGAATTAGACTCGAAAGAATTTTCACCAATGGCCTTTTCTTTGAAGGCTATCTAGATAGTGTTAAAGGTTGCATGCAATAATGGAGGTGATTCTTGACCAAGTGGAAGCCTAGATATTGCTAATGATCTCATGATGGATACACTTGATCATGTGATGACTAAAGTGGAAGCCCACATTGTAACATCTTGTATTTTTCTAATTGGGCCTAGACCTCCTAAGAAGTTAAAGAGGCATGAGAAAGAAAGTAGAAGACCAAGTAAAAGAGAAAATAGAGAGAAAAGCAGAAAAAAATGAGTTTCAAAGGCATTTGAATAGTGAAATGTCAAAAAAGTGGGAAAAATAAGGATTTTAATAAAAAAATTAATTAAAGCAAGTTAATGTTATTTCCCATTACATATGAGTTAAATAAGCTATAAAGAATGTTTAGGAAGTATAAAATAGGTCAAAACATTGATAGCATAAAAACTGAGAAAGCCAGTACTGTAGTGCAATTTTGAGCTGTATTACGTCGTTCTGAGCTCTTGTAGCCCAAAAAAGTTGGCTTAAGGGTTTTTAGACCTCCTAAATAAGAATATGGAGTCCAAATCTACATAAAAAAATGAGCTAGAATGTAAAAATTTTAAAGGCCAGAGAAATAGGGGCAAAATGGGCATAAAAGTAAAAAAGTCAACATGTAAAGCTATTTTTTTTAATTAATTCTTTATATTCTCTTTGTGCTGCCCAGATTTCCAACATCTCAAGCTCATTTCTAGTAGCTCCAAGTTTAAGGATGGCGTCCATGGTAGAGAAAAGAGAGACAAGGGGAAAAAAACTAGCTAAACGAGTAAGTTTTTGTTCTCTTTTCGCGTAGCTCCAGTTATGAAAATTATTCCCCTCTTCAAGAGCTTTAATTTTATGGTTTTAAATTCTATATTAGAGGTATTTTTGCTACCATCAAAGAGGAGGAAAGTGCTATTTTCAAAAAAATTAATTAGTAGAAAATGTAGAGTACCGAACAAGCTTTAAAACAAGGTATAACATGATATGTTGGAAGCTATGCTTTCATGGATTTCTCTCCTTCTTCATCATGTGTAGAGAGAAAATCTCTCTCTCTACATCCTCTTGCATGTATTTAATCATATGGAGCATGTCAAATTCATTTAGGTTGTGGAAATGAGAAGAAAATGCCAAAATGAGCAAGAAAACTCCATATAGCACTATATAAGTGTGGTTTTGGGTGCCTTATAGGAAATGGCACTAGATGAGATTTTTTTGAGCTATAACGAATTTAGAGGTCTTCTAGAGAATTATAAAGGTTAGGGGAAGCATCGGTTCGAATTACAGAGGCTAATTGTGAAAGTCAAAATTTTTAGATGCTTAAGAAAATGTAATTAGGATAAATGGCTATGTTAGTGCTTGGCATTGTATTTGAACATTCTAGTGAGCCTAATGGAAGCATAAAGAGTTATCTGGGATGTTGGAATGAGGACTTGAGGTACAGAAGCAAGTTTAACAAAAATGGCCTAAAATTACTAAATATGTTAAAATGGGAAATGACCAAATGAATAGTGTAAAGACCAAAATGAATAGTAAAACGCTAATTATTGGCTTAAAATAAGAATTTAGGGAGCTTGAGTTGCTTAGAAAAAGTTCCCCAGGAAAAACCCCATATTAGAGGCCAAGAAAGGGGCAAATGAAAAAGATTAACTAGGCAAGCAAGTAAGAGAAGTTTCAAGCTCCATTTTAAGCGAGATGCAAAGTTAAGTGAGCTTAGAAAAATAGTCTTCAAAAGTAGCATAATGTTACATATAATCAGCTTATAATGGCTTTGGCATTGATATGAGTGTTGATATGATATTATAGGCCATCAGTGTAGCAAAAAGCCACAGTGTCAATGCCTAGCGTGGAAATGAACAATTAGTACTTGTAGCATTGGGAATAAACTTCTATTCGGTAGCATTTTCCTCCTCTCTTTTGTAATAATCAGAATTTCTAAAATTTTTCTAAGTCTACTGGTTATAATCCGACTATAGCGAATGTACCTATTTATTATAGCGAGAATCCACCTAGTTATAGTGAATGTACTAGCTCGCTATAGCAAGAATGCTTTTAGCTATAGTGAGTTTCGACATCCCATATAAAAACTAAGGAGTTCCTCACAATAGCGTATGTCATAGCGAGAACAAGGGCTTGGGACTAATACGTGCTCGCCGTAGCAAGGGTTATTTTCTACTATAGCGAAGGCTGGTCTAGAAAAACGTAAAAAAGGAGAATTTTACTTTTTAAAGAGTCTAGACCTTCTCTCTTTCTTCCAACTGACTTAGGCTTCGACCAAAACAGAGAAAAGGGCTAGAGAGAGAGAGAGAGAGACCAAAAGAAGGAAGGAAGAACAAAGAAAAGATAAACATAACTTGAGATTTCCATAACTTTTCTTCTTAGAATTTTGTTCTTCTCTCTTTGTCCTCTTTTTCTATGGTTTTGGTTCTTGAGTTGGCTTTGTTTTGGGCCTAAGTCAAAGGGGGAAGTGTAAGGATTTGAGAAGAAGATTTATGCAAAGGAAGAGCCTCTTAGAAAGAGCTTTATTTAAGGTAATTTCCTTCTATTTTGTTGCATCTTCTCCTATTATTTTTTTTTAGTATGTTGACCAAGAACAGAACTATGAGAGGAAGGAAGTTCTGACCTAAAATAAGTAAGAAACCCTTGAATTAGAGTGTGGAGAGTTAATAAATGCAAATGAATTAGAAGAAGAGCTAGTGAAATTCTAGAGGAAAAAACTAGGGATTCTTACATGCTTTATAGAGTTTGCTTTGATGTAAGAATCCCCTAACCTTGTGAGTGTTTATTTGAGTTATAAGAGAGTAATTACATGCTATTTGTTGTGTCTAGGCCCAAGAGATCAAGCTCCATCTAGTTGTAATTATGAGACTAAGAAGGGAGAAGAGAAGTTGAAAGGGAAGGCTTGTGTTGGCATGTAAGATAGCTTTCTACTCTTTCTTGTTACATTCTTAGATGTATGATGGTCATTGTATGCTTATGTGTGCACATATATTATAAGACATGCCATTTGATATTGCCTTGATGCATTGGCACTAATATGTTTATGGTCTGGTTTGTAAAAATTACTCTTGAAGGGTGAGGTAGTACCAAAAGTCCCTTGTGATGAGTGAGGTAGAGCCAAAAGTCTCTAGGAATAGGTGAGATAAGGCTAAAAGTCTCATGGATGAGTGAGGCTAAATCAAAAGTCCCTAGATCAAGGGTGAGGCTAATCCAAAAGTCCAAAAAATAGGATGAGGTTAGACTAAAAGTCCTTAAAACTTATTCTTGGCATTGATATAGTTTTCATGTCATGTAAATCTTGTGTTGTATGATTTTGAATGGTTAGATGCCTACTTACATACTTTGACTTGTTTATATGCGTTGAATGCTTCCTTAAATAGGTGTATGAGCTCTTAAGATTCCATAAATCTCACCCCTTCCCTTTCCCATCTTAACATGTTAGGTGAAGCTCAAGAAAACTAAAGTACAAACCAAAGAGTCTAGTTGAGCATGCTTAACTAGTTGTATAGCTTGTTTTGGTTCTTTTGATGTAAAGAAGTGCCAAAATGGATATGTACATATGATTTTTAAGATGTAAATATTTGAGCAAGTGTAGAAATATATATAAATGATGTGTGAACCATGTATAGAGCCAAAGTAATAAAAATATGAGATGTGACCCCTTGGTGGCTTGTATGTAGTAGTGTATTCTTGTATATAGCATAGTGATTTTGAGATATATGATGGTTTGAACTACTTGGGAAATTTACATATATTGTGTTTATGCTTTAAAACTTGCTTAAGAGATGCTAGAACATGTAAGAGACCATTTACCCCTATTTTAAACCATATAAGGGGTCAAATTTGTTAAATTCGTGAGCTACGTCAAGATATGATCAAATGAGCTTTTTTTTATACAAAATTTGGCATGCATCTAGAGATAGTTAAGAGCTTTTTGAGAAGCTAAAGTACAAAATATTTGGAGGTCTAAAGAATATTTGACGAATTGTTGAAGTTAAAAAATTTTTTAGTTTTAGTTATTGTACTGTGCAATTGGTCCAAAATTTGATTGTGTCATTCATGAGCCAAACAGTGTCCAATTGTCATGAAATTTTATAGGTATAAACTAGACATCTACAGTGACCTAACAACTAGAAACACCTCAATTGGAGGTTTGTAGAAGGAGAAATAATTTTCTGAAGTTCTGTGTCAGCATCAGGGAAGCCATCCGACCTTGGTTACTGTTTCATTAGTTTTTGAGGTACAAAGCTACTGAAATGATCCAAAATTATTTTTCTCCATCTGTAGCTTTCCAAATTGATGTAGTTTTCCCAAATTAGATTTTTGTGAAATCAGTTATGAATTTTTGAAGTTCATGACAACAAATTATATCAATACCAGGGACAGCCAGAGCTTTATGCATTTTTTGATGTCAAACATGGTCTAAACGCTAAGATTGTGGTTTGAAATTATTTTTATGTAAAGTTAACATCCAAAGTTTTCTAGAAAGCTATAGTTTGCTTGATTTTTATTTTTTTAAAATTAGTTATGATTTTTCAAAGTTAGAGTCAAAAATTTGACTTTTGGGCCCGTTTTAAGAAATTACATTTTCTGGTTTTTGACTTCATATCCGTGGTTCATGGGTTGTTTTATGCTATGTATGAGTTATATGAATAGATTTTGAGTAGAGAATGTGATTGACAGGTTCATGGGACCCACGGGGCAAAGTATAACCATTTAAATCTCGACATATAGCATTAAAATGTCCTGATTTTTACTCTTTTCTTTGAAATTTCATGGAATCAAGCCTAAGTGGAGATTAGTTGAGGATAACACATTATGGAGTTACATCTTTCATGCTTTTAACTGCTTGAGTGTATTGGTTATTTGTATGATATGTTTGCTTGATGTTCGTATGAGTTATATGAGTTTTATGTGATTTTTACGAGTTCTGGCCTAGTAAGGGAAGCTTTACCTGGTGTTGGCTAAGAAAGGAGGGTTAGGGAATTGAGCACAGTAGTTCTTCCTTATACTAAGTATCAGGGCCACTCAAGAAATAGTTTAGTAAGTTTGGCCAAATTCTAACTTTATGCATCCACATTTTCACTTGTTTAGAAAGCTCAAATATTAGAAAAGTTACATTCATGCATACTTACATACCTATGTGCTTAAGTGGTTATTTTGTTGTAGAGTAAGATTATGCTACTGAGATTCTTCCCAGAATCTCACTCCTATATCCAATAATACTTTTGCCAGGTGAAAGTAGCTAAGTAGACCAAGGAAAAGCTGTAGCTCCATAAAGACTTGTGTATTTGTTGTTGTATTTCTATAGATATGTTGTCAAACTATATTTTGAGATCAATGTGTATGTAATATAATGATGTATACATTTTGGGGCTAGATAGGACAGTTTAGAGACCGATTAGAAAGTATATGATTAATATTTAGTAATGTAAATGCTATATGATACACTTATAAGTATTTAATATCTTTAGCTATATAAGTAGTCAGGATCGAAGGGCTAGTTGATAATTGAGCCCTAAAGCCTCTGGAATTGAGTATATGAGATTTGTTTTGCATGTAGGTTATTGTTTTCAGTAGAAGAGAGGGCCAAAGAGACTGGGTAGCACTTGGTTTATAGCTGTTATGCTGCCAAAATTTTGAGAAAAAGCTTAAGAGATTTTGCATTATTATAATGTTTTAAATGCTTGAACTAGTAACTGTAGTTATTCTATTCGCTTAAACCTGATCTTAGAATTAATAATAAAGACTAAGGTAATAACAAAGGGTAAAGAGATCTGACATTAGAGTTAGCTTCAAAGTAGTGGTTTGAGCCAAGTTAAATCCAGTTCAATCTAAGGTCGGGTATAAGGTTAAAGTTTCATAGGACAGGAATATGTTTGACTAAAGTAATGCTTGCATATATAATTGTCTAAGAATATGCTCTGTATGAGAATATGTGATAAAACATGCTTAATATATGATGTGGGTTGAGTTATGAGTAAGTTAAGAAGATTAGAATAATGTGTGTGGAGGTTTTATGTTATGGTATGCTAAAGTTTATGGTTCTATTTTAGTAAAGAAGATAGAAGAGCATGGCGACTACTAGAAGGGGCAGGGGCAGACCACCTAGGGAAGTACCTCTAGATCCAGTAATAGGGGCTTTACAAGCAATAGTATAAAGGCTAGATTAGCAACAGCAAATTATGAATAAGTAACAGGCTATTATTCAAAAGTTAAGGGAAGCCCTAGTCCAGAGGGATAGAGAGAGAGAAAACCCTCTTGTAGTGCCATCACAGCTAGAAATACCTCCACCCCAGCCTTAAATGGCATAGCCCCTAGTCTACCTTCCAGGTTACCCTCTTGTATACCCACACATGCCTCCACCTCCAGCTCAGCCTACCCTTCAACAGGTGCTGAATCAGTTTAGAAAGAATAGGCCACCTATTTTTAACAGAGAATTTAATGCTAAAAAGGCTTAAGCTTGGTTGATGCAGTTAGAGAAAATATTTAGAGTTATGGAAGTAACATCAAAACAAAAAGCCTTTCTAGCAGCATTCATATTGGAGAAGGAGGCAGATCACTAGTGGAAAAGCATGGAGCCGATGATGAGGTCCAGGGGTACTCTTATTAATTGGGAGACTTTTTTTTAGTGGAGTTTCATTAAAAGTATTTTCCTAGCTTCTTGAGAGATAAGAAAGAGGCTGAGTTTGCATTGATTATAGAGAATTGAATAAGGTTACCATCAAGAATAAGTATCCCCTCCCTAGGATAGATGACTTATTAGATCAGTTGGCTAGGGCATCTGTCTTTTCTAAGATAAACCTTAGATCTAGATATCACCAATTGGGGGTGAGAGCTGAAGATGTCCCAAAGACGGCCTTCAGGACTAGATATGGGCATTATGAGTTCCTTGTAATGCCATTCGGGCTGACGAATGCGCTCACAGTATTCATGGACCTTTTTTCTAATAGCTCCTCTATCTGCTTTTTCAATTCAGCACGTTTAGCCACTGAAATTCAATGGAATAGTGACTCAGGTCGTGCTGCGCTACTGTTGCTGTTCCAGAAATTCAAAAATTCATATCTCTTAGTTCAGACCTCTAAATGAGGTGCTTCCAATTGCTACAAGTCATTGTAAATGTCTCATTCCGATGATTGTATAACGTATAGGGCGTTACAGTTAAGATAGCTTGAAGATATGAGTGTTGATAATTATATGGCTAAATTCATATAATTGTCTAGATATTTTCTTATTTGCAATAGCATGATACTGTAAGATAGAAGACTGAAAAATTTAAGAGGGGTTTGAGACCAGCCATCAGAGATAGAGTTGTCCCACAGAGAATCAAAACATTCAACACTGTGATCGATGTATGTAGAGCAACCGAGAAGAATTTGTTGATAATGTAAGAAAAGCCACTAACAACTACTTCAGTGACCTCGATAGTTACCTTAGTAGCCCTAGCAGCTCCTTTAGTAGATCAGGCTACTAGTAGTTCAGTGAAGAGATTCAAAGAAGAGGGAAGTAATCCAAGTACTAGCATAAATACAAGAAAAAGTAATAGAAGGAACTGGATAAGGAGGTAGGGTAAAAAGAGTAGGAAGCCTAATCTTTCTGGTCAGGCCAGTGCATCTAGTGTCATTTGTAGTCAGTGTGGCAGGAACCATGGGACTAAATCATGTTTGGCAGGCCATAATGTTTGTTATAGATGCAGACAACCTAAACACTTAGCTAGAGAGTGTCTCCAGTAAAGGGAGCCAATGCCTCCCCCTAAGCCACAGAGAGTCTTTACCCTGGCTCAGCATGAAGCTGCATAGTCCCCAAATCTCATACAAGGTACTATTAAAGTAAATGATTATCTTGTGCATTCGATGTTTGATTTGGGTGTAAGTTAATCTTTTATCTCATATGATTGTGCTAGGATGTTAGGCCTAGACATGAGTCCCCTGCCTTTTGATTTGCTTGTTTCTACCCTTACAGGAGGCAAGGTTACTACGTTCCATGCTTGTTTGAATTGCATCATTTAGTTTAATAATTGCTTTACCACACTTGATTTAATTTGCTTACCCTTAACTGATATTGGTGTGATTTCTAGTATGGATTGGATGTCAGCAAACAATGCCCTACTTGATTATTTGAATAAATATGTTATTGTACCTTCTTGTAGGACCATACTTGATATTAGGGTTGACCTTAACTTTATGACCACTGCCTAGGCTAAGAGATGTTTAGGAAAAAAGTGTTAGGGATTTTTAGTTTTCTTTTCAGTGTAGGCTGAAGTAAAAGAAAAAATAAAAGAAATACCAATAGTAAGGGAGTTTCCAAAAATATTCCCTAAAGATATTAATGGCCTACCCCCTGACCGTAAAGTTGAATGTCCTATCGATATAGCGCTTGGAGCAAGTCTAGTGTCTAAAGTGCCTTATAAAATGGCACCACCAGAATTAATAGAGTTGAAGAAACAATTAGAGGAGTTATTAGAGAAAGGATTTATTAGACCAAGTGTGTCACCTTGGGGAGCTCCTGTGCTTTTTGTTAAAAAGAAAGATGGGAGTCTTAGACTATGTATAGATTACAGAGAATTAAATAAGGTTACCATTAAAAATAAATACCCATTACCCAGAATAGACGGCCTCTTTGATCAATTGGTAGGAGCGTTAGTGTTTTTTAAAATAGATTTAAGGTTTGGGCATCATCAGTTGAGAATATCCTTAAGATGGCTTTAGAACTAGATATAGACATTATGAATTCTTAGTTATGCCTTTTGGTTTGACTAATGCACCTGCAATATTCATAGATTATATGAATAGAGTATTTAGGTCATATTTAAGCAAATTTATTGTAGTCTTCATAGATGATATTTTAGTGTACTCCATATCAGTAGAAGAATATAAGTGACATTTGAGAATAGTCCTTGGAACCTTAAGAGAAAAGCAGTTGTTTGTTAAATTTAGTAAATATAAGTTTTGGCTCACATATGTTAAATTCCTAGGGCATGTGATCTCTCAAGTAGGGGTTGCAGTAGATTGTAGTAAAGTAACAATTATATTAAAGTGGGAGAGACCTAGGATAGTAACAAAGATTCGGAGTTTTCTAGGTTTGGCAGTGTAATGTTCAGTTTTCGTCAAACGATGGAAACTAGATCGTTTTCAAAGCAAGCCCTCTGAAATGAATGAGTTAAGGTCTCAAAAAATTTGAGTAACATTCTAGGCTTCTAAAAATGAGAATCCTAGCCTCAGATAGAAAGAAAAACGGAACTAGAATGAAGAAACAAATTATGATGGAAAACCTACGAAATGTAATGGTATTTTTGTAATTTTGACCAAATTTTGAAATTTATACAGAAGGGTTTTTTAAATGAAATTTTTGAGCTCTTCGGGGTTCTCAGAGGCCCTAAAAACTATAGGAAGGCTCGGGATAGTTAAATCTCCTCTGGTAGACGTTTTTCAATATCAATGTACCCGAACTTTGGCAGATTCATTGGGAAGGTTTTAGCTCCGATTTGAGTGATTCCAAAGGCATTTTATTAAATTGGGAACCTAAATTTTATAATGAAAAAGACGGTTCTCAAGAAGGAGCTAAAATGAAAAAGAAACAAAAATGCAAAGAGCGAAGGGTAAAATGGAAATTTTTGAAAAATGCTTCCTCCTCCTCCCCTTATATATAGGTGGCGACCCACTTTCTCCTTCATTTGGACTCAGAATTTTCTACCTAATTTTAGAGGAGAGAGCTAGGGTTTTGGGCGCACAAGAGAGGAAGAAGAAGAAGGAGAAATCCAAGCTTGAAGGTTTGTTTCCATGGTAGTTTTTCATGCTTTCTTCCATCCATACCTCCTCTCTTTCCTTCTCCTTTATTTACTTTGATTAAAATGGAGTTTATAAATATGATTTAAGGGAAAAACTCAAAGGAATTTTTGGATTTAAAGAAAGGAGCTTGGAAAAAGCAAAATTTAAGAAAAAATAAGTAAAAAAACTAGGTAATTTCTCTTCCTATGGTTGATATCTTGATCCTCCCTCCTTCTCCATTTTGCCTAACCTTAGGAACCATAGGAGGAGTTGATTTTTAGGCAAAACCAAGGATGAATCTAAGGAAAAAAGGGTATTGAGATTAAGAATATGCAAAGGGAATTAACAAACAACCATTAGATTTCAAGATGTAAAACCTAAGGTTTTAAGTGCACCTTGTAAAATATGATTTTATATGATAATTCCTAGGTCTAATTAAGAGTTTAAATTAGCTCCTAAGATCCCTAAAATGCTCCCCATATGCTTTTTCCCTTAAGAAAATAAAGAAAACTCCAAGAAGGCTTCTCCTAACTAGGGAGAGTTTTACATTTTTTTAAGCCCATTCTTGAGTCATATACGATGAATGAAAATGAGGGGAGATCTTGGAAAAAATTTAGAACCCATTAAAAGTGAGTTGGTACTTTAGGTTCCATATTATGACCTAAAGAAGCAATATGTAGTTAGGCTCTTTGTTTTAATTGTGTGATGACTCCAAAAGGCTTAAAAAGAGTCAAGAATCATATTTGAAAGAAAAGAATAGAGCCTAGAATTTATTTAAAGAGTGTTGCTTTATTAGGTGCAATTATGGAACCGTAATGGGGTTTATAGAATAACCTAGTGTCTAAGCAAGTTATAGAGCCTTAGAATTTGTTTCATAAACCTAATTGGCTTCCATAAATTGTGTTTAGGCCAAGAAAAACCTTTCCCACACTTTTATGTGTGTATGGTTGAAAAGAGGAGCTTGAATTCAAAGGAAAAGGTGTGTGATTATGTGCAAGGTAGCTCTCTCCACTTTCTCTCATGCATGTATGTGTGTTTAGCTTGTCTTAAAATGTGTGTATGTGTATTTTTAAGCCATGAAAAGTATGCTAACATGATTTTATATGCCATGATGTCATGATGACATATTATGTTTCTAAATGATGCTATGATGCTTGTTTGAGTTTGTTTGAGTGTGGAAAGGCGAATAACTCTTAACCATAGTAAGGACCCTTAAGATTAGTTGAGACAAAGTAAAGAGTCTCCTAAAAGCAAAGTGGGCTCTTAAGAGTATGGTTGAGTCTAAGTATCTCTTAAAGAATGGGTGAGGCAAGTCTAAAATTCATGAGGAAAAGGGTGAGACCAATCTATTCACTTGGCAAGCTCTTGGATGTCTTGTATGACTTATTCACATGCTAAGCTTACTTCTTGAATGTTCATGACATCAGTTATTTCCATGCATGCATTTTTCAATACTTACTTTGCATCCATTATGTATGATTGAATGGGAGATAAGTTATTGGGATTCTTTGAATCTCATTCCCTCCTCTCCAATGATCTAATATGCTAGGTGGACCAAATGGACAAGGTAATAGAAGCCAACTACCTTGAGGATGAGAGGATGACAACATAATGCAAAGTTTTTAGTTCTTTAAGACCATAGATATGTCAAATGATATAATCCAATGATATATATCATCCATGACCTCTTGGACATGTGTAATTATGATAATATGTGATGTATAAATGAATGGATATGATATGTGAACCCTAGAATGTAATGCCAAGATATGCTTCTTGAAAGCTTTATGTGTGTGTATATAATTGTATGTGGCATAGCCAAAATGAGAGGCATGGAGTTTGAGACCATTTGAGCAGCTCACACAAGTCTCAATTATGCTTTTATACTTGCCCAAAAGGTGCCAAAACCCAAGGAAAGTCATTTGGACAAGTTGGTACCCTATATGGAGCCAAAATTGACCATAAGGGAATCCTATATCACTTTTTGTCCAAATGAGCTCTTCTTGATTTGAAATTTGGCATGCAATTAGAGCTTGTTGAGAGCTTTTTATAAAGCTAAATAACATAATTTTTTAGAGGTCAATAAAATATTTGATGAATTTTTAAAGTTGGCAAATTTTCTAGTTTTGATCATGTCACTGTTCATACTGGTCTGAAAATAAAATCTATCACACAGGGCTTAAATGATATCCAATTGCCACAATATTTTATATAAAAAAACTAGACATTCCTAGTAACTTTTACCAACTAAAAGAACCTCATTTGGAGGTCTAGAGAGGGAGATATAAATTTTTAAAGATTCTATCTAGTATCAAGAACTTCACTCGATCTCAGTTATTATTTGATTGGATTTCGAGATTTAGGTATGCCTAAGTGGTCTAGAGTTATTTTTTCCCTCTTGGTAACATCTATAGCTTTCTAGATTGGTATCATTTGAATGGATTAGATTTTTTTGAAATTAATTGGATATTTTTGAAGTTTGCTGTAGAAATCTGTGATAGCACCAGTGGGCAGTTTGACCTCTAGACTATTTCAAATGTCAAACGTCCTTTGTGATGGATATTATGGTCTAGATATATTTTTAGTATGAAGTAGACATCTGTATCTTTCTAGAATAGCAAAGAATGCATGATTTTGATTTTTCTAGAATTAGTTATGATTTTTCAAAGTTGTGAGAGAAATGAGCCAAATTTTGGCCCAAAATATGTATGAATATTCTAAGTTTTCCTTTGAGTTCCATGAGTCATGGGCCACATTTAATGATGCAAATGAGTTGTATTCATGTAATTAAATATGTAAATGTATGGTATGAGCTCACACAGTCAACGTGACACCGAATGAAATTTTTAAACACGATGCAACATAAAGAATTGTGTTATTTTATCCCCTTTTCTTACACTCTCTCATGGAATTGATGATGTGAAGCATATGAATATCATGAGATGAGCTAGAAATTATGGTGTTATAGGCAAGCTATTACAGGAGGTTCATATAAGGCTTTTCTCAGATAACTTTGCTACTTACTAGGCTTACTAGGAAAGGTGTACCATTTTTGTGGGATGAGAGGTGTGAACAGAGTTTTTAGGAATTGAAGCATAGGCTTACCACAACACCAGTTTTAGCACTTCCTGACCTGAGAAAGACCTTTGTGGTCTATAATGATGCATCTAAGAAGGGGTTAGGGTGTGTGCTTATATAAAAAGGTAAAATGGTAGCTTATGCATCTAAATAGCTTAGACCTCACAAGGAGAATTACCCTACCCATGACCAAGAATTAGTTGCAGTGGTCTTTGCCCTTAAAATTTGGAGACACTATCTATACAAAGCTAGTATAGAAATATATAGTGACCATAAGAGCCTTAAATACCTTCTTGATTAGAAAAAGTTAAACATGAGGCAAATGAGGTAGATTAAGTTTTTGAAAGACTATGATTTCACCTTAAAGTACCACCTAGGTAAGGGCAAAGTAGTGGCTGATGCCTTGAGTAAGAAGTTAGTGACTATGACCTATTTAATGTCAAAAGAGTAAGAGTTGATAGAAAAGTTTATAGATATGAGCCTTTCATGCTAGGTGTTAGAAGGAAAACTATTAATGAGTGAGGTTAGACTAGAAAGTGACCTTAGAGAGCAAATTAGAGAAGCACAAGAGGGAGATGACTATGCAAAAGAGATAAAGAGCCAAATAACCTAGGGTAGAACTTTAGAGTTCAACGTTTCAAAGAATGGTATAGTTAAGTTCAAGGATAGGCTCTATGTATCCCATTAGTCAGAGTTAATAGAAAAGATCCTAGAAGAAGCTCATAAGAGCAAGTATACTCTTCATCTAGGCAGCACAAAGATGTACCATGACCTAAAAAGAATGTTTTGGTGGTTTGGGATGAAGAAGGATATAGCAAAGTATGTGACGAAATGTCACACATGTCAAAAAGTAAAAATAGAACACCAAAAGTCAACTGGGTTACTTTAACCCCTAGATATCTCTAAAGAAAAGTGAGATAGTATCTCTATGGATTTTATCATGGGTATCATCAGGGTATGATGTAATATAGGTAGTTCTATATAGATTGACCAAGTATACCCATTTTCTCCTAGTTAAAGCCAATTATACCCTCGATAAATTAGCCTAGTTGTATGTCAGGGAGATAGTCGACTTCATGGGGTAGCACACAATATAGTTTTAGATAGGGATCCTAGATTTACCTCTAACTTTTGGAAGTCATTACAAAACGTTTTAGGAACTAGGTTGAGGTTTAACACAGCTTATCACCTCCAAACTGATGGTCAAATAAAAAGAACTATCCAGACATTAGAGGTCACATTTGTGTGTTAGAATGGAAATGAAACTGGGATGCATACTTGCTATTAGTAGAATTTGCTTAAAATAATAGTTACTATTTTAGTTTAGAAATGGTATCATATGAGGCCTTATATGGACGGAAGTGTAGGTCCCTTATATTGGGTGGAGCTAGGGGAGAGAAGCTTTATAGGCCTAGAGTTAATAGACTAAACCTTTAGGCACATGGAAATGATTAGGCAAAAATTGATGACGGCTTAGAGTAGACATAAAAGTTATGCAGATAGAAGAAGAAGGCCATTAGAATTTGAGATTTGAGAACATATTTATATTAGAGCATCTCCAATTACAAGGGTCGGTAGGTCCACTAAAGTAAGAAAGCTCAGTCCCAAGTATCTTAGTCTATTTCATATTCTTGACCAAATAGGACCATTGGCCTACAGAATAGCCCTTCCATCTAATTTGGCCTATGTGTATAATGTGTTTCATGTATCTTAGTTGAAAAAGTGTTAGGTGCCTCCCACACAAGTCATTGAGTATGACAACATAGAATTGCAAGATAATCTTTCCTATGTTGTTGTACTAGAAAGAATTATAGATACTTGGGTTAAACAGCTAAGGAATAAGACTATTCTCCTAATGAAAGTGGTTTGGAAAGGCTTAGCTCCTAAAGAAGCCATTTAGGAGATGGAAGAAGAAATGAGAAAACAATATCCACAACTATTTAATTAAGGTATGTAATTTAAATTATGAGGATGAAATTTTATTTTAGAGGGGTGAAATGTAACATCCTATATTTTTCTAATTAGGCCTAGACCTCCTAATAAGTTAGAAAGACATGACAAAGAAAGTAGAAAACCAAGTAAAAGAGAAAATAAGGAGAAAAGCAGAAAAAGAATGAGTTTGAAAGACATTTAAACAGTGAAATATCAAAAAAGTGGAAAAAATAAGGATTTTAATAAAAAAATTTAATTAAAGCAAGTTAATATTATTCCCCACTATATATAAGCTAAATAAGCTATAAAGAATGTCCAGGAAACATAAAACATGTCAAAACACTGACAGCACGAAAATTGAGAAAGCCAGTATTGTAGTGGAATTTTGAGCTATTATGTCATTTTGAGCCCCTATAGCCCAAGAAAGTTGGCCTAAAGATTTTTAGACCTCCTAAATAAGAATATGGAGTCCAAGTTTGCATAAAAAATGAGCTATAATGTAAAAATTTTAAAGGCCAAAGAAACAAGGGCAAAATGGGCATAAAAGTTAAAAAGTCAACATGTAAAGCTATTTTTTTTTATTAATTCTTTATACTCTCTTTGTGTTGCCTAGATTTCTAGCATCTAAAGCTCATTTCCATCAGCTTCAAGTTTAAGAATGGCGTAACAGGTAAGTTTTCATGCTCTTTTCACATATCTCTAGTTATGAAAATTATTCCTTTCTTCAAGAGCTTTAATTTGATGGTTTTAAATTTTGTATTAGGGGTATTTAAGCTGCCATCAAAGGGGAGGAAAGTGCTTTTTTCAAAATATTAATTAGTGAAAAATGTAGAGCACCAAAGGAGCTTTAAAACAAGGTATAACATGATATGTTGGAAGCTATGCTTTCATGGATTTCTCTCCTTTTTCGTCATGTGTAGAGAGAAAATCTCTCTCTACACATCCTCTTGCATGTATTTAATCATATGGAGCATGTAAAATTCATTTAGGTTGTGGAAATGAGAAGAAATTGCCAAAATGAGCAAGAAAACTCCATATAGCACTATATAAGTGTGGTTTTAAGTACCTCATAGGAGATGGCACTAGATGAGCTTATTTTTGAGTTCTAATGAATTTAGAGGTGTTCTAGAGAATTATAAAGGTTATGGGAAGAATTGGTTCAAATTACAGAGGCTAATTATGAAATTCAAAATTTTTAGATGCTTAAAAAATGTAATTCAAATAAATGGCTATGTTAGTGTTTGGCATTGTATTTGAGCATTAATGAAAGTATAAAGAGTTATCTAGGATGTTGGAATGAGGTCTTGAGGTATAGAAGCAAGTTTAACAAAAATGGCCTAAAATTACTAAATATGTCAAAATGGGAAATGACCAAATGAATAGTGCAGGGACCAAAATGAATAGTAAAATGCTAATTATCGGCTTAAAATAAGAATTTAGGGAGCTTGAGTTGCTTAGAAAAAGTTGCCCAGGAAAAACCCTATATCAAAGGCCAAGAAAGGGGTAAGAAAAAGATTAACTAGGCAAGCAAGTAAGAGAAGTTTCAAGCTCCATTTTAAGCGAGATATAAAGTTATGTGAGCCTAGAAAAATAGTCTTCAAAAGTAGCATAATGTTGCATATAATTAGCTTATAATAGCTTGGAAATGAATAATTAGTACTTGTAGTATTGTGAATAAACTCCTATCCGGTAGCATTTTCGTCCACTCTTTCATGCTTTTAACTGCTTAAGTGTATTGGTTGCTTATATGATATGTTTGCTTGATGTTTGAATGAGTTATATGAGTTTTATGTGATTTTTACAAGTTTTGGCCTAGTAAGGGAAGCTTTACCTGGTGTTGGTTAAGAAAAGAGGGTCAGGGAATTGAGCATAGTAGTTCTTCCTTATATTAAGCATCAGGGCCACTTAGGAAAGAGTTTAGTAAGCTTGGCCAAATTCTAACTTTATGCATCCACATTTTCACATGTTTAAAAAGTTTAGATATTAGAAAAGCTGCATTCATGCATACTTACATACCTATGTGCTTAAGTGGTTATTTTATGGTAGAGTAAGATTATGTTATTGAGATTCTTCCTAGAATCTCACTCCTGTATCCAGCAACCCTTTTGCTAGGTGAAAGTAGCTAAGTAGACCAAGGAAAAGTTGTAGCTCCATAAAGACTTGTGTATTTATTGTTGTATTTCTATAGATATGTTGTCAAACTATATTTTAAGACCAATGTGTATGTAATATAATGATGTATACATTTTGGGGCTAGATAGGACAGTTTAGAGATGGATTAGAAAGTATATGATTAATATTTAGTAATGTAAATGCTATATGATGCATTTATAAGTATTTAATATCTTTAGCTATATGAGTAATCAGGATCGAAGGGCTAGTTGATAATTGAGCCCTAAGGCCTTTAGAATTGAGTATATGAGATTTGTTTTGCATGCAGGTTATTGTTTTCGATAGAAGAGAGGGCTAAAGAGCCCGTTAGCACTTCATTTATAACTGTTATGCTGCCAAAATTTTGAGAAATTTTTTTAGAGATTTTGCATTTTTATAATGTTTTAAATGCTTGAACTAGTAACTATAGTTATTCTATTCGCTTAAACCTGATCTTAGAATTAATAATAAGGACTAAGGTAATAACAAAGGGTAAAGAAGTCTAACACACATGTATGAAAATAGGTAGGAAGGTAAAAGACTTACCACTTTAACCCTTGTTTCATACAACTAATAAAGTGGTTCAAAACATAAGTGTCAATCCTACAAGAATGGTAACTCTTCTTAAGAGTAAATGGTATACTATTCTAAAAGTTTTCAATTGATTAGAATGTCATCTAAAACCTACAATGTATGAAAGAGCCAAGACTTAAATAAAAAGATTCCTAGACTCAAATGCGGATTACCTAAACTAGGGTTTTACTACTTTAGATTACTTGAAGCTTAACATTAATGTTGTAATTACTATGGATGGCAAATTCCTAAATCATCAAGACTTCAAATGAATGTGTCAATCTTTCTAACTCCTAACTATCTAGGTAGCTTAAACAAGTCTTCCTAGATTCAATTATTTAATAGAAGCATTATTGATTAGTAAATTCTAGTTTAACTAAGGTGAATTGGCTCTAGATGGATGCATTCACACTTAATTGACCTAAGCCATATTTTATCAAACGCTTAAAGGTCAATGATAAATTGGTGTATGTAGATCTTAATTTTGCCCAAACACACAGAGACTCCAAACAGATGTCTATGCTCTTAAATAATTAAAAAAATCAACCTAATCAATTGCCTAACTTAAAGACTAGATGTAAGCACTAAAATCAAAGGACACTATTAAAAAATCACTTTGCACAGCAACAAAAGTTGACACTGAATGTTCAAAAGTCATTGATAAATACTTTTAGTGACAACATTTGGTTGTCCCTAAAACCTTCGTAGCAAAATGTTTTTGGTGGAAAAAAAAGTTGCCACAAAAATGATATTTAGTGGTAACAAAAGTTGCTACTAAAGATATATAATAGTCACTATTGTTACCATTAAAATCCTACTATAAAAGGTCTCTACTAAAATCATATGCTTTTTCCAAATCAAGAAACACCATATGTAAATCTCTTTAATTCTCTCGATATCTTTCTATTAATCTTCGCAACAAGTATATTGCTTCCATAGTTAACCTTCTTAACATAAAACCAAATTGATTCTCTATAACTTAAGTCTCTTTCCTTAACCTTCGCTCAATTACTCTTTCCCATAATTTCATAGTGTAGCTTATGAGTTTAATTCCTCTATAATTTGCATAATTTTGAATGTCCCCCTTACTCTAATAAATAGGGATTAAAGTCCACTCATCTGGCATTCTCTTATATTTCATAATTTTATTAAATAACTTTGCCATACTTATGCCTTTCATAATAGTGAGCCAAATTATGCCTTTCACTCCTAAACCCTTCCATACTTCAATGGATATGTTATTCGGTCTAACTGCTTTGCTATTCTCCATTTGCTTTAATACTTCTTTTACCTCTACCTCACAAATCCTATGATAAAAAGTATAATTTTGATCCTCTTTTCTAGTGTCTAGTCTATCTGATTGTAATAAAATCTCATGCCTTTCATTAAAAAGCCTATGAAAATAACCCTTCCACCGTTCTTTGATATCTTGTTCCATGACTAACACTTTCCCTTCTTCATCCTTGATGCATTTCACTTGGTCCACGTTTCTCATATTTCTTTTTCTACTTTTAGCTAACTTATAAATATTTCTTTCTCTAATTTTAGTACCTAAAGATTGGTATAACCCATCAAATGCTCTCACTCTCGTATCACTCACTGCCTTCTTAGTGTCTTTTTTAGTTACCTTATATTTTTCCTAATTTTTATTACTCTTACATAACGACCACACTTTATAATATTTCCTTTTAACTTTAATCTTATCTTACACGTTTGCATCCCACCACCAAGATTCTTTATCCCTAGGTCTAAAACTTTTTGATTCACTTAATATTTTTTTTGCCACCTTCTTAATCTCTTTAGCTATTCCATTCCACATATCGTTGGTACTTCCTTGTATTTCCCAAGGTCCTTTCTTCATAATTCGTTTCTACAAATTCTTTTCTTTATTCCCATTTAGTTGTCATCACTTAGTCCTTAGCACCTGATCTTCGCTTTTGCTTTTTACTCTCCTATTAACTCTTACATCCATAACTAAAACTTTATGTTGAGTAGTTAAAGTCTCTCTAGGTATAACTTTGTAATTCATGCAAAGTTTTCTATTCAATTTCTTTATAAGAAAGAAATCAATTTGAGAACATACCCTTCCACTTTTGTACGTGATAAGATGTTCCTCACGCTTTCTAAAATAAGTGTTAGCTAATACAAAATCGAACGCTAATGAAAAGTCTAGAATAGTTTTACCCTCTGCATTTGTTTCCCCTATGCCATGTCTTCCATGAATACCCTCATAACCTAAAGATACACTTCCCACATGACCATTTAGATCCCTTATAGAAGAATCTTTTCTCCTAATGGCATTTTCTAAACTAAACATTCTAAATCATCTTAAAACTTTACCTTGTGATATTCTTCTAACCCTACTTGTGGTGTATAAACACTAATAATATTAAAGATTTCCTTTTTCACTACAAAAACTTTAATGCAATGATTCTATCTTCTAACTTTTTTACATTCATTACAACATTTTTTTAAAACTTATCTACAATTATACTTACCCCATTTCTAAATTTAGACTTATCAGTGTACCAAAGTTTAAAACCTAAAGTGTCTAATTCTTTTACTTTTTCTTTTACTTATTTAGTTTTTTGTAAACACATAAAATTAATTCTTCTCCTAATCATAATATCTACTATTTTTATTAACTTACTCTTAAGTGTACCTATATTCTAAGTTCCAAAATGAATCCTACCCTCATGAACTAGCTTTTTTATCCACATCCGTTTACAAAAATGTGAGAACTCTTGCTTATTTTTTACTACACTCAAGCATCGATGCAGTGGCTCTTGCTCATTTATTACTGTACTTGAGCTATACAGTGCGTTACTTACGGGCAACGACCTAGCATTACGTCTAATACATCGATTGTCCATGTCATAAAGATTCGACAAAGTTTTACGTTGGCTGTTAACTACTTAACACAACCCTCCTCCTTTTTCAGGACTTGGGACTGGTTATGAAAAAATGACTTACATCAATACTCGTCATAGGTAGATATGAGTATAATTTTTTTAAAAATTATTATAGGAATCTTAAATACTTGCAAATATACATTCAAAGCTTCAATACAGTTTTTTCTTTTGCGATGAAAGTAGGATGTGTTCCTTTCTTTTTCTAATCTTTTAAATATGGTTTGGTCTTATGCACTAATGAGCTCATTGTATCCTTATTCTACCAATAAAATCATAAGTGTTGCGTCCTTTCTTCTTTAGTTTTGTGTCTTTCCACTGAAAAACCATTTGACTTTGCTTTTTGATAAATTGTAGGCACAACCTCTTTCTCAGTTCCTTAATTTAGTGTGTTTTTCTTCTAATGTATGTGAGCTTTTGTTTTTGTAATTATTCTTCTTTTTTGTTTGGTGGGAGAGTTCAGGTTTTGAAGCAGGTGGTGCAGGGGACTTGAGCCCCAATTTCACGACATTATACCACCACAGTAAAAGAGGTAGCTATGCATGCATTAAATTAATTTTCATACAACTTTCAAGCTTACTTTCATTAGTTATAGCAGTTGAATTTGGTGTTTTTACTGTCATGTCTTACTTGGGATAAAACCATCAGAACTTTAATTGTCCTTCTTTTTGCATTTCTGTTCTAATGTGATACATCTTGAGTTTCTAAATATTCTAAGCTTTAATACACTATACTCAGGATTTTGCTATGACTGTTGACCTTATCTATCACTATCAGTTGTCAAAATATCTGTTACAAAATAGTTAGGGCTTAGACCTCTTTATATCTTGTTTTCTTACTAAATTACAAATGACACTGATGTACTTGCTGTGGCCTCTGATGGTTAAATAGCCTGCTTTTCTGATGTTCTTATATGTTAAACTTCGTAGCAGTCACTACTTCTTGGAAAAGGATTAAATGCTATAAGCAGTTTTGGCCACCAAGGCTGTCTGGGTAATTGCACTAATCTGTCAAGATGATGTTTTATTTTGGTGTGCAACTTTTCTCCAAGTCTATTATTTCATATGACTAATATGAAGCTTAAACTTGATTACAAGGTGTTTATATAATTCCAGATCTATTAGGTCTGTGACATCTTCCTACTTTGATCAATTTGGAAAGGAGCATAAATTTATATTTTTTTTACTCTTCTAATTTTGAACAAATGTTCTAACTAGCTAGGGGAAATTGGGGGTAAAGGAGGGAGACATTAAAGTATACTTTTGAGTTACCCTTAATACCATTTCGAGCAGCTTCTCCTATGTCTTTGTGGAATAGGTTTTATTCTTCTGAAGATGGTATGTTATTAATATTGGCCAAAGATGAACATTCTACTATTGAAGAAGTTTATTATACTAACATTTTTATTGTTATGGTTCTTCTGCAGGAGATCTAACTGATGCTACTATGCCCTTCATGGGGGGATCAATTACTTAGAAAGTATGTTGTTCTAAAGGCAACTTTCAAAACTAATGGGAAAAAAAAGGCAAATAAATGGCTCTGTGCATATGTGCTAAACTTCTTTGGTCTTTGTGGTTTCAGATAGGAGCAGAACCTGGTGATTGTGTAAAAGTTGATGAGCCAATTGCCTCAATAGAAACTAACAAGGTAGTCTAGAAAATGACTTTTATTCTTTCTCTTTAGAAAAATGGTGCTTTACCATTTCTGATTATTAAATGCTTCCTAATTTCATTTCTAATGATACTGCTAACACTCTAAAAGACAAAAGTCAAGATGAGCCTACTGTGTTTCAGATTGCACTTCGCAAATGTTGTAGTGTGAGATTGGGAAATCAAGATGGCTACTTTTTTAACATTAAGATAATTCTTAACTTGAGAATGAGAAGTAAAAGATTTTCTCACCATGATTTTACCTTTTAATGACCTGTTTAGTATACAAAAAGTTAGGAATAAAATGGAAAATGGAAAGGAAAAAAATGATTTTGTGGATGGAAAATGACTTTTGTGTCCTTGTTTTAAAAAAAACTATATAAAGGGATAAATATTGCTAAGTAATGATTACAAAGGTATGATAAATATTGTCCAAAATTTTATCTTTCTTTTTCTTTTTCCCCCTGTAAGAAGAAAAGTAAGTTTTAGAATGTTATTTGAATTCGTCTGGGTGAATTGCTTCAGGTTGTTGTTACTGTTTAATTTTTTACAAATATACCTGACTTTGAAACCTTAAGTTTACCTTCTTGCACATGCCAAAGTATGGGATTATGACCTAACTTTGTGTTTCTGATATTGTCAGTTGTTGGGCCTTGTCCCTTTCTTTGTAGTCATATTTTTGTTAATAATTAATCATTGGTGCTATTAGTTGATGAAATGTTTCACCCCAAAATCAAACATAATCCTTCGTTCTCTAATGTCAAAGCAATTTGACGTCCTTTCTTTTCGTCCTTAATCCACATACACTGCATTCCATTTGGTCGAAGCATAATCCAAGGACTTGTCTTTGAGCTTTTCTCACTTTTCTTTTCTTTATGGCTTTGTTAATTTTAATTATACCTTTGGCTTATTAGTGATTTTTGTCTTTTACTAAGTCTAGGGTCTCCCATAATCATCTCCATAAGTTTAAAGTTATGGAGAATGCCTCAAAGTTCACTGTGATCTATGAGGGATGAGAAAATTTTATTTTATTTACTCGCTGGAGTCCAAGGAAGGTACTTGGGCTATTTATTATTACTACTAAATTATTATATGGCTCTTGGGTGTGATAAATTGGAAATAATTATTGAAGAAAAGCTAAGTTTGTGGTGGTCTTTTGTAATCTCAATTATTAAAAGAACAACAGAGAGAACTTTGAAATAAAGAAAGTTCTACATTTTTTACTTGCCAAAGATTCAATCATTAAGTCAGACTTGGCCATATTTGATAGTTTCCTGTTTATGGCATACCCATTCAAGTTTTTCTAGAATCACGTTGCTTTTATAATTATTGCTTCTGCTGATTAATGGATGATTATTGTCTCATCAATTCTCGTGTATGAATATTTTATAGTAAAAGGGCTAATGCCCAATAAGAAGATATTGTGGCTAATATAAATCAAAATTTAATTTGGTCCTTGCCTGTTCTTCGTCCTTTGTTTACTTCATAAATATCACATGATCTGCTTTTCATTAACCCTCTTTCCATTTTATTTGGTGTTGTTTGTTTGGTACCTCCCAAAAGTGAATTGAAGTGAAAAAAGGGCCGATATATATGGTAGGTCATTGAATGCATTTGATTCCTCCTTAATCTCTACTTAGTGACCCGGATGCAGAGTTTGAGGCCCTAAATACTGAGATATTGGGTGTTTTAGTTGACAGTGTGGCGAGTTAATGTACCTTGGCCGACCCCACCTAGTCGAAAAAGACTTGTTGTTATTGTATATATGGTGACTTAGTTATATATAGTTTGAGTATTTTTCTTCAACGGGTGTTTGTTGTCTTCAGTCTAGCCCTTTGTTTGTAGTAACCTAGCTAAAGGCATAACATTTAGAATCATGCTTAGGCTGTATGTTTGTTTCTCTTCAACCTAGCTAAATATGTGGATTGGGTTTGGAAATGTGTGTTCTATGCAAACTTGTTGGGCAATTTCAACTGCTGTCTGTTTTGAAATAGCTTATTATCAAGTATTTCAGCTTCATTTTTAAAAATAGTATTTTGCTATTTTTTAGTTACCATTGGCAAACAGTTTAAATGGAGGATTCAACCATTTGTATTTATAATTTTAGAGTGGCTGAGGTGATTACTTTTATTGTTCACTTTCTCCGCCCTGGGATATACTATTTATTTATTATAATCATATAATTTGTAGGTTCTGAGCTATTAGGAAATTAAAATAACAATGCATCTGAAGTTGTGATTACATGGCACGAAATAGGCAGCTGCATGATCTTTAGAATTTAAGTTTGTTACCATTGGCTAGTATGATATTCAGTGACATGATTTGGTTATCAGGGATGATATAATATTCTTGAAGTTCATGATGTATGAGGATTTGCTTAGACAAAGTTATATGAATTCTTGAATTGTGCTGCTGTTGGTTTGCAATGTTGAAACATTGGATGTATATGTTGCTTTGTTTATGTTTAACTCCAAGCTATTGAGGAGTGTACACGATGGCCTCTCATTAAAATATATTTAATGTTTCTTAAATAGTATGGATCCTTTAATTATAATGTTTCTTAATCACTTGACTTTTCTGAGAGGACAAGTCAAACAAGTATTTCATGACTCTGTAAGTTTGCTAAACTATTATGCTGTGGATAAGTTTTTTGGATTATGCATATAAATGCAAGCCCATGTAGTAAAAATTCATATATATAAAGTCATCCATTTAAATAAAAAAGTAGAAAAAAATTCCTGATTGAATTTTTCAAGAGGTTCTACATAGTTTCCTTATTTCTACAATTTTGTTGTTTCAAGAGATTTTGCATTAGATCAGATTTATAGTTGTGGCAGAGCGTGGAATTCTATACGTAAGTGCCCCTTCTTCAAGTTGTGCTTTGAATAGTTAGGGATTCATCTCTACTTTGTAGATTTTGGCTTTTTTGGGATGTTTAATTGAACAATATTATACATAAATAATTTATCAACTTATTATTAGCATTTTGTAGCATTGGCAATTTTTATTTTGATAAATGTATGAATTGAATTTACAACTAATATATATATGCATATAGAGAATTAATTGCATTTAAAAAATGTTCTCAATTCTAGTGGCAATTCCTATTTGGTGGAATTGTCGTTAAAACTCAAGAGGCACTCAGTGGCAGTTATTCCATTGGTTGATAAAAAATTGCTGTTAATGCTTAGGGATGGGAGTAACAATGATAGGTATATTGATTGCCACTAAATGAAAAAAAATAGAGTTAATGATACAAAGTTAAAAAGAGTTATTTTGAAAGACTTGTTACTATTGTTTTAAGAGAGATTACTTTAAGTAAAATCCCGTCAATATAGTGGTAACAAGTTCTTCAGAGTAAATATTTTTAATTTTAGGTCATTAACTTTAATTTTTTTTAAAAAAATCTGCTAAAAAATGCATATTCAATCTCATTCTCAAGAGGCTTTGTTTTTTGTTTATCTAAGAGAATTCTTTCTTATACAAATAATTGATAGTCCAATTACTTGAGAATTAACCAAAGGAAAAATTCCTAAACCATCTTAATCATCCCTTCTATTGGCCATCACTAGAAAGTAAGAAATAATAAAGTGTGTGTGGGTGTACATTGAGGGAAATGAAGATACAATTCCATGAAAAGAGCTTATCATCAACTAACTTCTTGAGTTGCATAATACATCAATCTTGGCCAAACTAATAGAATATCACAACCTCAAAATTGTCCAAACTTACACATATTAGCATCAATAGATAACTATAAAAATCACCTGCCACATTTTTCTAGAGCCTAAAGGATTGAGTTAAAATCATATCTTAAAGAATCGTCCCTAATCTTCTCCTTCCTTTATCCAAAGCCTCACAAATCCTCCAACTAAAATTTGATTTAAAAAATGAGAATGGGATCTAATTGAAGCTCAAAGAATTCTACACATCTTCATCTTCTAGCAATAGGAGAAAGGAGCAATGACATTGGGAATTTAGGTTGTAGACTATAGTCCATTTGATATTGAACATTGATTAAGGGACTTTTGGTCCTCTTTGTGGGATCTAAACGATATTGGGAATCAAGTTTTAGGGTTACCAAGTACCTAAACCATGGAAATTAAAGTCTTAACCTCAAAATAGTGCATAATTTAAAAAGCACGAGGTCTAGGCTATAATGGCAAAAATTTGAGGCACAGCCTCAATATCCTGAAAGATAGAGATAGGATCATAGCAACCTAAGTCACGACCTCAAAGGTGACACACTGAATTGTCTTTAAGCATCAAAATAATGAAGATAGATTATTTAAATGTTGGAAGAAAAAGAGATAGTCAAAACCCAAGTAAAATGAAGGGATAAGAGTTACTAAATCTATAGTGGGACACATTTCTCTACAATTCTTTTTTATTAGTAGGATCATTTCACCAGGTTAACAATACTGTTCTTTAATTATATGACCAACTTAGGTAAATTATTTAGCTTGTTATGAATGCTTAGTCTTAGGTATGCATATATATCATATTAGCATGTCTCGACTCTGTAGCCTTTATGACCAATAATACATGGCCAATAGATCTTGAATTTTTATGAAAAATAGCATTTTACTAATTGTGAACTTAGGTTGAGTTAAAATGACAATAAGATCTGACATAATATCTTTTGTAATTAAGCCATAGTAGTGAAAGTTATTACTGTCATATATGGGATAGTCTATGTCAACGAAGTTTTACAAGATATTATGCTTTCAATCCCTTTAAAGTCTTTAGTGGTTCCTACTATAGGATCTTTAATTGTAACTGACTAGAGAGGTTTTAAAATTATAAACTTAAGTCTTAAGGGACTATTATTTCATACAAACACTACATCTCACTCAGAGTTTTCGGATAGCAACTTCCATCCTTATCTAACAAATTAACACAATTCTAGAGTACAAATGAAAATCAAGACTACCTTATGTTCAAAGGACTGTAACTTCAAACATGAATTAACTTAGAACTTATTCTTCGGGTTAATAAATTTAAGACAAGATCCGTGCCAAATATAACAAAATAGCAACAATATGCTTAATCTAAAGTGTTAAACCTAAATTTAACTCAAACTTAAGCTACTTTAAGGTATGTTCATTAGTTTGAGTTCAACTTATTTCAAACCTATTGGCTTATGTTATCCAAATCAGACCAAAATATAACAACTTGTATCCCTCGGGCCAACATGAAACCTAGTGGCATAAATCAAAGTATTAGTATATAAAGATTAAATACCTACCAAACACAATTCATGCTTTAACATTATAACAAAACCTAGATATCAATTTTTTTTGGCTTTAATAGCCACAAGGCTAATAAACACATAAATATTTGTGTAGTTTAATAATGATTGGATGAAAGTAACAATCTCAAACCATAGTTCATTCAAAAAATCATAAAAAGCTTTACTTTCAATTGTGCCATCAATAACTAAACATAAGTTATAGCATTTTAAAGGTGTAATCACTAATTGATTCCATAAAGACATTTTAATGCAAATTTATCACCTTTCAAATTCTTGAAAGTATCACCATAAATATGGATTTATGTAGGATGCAAATAAGAAGTAGAGAAACTATGAATGGAGGAAATTTTTAAAATGCATTGTACTTTATACTTTACTCATAGTATTTGTTAAACTGTTATTGGTTCTTCCACTATTGAATTATTGTTGCACTTTGTCACAGAATTACCTAAATGTTTCCTATAACAATCATAATAATTCTTTAAATTTCATAAAATTAATGCAATTTTCTTTTCTTTTCCTATTACACCTAGTCAAAGTATTGCACCTTATTTTTAAATCTTAATCATGCCCTTAGTCCTATTGAACCCATACATCTCATTTACGATGGTCATCCTAATTTACAACTAACCTGCCTAGTTGAACTTGGTTAATTCACTACTTTAATTAATGAACCCTTTTTGCCAATGTAATTCTTACCTTATCAACCAGTTCCTATTTGATTACTTCCTTTGTTAAATAGTTTTCTCAGCTTGATACTTGATTTTAATTAACCCATTATCTTTTCTTCGAATTTGTGTTAATTACTTTACCATTTAATAAATCCGTATTTCTATTATTGATTTACCTAAGTTAATAGTAAATTCATTTTTTTTAAAAATTACAATAGGCCTATAATTACCTTAGGAAGCTTGTGAATGGACAATAGCTAGTGGCATTCACTAATTCACGTAAATGAATCTTTGCTTCCACTCGAACACCTAATGTTTAAGGTTGTCACCAAGAAGCAAATTTATTAAGCTAAACTTTGACAAGAAGGGAAGCACATAAAATTAGTGATGTTAGGATTTTTCACAAACAAATTTTTAAGAGAAACAAAACTCTAAACTAGTTCCAAAATTCATAACCTAGCAACAGGGAAATCCAACATCACATGAACCATATGGAGCAAGCAAAAAAAGAAATAAAGGGTTTAAGGGCCTACCCTTAGACACCATCATGATGATAGAACAAAATAGTTTTATTGCACCTAAAATTGAAGAAAAGAGAGGCTGAACTTATAAGTATCTTAGCTAGGTCATAAGAGCAATTTCTTTTCCCACATTCTTAGGTACTTATAGCAGTAAGAGAAGCATGAAGGTTAACGGGTGTTGGGCAATGATATAAATAACCAAAAATGGTCAAAAAAGCCAAGTGCAAGGGAAAGAGTCAAAATCAAACAAGAAGTGCACTTACCCACAGAAATGTTGTTGCCCTCAACCTAAGGAATGTCTAGAACAGAGTTATGGTTGGTTGAAGGTAGAAGGAACTCAGAACTTGAGGATGTAGTTAAGATAAAGTTATAATAAGATGTAGTAGAGGAGATACTTGGTTGAGCTTCACACAGTGATCAAAGTAAGAGAGAAAACCAAAGAGTGATGAGAGAGAGAGAGAGAGAGAAAGAGACAAGTTGAAAGGAAATGATAAGTGGAGAAGAAGTTTTTGAGCATGAAAAAGAAAAGGATGAGATGAAGAATTTTTAAGAGAGAAGTATAGATGCATGCACAAGGTAGTTGTTACAAGCAGAAAAGAAGAGTGCTTGTGAAGCTTTCGAATGCCAGCCAAGTGAAGACATGTGTTTACCATAGAGAAAAATCTTAGGGACCTATAAATAAATAATTAAGAGTATAAGGGTTGGAAACTAATTTTGCAAAATTTGCTTATTGGTCCCTAGGATAGCTTACAGATACCGTTCAAATTAGCAAGAGGAAAAGAGAGAAAATTGTTGCAAAGGTAACATCTCCAAGGCTAGAACATAATTCACTCAAAAAGATAATGCTATGCTATAGCCACTAGAGTTATAGCACACTTGAGTTTAGCTCTCACTTTATTAACTTCTAACTTATTTTCTTTTGAATTTTTATTTTACTTAAATTTGGTTAGGTTTATTATTATCATTGTTGTTGTTATTATTATTATTATCATCATCATCATCATCATCATTATTTTATTTAAAATATTTGACATTTTTAATAGGTATTATAACTTAATCACTAATTTTTAACTAATTTCCTCATAATTTAAAATTCCCAATTTCTTGGGTCATTACAAGTTCTTTAAATTCATGGCCTTTTTAATTTATGCTAGAGCAACATGTTGAAATTTTTACTAGATTTTGATGCCTTATATTTCTAAGTGCATTACATTCTGTAATAAAACTTTTATGAGCTCCCTTAATTTGAAGGTTGATGACCTTTATCACAAAAATTGCTTGAGACTTAAACTTTCCTTTTATACAAACCCAAAACTTTCAAACCCTATCAAATTGTTAATAGAGAACCCATTAATAGCATAATGTAGACTTTAGTATGACACTTTAGAAAGCAAGTCAATTGCTGGTAAACTTGAAGAAGATTTCTTGCTTCTTTTCCTCATTTGATTAAAAGCAAAAATAAATAATAGTAGAAGAAGAAAAGTGGCCACACAAGATATTGCTACTACCAACCTAAAATTATAATGTTTTCTCTCTCCCATAACATTAATATGGCATAGTGGTAGCTTTAGCTCTAATATGCCTCTACAAAGCTTACTATACCTAGCCACGGATAGTGCACTTGCATTGCTAAAGAACCTTTTCTTGGTACTTCTCCTTCCAACATATTGAAAGAGACATTTAAACATTCCAAATAAGTAATATCTTGTAGGCCTTTTGGAATTGATCTTGTAATATCCCAGTTTTCCATAAACATACGAAACTCACAAGATATAAAAGCGAGTTCCGCGAATAGGATGATTTGAGGTCAAATAAAATTAGAGCAATAATCTAGACTTTAAATAATAAGGATCCAAGCCTAGAGGTGGCTTGAAAACGGAGCTAGAATAACCAGACGAAATTCAATGAAAATGCAATGATATTTTTGTAATTTCAGGCACTTTTTAAAAAACTCAAAGAAGGAATTTTTAAATAGGAAAAATGAGTTTCTTAGGATTCTTAGAGGCTTTGAAAACTATAGGAACCTTTAAAACAATTAGAATCTCTCCGGTTTACTTTTAGAGTAATGGTTGACGAAACTTTGACTTTTTTGTTTAGGAAGGTTTTAGATCTAGTTTGAATGATTCCAAAGGCATTTTATAAGTTAAAGGACTTAAATTTTATAATGAAAAAGGAAGTTCTAAAAAAGGAGCTAAAATAAACCTAGAATAAAATAGCTAAGAAAAGGGGACATAAATAGAATTTTAAAAGAACTATTTCAAGAAGCCTTGGTCTTAAAAACACATCCCACTCCTCTTCTCGTTCTAATCGAAGTAATTGCTATTCCAAGCCAAAGGAGAGCTCTGCCCAATGAGACGCACAAAGAGGGAGGAAGAAGAGGAAGAAAAACTTGGTGAAAAGGTAAGAAAACTAAGAAATTTCATGGTTCTTCCTTTATAAGCCTTGTTCTTCTCCTTCTCCTTTTTCTTTCTATAGTTTTCATGACTCATATGAGGTTGTTTTGGGTCTAGTTTAGAGGAGAGAGCTTAGAATTTCAAGGAGAAGCTTGAAGCAATGGAAGGAACTTTTGAAAAAGTCTTGAAACAGGGTAAATTTCTTATCCTTTCATGCTTCTCTTCTTGCTCTTCTTCCATGTGATTTTTGGCTAGCCTATAGCCCATCTAAGAAGAGATAATTTTTGGCCCAACTAAGGAAAAATTATAGGTTTTGGAGTGTGAGGAACAAGAATATGCAAAGAAATCCAATTAAGATGCATTAGAAAATAAGTTAGCAAACTTAAGAATTTAATTGCACCTAGACCAAGATGAAGCTTCATAGTAGTAATTTAAATTGTCTAAGAGTATGAATGAGCCCTTAAGACATCTAGGAAGCCTTTCAAGTGTCATTCCTTTCAAAAAAAACAAAGCAAACTTCATGGATCCAAAAACTAGGAGCATGTCTTGGTCAAGAGAGGTTTGACTACCTAGGGAGTGTTTTAAATTGTTCTAAACCCAGCATGTGATTAGATATGATAGCAGAACATCAAAGGAAACTTAGAAAAAATTTAGAAGTCTTGGTTTGTGAGACGAATGTGTAGGCCCCATAATGAGATATAAAGAAGCAACTTATAGTTAGGCTCCTTAAAATAAATTTGTAATGACTCTAAGGAGTTTAAATAAGAGTCAAGAGACCTATATTGAAGAAGAAAATGGAGTCAAGATCTTGAATTTTACTAGTTGCTTAATTGTGTCTTGTATGGAAGCATAATGGATCCATATGAGAAAGTAGCTTTGCATAGAGCTTGCATAAGGCTAAAGCTTGTTCTCATGAATAATTCATATCTCATTTGATGTGTCTAGGCCAAGAGGATCAAGTGCCACTTAATTCGATAAGCTTGGTCAAAGAAGGGAAGACAAATTCAAGAGAAAAGTGTGTGACATTGACTTCAAGGTAGGTCTCTAATCTTTCTTATATGCATGCCTTGGATGTTTATTTGTCTTTGAGTGTTTGCGTGTATGTTTGAACAATGAAATATGTTTCTAGCTATTGCTTATTTGCTATTGTATTATTATGCATCTTGAAATGAGTTTATGAATGTATTTGTAGCTTAAATGGGTATAGTGATGCCAAAAGTCCCTTAGCATAGTGAGGATGAGTCAAAAGTTCTTAAGATTGGGTGAGACAAAGCCAAAAGTCTCAAGAAGAGTGAGGCTAAGTCAAAAGTCCCTTGAAAGTAGGTGAAACCAATACAAAAATCCCTAAAAAGTTGGGTGAGGCTAGACCAATGCCTTTGAGAGCCTATATTTGACATGTATGAGTTTATGTCATGAAGAAAATGATTTATGTATGTTTATGACTAGCCTAATGGACATGCATGCATTCTTTGATTTGAATTTGCATCCATTATATATGTTTGAAAGGGTAAGAAGCTATTGATATTTTTTGAATCTTATTCTTCCTTTCCATATGCCTAATTATGTTTAGATGAGCCAAGTGGACCAAAGGTTTTGAAGCATGGCACTTTGACAAAGGAGTAGAGAAATAGACATTTTAATAGCATATTGATATCAAGAATTGTATCCATGTGATGTATATGAGATGTAACAATTTAAACAAGTTTAAATGCATGTATTTATGATGTGTATATCAATCTTGAAGCCAAATAAATGTATATGTTAGAGTTTGACATCCTAATACCCTTATATGCATGTGTATAAATGTGAATGGCATGGTGAGAATGAGCTCCATGGGGATTTGAATCATTTGAAATGCTTTTTATATGTTGTAAATATGCTTTTGGATGTACCCAAGTAGCTATGGGATGATGGGAAAGTTTTTTGGTGCCTTGACTTACCAATTTGAACTTCAAAATTGACCATTATGTATACTGAACCAAAGTTTGACCAAATGAGTGAGTTTTTCCATGAAATTTGGCCAACTAGTAGGTCTCTTCTAGAGTTTTTCACAGAGCTAAAGAGCACTCAATTTGGGGCACTAGAGAATTTATTATAATTTTTCAAATTTAGCCAAATTATGCAAAAATGGTATGATTATTGTTCGTTTGATTAGTTTACTTCTCTATGTCATATATATGCCAAATGAAGTCCAATACTCATGAAAATTTACAGAAATAAACTTGACATCATAAAATTTCCATACCACTAAGAGCACCTCATTTGGAGCTCTGTAGAGGGACAATTAAAATTTTGAAGTTGCATGATAGTACTAGTAATGCAGCTTGACCTCTAGCATTGTTCTATCAATTTCCATGAGTTAAATGCCATTACATTGGTCTGTAATTATTTTTAGTCATTAGTTAACATCCAAATATTTCTAGAAAGCTATCATATGCATGATTTTGATTTTTCTAAAATTAATTATAAATTTTTAAAGTCTATATCAAAAAACTGGACATGCCAACTCGAGAGCAAAACTTGATTTTTCTGATATATAGTTTCATACCCAAGATATGTGAGATGAATTGTGATGCTTATGATTTGAATGGATATGTTATGGATGGAAAATGATAGTGATGAGTTCACATGGTTTCCAAATCCATGAATCATGTATATGGCTTTCCAACTATGCAAATAAGTGTGAATGAAAATGCATGCTCCCTTGTAAATGTATATCCACATGCCTAGTATATATTAAGATAACCTATGTGGCAATTATCTAAGGGCAAAGGGGTTAAGGTATTACAAATCTAGACTAGTTATTTCATGATAGGTCCAAATATGGTAGACCTTTTAAAGAAGATAAAGATGAAGGGATGATTTTTTGGAATGAATTTACTTGTAAAAAGAGGTACTCCATACTTTTGCAATCTCTAATGGTTTTTAAAGTATCTCCAAAAAAATGATTTTAACTATCCAATTTACCAATACATTTTAGCTTTCCCACCTTAGTAGAAAGACTACCATTAAATGAGTTATGTGACAAATTCAATAAGATTGATAAAGATGGAAGCCCAATGATCTCTATTAGTATAGCTCTACTAAACTTGTTGTATGATAGGTTAAGTTGTTGTAATCTTTCACAATTCTTGATATGTGGAGGAATATGACCTTTTAACATATCATCCAACAAATCTGCGTAAAATAATTGAGTGAGGTTGTCTATAAAGGATTCCATTTCTTTGAACAATTTGTTTTCCTTCGAAAGATAAAAATTGCATTTTTTGACATTTTCCAAAACTAGTTAGGATAATCTCAATTAAATAATTAGTGTTGATGCTCAATGCCTTTAAGTTTATAAGATTTCCTAATGCTAGAGGAATTTTGCTAGATATCCGATCAATATTAAGAGAAAGTATTGTAAGTTAAGCGAACAAATTTCCTACAGTTTCTTGTAAATGACCTTCGAACTTATTGTTAGTTATATCTATTTCTTCTAACTTATTGCAATTTATCAAAGATTTTAAAAAACTCATAGTCTTTAATTAGTAGAATTACTTCCCATATTATTATCACCTAGGCCTAGCCTTAAAAGGTCATGCAACTTTCCAAGACTTGGAACTTGCCCTACAAAATGATTTTGTTTGATGGAAATTTGTACAAGTATAGATGCATTTACAATGTAAGTTGGGATAGGGCTTAATAATTGATTTCTTCCAAGATCAACCAATTGGAGATTAGGGAGGGAGATGAATATGTTGGTTAGGAGAGAGCAATTAATTTGATTCTTTGCAACTACAGTTTGATTAAGAGATGATAAATTGTACAGAGATGAAGGAATTACATTGAAAAGCTTGTTTGCACCTATTTGAAATATTGTTATACTTTTCAAGTGGCCTAATTTTTCAAGTACATTCCCCTCCAAATTATTATAATTCATAGAAAGAATACTAAGGGAAGAAAGATTCCACAAATAATTTGGAATTTGTCTTGTCAAATTGTTTTCAAGTATAAGCAATTCATCAAGATTATGGAAAGAGCTAATCTCCATTGGCATTTTGCTAGCAAGATTATTCCCATGAAATGATAAGTACCTGAGGTTAGAGGAACTTGTCATGTTGATAGGAAATTTTCTTGTCAATGTATTATTATTGATATAATGTACCTACAATTAGAAGAAATGACCTAACTCTTATGTGATAACTCTTAGAAAGGAGAGATTGCCAATGTGAGGTGTTATAGATCTATGTAACTTGTAACATTCGGTTCCTCTATAAATGTAAGAAATGTCATGTTCGATTCTTCCAAAAATGTATGAAACACTTCGGATATAAAAGGAAGTCCCTCAGATAAAGTCGTTTGAAGTCTAATAAAATTAGTATAAAATTTTAAATAATGAAAAATGATGATACAAGGCTTAAGATGCTTGAAAACCAAAGCCAGAAGAGTTAGAAAAATTTGCCAGAATAAGTTGAGGCATTTTTGTAATTTTTGGCAAATTTAGAAAAATTAAAAAAGGGCTTTTTACATAGAAAATTTGAGCTTTCTGAGATTTTTAAAGGCCTTGAAAATCATGGAAATCCTAAGAACAGTTAAAACCCTTTTTGATGAGCAATTTTGACTATCAGTTGACTGAAACTTTGACTAAAAGGTTCATAATAGTTTTAAATCTAATTTGAGTGAAACCAAAGCCAATTTATAAGTTTGAAAGCCTATGTATTATGACAAAAAAGATAGATTTCAAAAAAGAGTTGATTTGACCTAAAATGACAAAAACCAAGAAGAAAGACTAAAATGCAAAGTAGAAAATTGCCTAAAGTGGACTTTTCAGCTTCTTTAAGCACGTTCCTTTTAGCTCCCAAATGAACTGACGTTTTTGGCTATCTCAAACAAAATTTTTTTGAGGCTCCAAGGATGCTCTTTCGAGAGGAAGGAGAAAGGAGAGAACCTAAGCTTAAAGTGAGGAATTTCAAGCTTCTTTCTTGCCTTTAGCTTTGTCTACCTTCTTGTCCTCCTTCTCTTCTCTTTTTCTTTGGTTTTCATGGCTGATTTGATTTTGTGTTGAGGTTAGATCAAGAAGAAGAAAACAGCTTTTAAGGGAAGAATTAGAAGCAAGTGAAAGTTCCATTGAAAAGCTAGCAAACAAGGTAAAATTATTGGTTTGTTTTGTTTCTTCTTTGATGGTTTTCCATGGAGGATATTCGGTTAGACCTAGGCTATCCTTAAGGAGTTGAATTCTAACCATATCAAGTGAGAAACAAGGGTTTAAGAGTGTGGGAATTAAGTTTAGTCCATTAGAATCAAAAAGAGAACTTATGAAACTAAATTTGTGGAACTTGGAGTTTTAAGACAAAGAGTAAAATCTGATCCTTTCTAAAGGTAATTAGGCTTATATAAGACATGGAATAAGTCCCTTATACCTCTAGGGAGTTGCATATGTGCAACCCCTTCAAGGAAAATTGAAGAAGTCCATGAGCTCCATACCATGCTTATGTCTCAGCCTAGACTATCCCAAGTACCTAGGGAGTATTTTAATTTCTTCTAAGCCTATAATGATACTAAATAAGATGGAAGAACATTAATGATAGCCTTGAAAAAATTTTAGAAGTCTTAGAATGTGAGATGGAGGTATAGGCTCCATAATATGATATTAGGAAGTAACTTATAGCTAGATTCCCTAAAATGAATGTGTGATGACTCTAAGGAGTCTAAAGGGAGCCAGGAGGCTTAGAATGATTAAGAAATGGGAGCCAAGATCATGAATTCTTGTATTGCTTCATAAGGTCTTATATGGAAGCATAATGGAGCTATAAAACAAAGTAGCTTTATATAGAGAGTGTGTGATGTTAAAGCTTGTTCCCATGGGTGATCCATGTCTCATTTGATGTGTTTAGGCCAAGAGAATCAAGTACTACCCAATTCCATGGGCTTGGCCAAAAAAGGGAGGAAGAGTTCAAAGAAAAAGTGTGTAATATTGGTTCCAAGGTAGCTCTTTAACCTTTCTCTCATGCATTCTTGGTTGTTTTCTTGTCTTTGGATATGTGTATGTATGTTTATGCCATGAGAAATGTGTATAGCTATTTTCTACATGCTATGGTACCATTATGTGCATAAAATGTGTTTTATGAATGTGTTATGGCTTGAATGAGTTTGGTGAAGCCATAAGTCCCTTAATAAAGGTGAGGATGAGCCAAAAGTCCCTAGGATTGAGTGAAACAAAGCCAAAAGTCTTAAGAAGAGTGAGGCTTAGTCAAAAGTCTCTTAAAAATGGGTGAGCCAAGTCCAAAAGTCTTAAGGAAAAGGGGTGAGGCTAAACCAATACTCTTGAAAGCCGATGTATGATATGTATGAGCTTCTTACACATGAAAATGAATTTATATATGGTTACTAGTAGCTTAATGTTCATATATGCATTCTTGGACTTGAAAATATGACTATTATGTATGATTGAAAGGGTTAAGAGCTATTAGAATTCTTAGAATATCACTCTTCCCTCTCTAATGTCTAACCATGTCTAGGTGAGCCAAGTAGGTTAAGGAGTGGGAGCCAACAAGCATAAGAAGCAAGACTTTGACATATGTATAGAGAAATGAGCTTTGTAAATGCATTTTGATGTCAAGAATTGTAACCATGAGATATATATGATATATATCCTTGAGCACACTTGAATGTATATGAATATGATGTATGTAATGATTTTGGGAGCATATAAAAGAGTATGTATGATTTTGCCACCAAAGAGCCCATATGTGATGTGATTTCCATGTGTATGATAGTAAGTGGTATAGTGAAAATGAGCTCCATGATATTTTGAATCACATGGCATGTCTCTTTAGGTTGTGAATGTGGTTTTGGACGTGCTCAAGTGGCCATGGGTGATCTAAGAAGCAATTTGACACCATTTTGAACCATTTGAAACATAAAAAATGACCAATTTGTGAGCTGAACCAAAATCTGACCAAATGAGTGATCTTTACTATGAAATTTGGCCAAAAAGTAAGTCTCATCTAGAGCTTTCCACAAATTTAAAGAGCACCCAATTTGGAGCTCTAGAAAATTTATCAAGTTTTTTCAAAGTTGGGAAAAATATTCTGAATGGTAGGGGTGCACTGTTCATATGGTTAGATTTTGTTTCCTTGTCACTCTTAAGTCAAATGGTATTTAATGGCTATGAAATTTTACAAACATAAATTAGACATTTTAAAATTTCCATAGCCACCAAGATCACCTCATTTGGAGCTCTGTAAAGAGAGAACAAAAATTTTGAAATTTTATGATAGTACCAATAGTGCAGCAGGACCTCTAGTATTGTTCCATCAATTTTTGTAGGCTAAATGCCATTTCTTTGATCTATAACTATTTTTAATTGAAATTAGACATCCATAACTTTCTCGAATGGTATGGTTTATTGGGTTTGATTTTTCTAGAATTAGTTATGAATTTTTTAAATTTATATAAGAAACCTATGACAGCAAACCTGGCAACTAGATCTGTGGTGCTATTCTATTATCAATAATGGTCCAATTGATTCTTTCATGTTTGGAATGATTTTTAACCTATAGTTAACATTTAGGGCTTTCCATAAAGCTATCATTTGCTTGATTTTGATTTTTCTAAATTTAATTATAATTTTTCAAAGTTAATGATAGAAATTTGGAAAGTTGAACCAGAGGCCAGCTTGTAATTTTTATGATGCGAGGTTTCTTAAGCAAGTTGTGTGTGATGTTTTATGTTTTTTATGACTTTTATGGATGGATTATGAGTAGAAGATGATATTAAGGAGTTCTTAGGGGCTACGGAACATATGATGAATTTTTAAAACCTATGTAACGCAAAATATTACATTAAATATATTATTTTCTTGCTACAATGAATGAAGCTACATACTAAAGACCTTGGGAAAGTAACAAGAAGGATAAAGATGGCTAGTTATTATACAACTAAGATCCATTCAACCTAACTTTAATATCGATAAAGGTTTTTTTAGTACTTATCTGTACAATGAAAGCACATTTTCAATTTTTTTGCACCTATGCAGTTTGAATCATGATTACTAGAGATGTGATTTCTCCATAGAAGTTATGGTTGTCAATAATGATGACTCTTAGGGGTCGTTTGGTTTGTGGTAATGCAGACACATTTCATTTATATAACTTGTGTAATGTCTATTATATCCTTGTAATTATTACTTCATTTATCAAATTATTATTTTAACTATCAAATCACTTTTTTAAAAGTAAGGATACAAAAGTTATTTTTTATCTCATCTACCCTTACTTACCCATTTTTTACATTCCCTTTGCCTTTACATCATCTAACCAAATAGCTTGTTAGAAAGGGGAGATTGCCAATGTGAGGTGTTATAGATCCATGCAATTGAGATCTATTCAACCTAACTTTAATACTAATGAAGGTTTTTTTAGTACTTATCTGTACAATGAAAGCATATTTTCAAATTTTTTGCTCCCATGCTGTTTGAATAGGGATTACTAAAGAAACTACAATCTTCTTTCAACATTAGGTGCACCAAAATTCCTATAGGAGGAGTGTCATTCTCTCACTCTGTGTACCTCCTTTTTTGATTTTCTACTAGGGTTAGCTTGTTACTTTATTAATGAGAGAGGATGTGATGACCTATGTAGATAACCTATCTTCAAACTAATAGGATATGATAGCTTACCTTGAATTTCAAAATTTTAATATTTAAATTAATTATCTTAACCTTTTAAGATAACAATTAATTATCCCAATAATTGATTATCTCAAAATTTTCAAATGATAATCATCCCAATAATTTAATCAATCCAATTAACTAAATTAATGAGTTAGGTTAGGTCATATGCTAAATTAGCCTATCATAGGTGCTCCTAAAATTCAACAATTATTTTCATGGAATTCATATTTCATGATATGAAAGTTAAAAGCAATTCCTTTACCCTTGCTTTCTACTAGATTTACCAAGCACAACAAATTAATTTCATTTGATCTTTTCTATGCTTTTAAAATTATTAGATTTGATTGAAAATCAAATAAGATAGGAAGCAATATATCCTATAATTTTGATTCAATGTGAATTTGCCTTGATCTAGTTTAAGGCATAAATTTTGGCTTAAAATTCAACCAATAAAACAAAAGGAAAATGAAAAGTAGCAAATGGTGTCAGATCCCCTTAATCATAGATAGTCATAGGGGCATAGTTCTAAGACAAGTAGCATAAGGTTATGTTTGGTGATTGTGCATTATGAAAAGGAAGGAAGGAATAAAGACATAAAATAAGTATGTCCCCTTAAATAGCGAAACCTTTATTTTTAGGATTTTATAAGCTCTTGCTATTTGAATAGGCCAAAAATGATTATTTATTTTGTCCAATTCCAATATGACATTTTATAATCCATGCCAATAAAAAAAAGGTAAAAGAAGAAGAAAAAACCATATCTTTTAGTAATTTTTTTGTTATCTTGGTTCTATAATACTGAGTAATTACAAATACAAACTATATGGCTTTTGGTAGAAAAATGATAGGCAACCAAAAGATTCTTAACAACTTAAACAAGAAAGTAAACATTCAAAATTTGATATTTGCAACCACTTTGAACTCAAAACACAACAACTTTGCAAATCACTATAAGAAATTAGTGTTTTTCTAGTGAAAAAGTTTCATAGAATTTTTGTAGTGAGAAATTCTTGTAAAATTTTTCACAAACTTTGTTACAATTTACAATTTTTCACAATTCTTGTGCTTTTTTTTTTTTGTGAAAATTTTTCAAGAGAATTTTAAGAGAAATACCGTGACAAACATGTCACAATGAGGTGTTAAAAATTTTCATGGAATTTTTTAGTGAGAAAAAATAAAAAATATATTTTTAATTCTCACAAACATATATTGTGAGAATTATAGACAAAATTACAATTTTTTATTTTTATGGTAATTTATAGTGGGAATTGAGAAAAAATAAAAAATGTATAATTTTTGAATTCTCATAAAAAATTTATTGAGAATTTAAACCATTACAATTTTTTTGTTTTTATTTCTCAAGAAAAAATGTCTTGAGAATAAAAAAATTTGTAACTTTTTTATTTTTATTCTCACAAAAAATTTCCATAAGAAGTAAAAAATTTTAAGTTTTTTTTTATTCTCATGGAATTTTTCTATAAGAATGGTAAGAAAAATGGAAAGAGGAATGTTAAGTGAATTTGTTTTTGTTGTCATGAAAATTTTAAAAACCTTTTGCAAATTTATGAGAGGAACAATTTTTTTTTTAATTTTCACTGAATTTTTTGACAAGAATGGAGAAAAAAGAAATAATATTTTTCTATCTCAAAATTTTGTTATCATATTATCATACTTTGACACATTTTCTCTTCCTTAAAATTAATATAAGTTCTTTTAAATGTTTTTCCCTCTCTATAAATTTTTTTCCTTTAGTTTTTGTCTCACTATTTTTTTTAGAAGACTTAAAAACATTAAAGGCTTAAATCTTTGTACATACTCAATGGTTTGGGGTATATAACCACTTGTTTTGATACATTTCTCGATATCAATGCAATGGATATGAAAAAAAAATGGATTTAAAGGAGGATAGAGGAAGAAAATATAGAAATAGAGGTTAAAACTTTAAAATGCAATAACTTAAAGTCTAGTGGTTTGATTGGGGCAATTTTTTTTTATTTTAGGTATTTTTTTCAAAATGGATGCCAAGAAAGCTATGAAAGGCAAGTTCCTTGGCTATTTTCTCAAAAAAAAAAAAGGTTGTTTGTTATCTTAAATTTGAATTTTTTTTCTTTCAAATTTGAATATACACTTTTTTTAAATTTTGTTTTCACTTGTTCAAATGTGATAATTATACTTATGAGAGTCTTGGGAGGAACTTTAACACTCTTGACTATTTATAATTTGTAAAATATGTTTAAATTTTTTTTTGCTAAAATTATATAATAGCCCTTAAAATAGGATTTTCTTTTATTTAAGTAACTAAAATTTTTTAATTTTGTATTCACCCTTATTAATATTTCCCTCCTAAATTTTTTTTTCTTCCCTTTCATTTTTTCCTTCCCTTTAATTAAAATAACTTAAGAGAGAGAACCTACTCTTTTAAAATGGGCCAAATGTGAGAAAAATACTAAAACCCATTACAAAAAATCCTAACTCATTTAAAGGTCCAACCAATTTGATACAAAGCCCATCTCTTAACCTGAATTGCTTGACAATCCTTCCAAGCTGCAAAACCTATAGTCACTACATGAACAAACAAAAGAAAGAGAGAGAGAGAGAGAGAGAGAGAGAGAGAGAGAGAGAGAGAGAGAGAGAGAGAGAGAGAGAGAGAGAGAGAGAGAGAGAGAGAGAGAGAGAGAGAGAGCTTAGCGCTTTCCATGGTGTGAGATTTTTAAGGGTGCTGTAAGGAAGGGATTTTAGTAATTTTGGCCAAGGTATCTTCATGAAAATTTCTCCTATTATCCATTTCTACCTTTGTCCTAAATTAGATTCTTATATGGTAGTGATTTGATGGATTGAAAGATGAAGGAGTTAGGAGTTTAGGTCTAATATCCAGTCTTTTAAAAATTAAGCTATAACCTATTAGATAACCAAGGAGGATCCTAGAATAAAATGAAATAGGACTAAGTAAGGATAGAATGATAAATTAAACATCCAGAACTGAGATTAGAGAGCTAAAGATAGCCCGAAATTGAAACCAAAGTAGCTAAACAAAATAAACCGAAAAGGCAGTGGCAAAATCATGATTTTCGATAACTTTTTAAACTCAAAAGAGAAGGTTTTAAATGGTAAAATTAAGTTTCTTAGGGTTCTTAAAGGCCCTAAAAATCATAGGAACCGTTAAAATAACCAACATCCCTTTAGTGTATATTTTAAGTTGTTAGTTGACTTAAATTTTGATTAGACAATTTAGGATAGTTCTGAACCCCATAAAATTGAAAGTAATTTTTTTTAATAAACTAAAGTATCTAAATTTTCATGTGAAAAAGATGATTTTAAAAAAGGAGTTAAAACAAGCCTAAGCAGAGGAATAGAAATAGAAGGGCAAAATGAAAATTATGAAAATTGTCTTAAATCATCCTTCTTCATTTTTATTTAAGCCACGCCATCTCCCACAATACTAGAACTGACTTTGAAGCTCCCAAACTAGCAACTGAAGTCATCCAAAAGAGAGGAAGAAGGAGGAGGAAAGAAGCCATTCTAGATAAGAAAATTTGCTCTTTTCATGGTCTTGCCTTTACCAATTTTGTTCTCCTCTTTAAGCTCTCTCTCTCTTGGTAGTTTTAGTTTCTTAAAATGAGGGTTTTTGTGGCTGAACTTTTGAAAAAAGGAGAGGATTTGAGGAAACCAAGCATAGCATCCAATTCTTTTCTTGATAAGCTTTAGAATAAAGTATGAATCATGGTGAAAAGATGGCTTCTTCTTATCTTCTCCTTCCTCTTCATGTTTGGCCAACCATAGAACCATAAGAAGGGAATATGTTTTGAATGGAAACAAGGTAGAACTAAGGGTTTGGAAGTGAGGAGAACAAGATGGAATCAGTAAAATTCATTAAAAGCTTATAGAATGTAACTTATGGATGTTAGAGTTTCTATTGCACCTAGGGAGTTTTAGAACTATTAAAAGGTATTTTGAGCTATTTGAATTCATGATTAGGTTAAAGAGAAACCAAGGAATGTATACATGTATCAAATTCCTAAAGAGAAGAAGTAAAACTCCATTTGGTCTCTAAGTGCATATAGGTTCAGCCAAAGGGGGTTTGGAGCACTTAGGGAGTGTTTTCTTGATTTCAAATTAATTTAGATACTTAGATATGATAAATAAATAATTATGAAATCATTGGATTGAATTTAGGGGCGTTAGATTGAAATTTAAATTTTTAAGACCTAAAGTGGGTTAAAGAAGCAAATTAGTCTTAAACCCCTTAAACCAAGCATATGATGATTCAAATGAGTTTCTTTAGAGTTACAAAACTTATAGCAAGCAAGAGTTTGAGGTTTAGATAGTGAAAACCAAAGGTTGATTCATATTGGACCCAAACTAGCCCTAAATCCCACATTAAACTTTAATGGGTTTAAATGAAGATGATGAGGTCTAGAATGAGTTTAAATGGATTAATTTGCCTTGCAATTGCTATGTATAGGCCAAGCTAGCTCAAACTCACCTAAGTGTGGGTGTCAAGTGAAAGAAAGCCAAGATAAGTGAACTAAGAAATGGGTTAGTGGCATCTTAAAACTATTCAAGTCCTAAGATAGTTTTATCTCCCTCTCTTGCATACTTGTAAATGCTTGAATGAGTTGAAATGTTTGCATGTATTGTTGCTTGATGTATTCATGTGATATGTTTTAATATGACTTCCATGATGAGCTTTATGTGTGAGATTGACGTACTTTTTGGCTCCTAACTCTTTAAGACTTAGAATTAAGCATGGTAGCTCTTTCTTGGTCTCGAGTTGAGGTTAGTTAAACCTAGCTAATTTATGTTGATGCCATGGCTTGAGAATGAATGATTTTTCATATCAAAAGTTGGATTTGAATTACATGAGTCATATGAACCTTATTCTTACACCACATGCATGACATTTCCTTATTGTGTTTCAAGTGTGCATTGATTGGTTGAAATTAACTACTGATATTCTTTCCAGAATTTCATTCGCATCCTTCCACTAACCATTTTAGGGTCACCAAGCCAAAGCAAGGAGGTAGAAAAGAATTAGACTTTAGAAAGGATATGGTAAGAGCATTATGTGTATCAAATTGTGATGAATGTATTAGTATGGCAATGTTTGTATCATTAAGAGCTTATGATGTAAATGATGTGAATATTTCATGTCTTATGATGGGACCATGTGTACAAGCTAAAGAACATTAATGTATGGCATTTTGTGATGAATTATGACCAAATGTGTAGTCTTACCCATATTGTGCAATGATGTATGTGTGCATACTTGGGTGCAAATAGGTTATATTTTGATCCAAGCCTCTTTGCATATAATGAAATCGACAAAAATGATGTTTAGCATGAATGAAATTTGCTTAAAGTGGAAGATTGAAAATTGGATACCATTTGGAACTTAAAAACTGGCATAAAAGGGACCTAAGTTGCATTATGTCAAAAGTAGCCTAAATGACATAGTTTGAGTCTAAAATTTGGCATGTAATTAGACTCTTAATAGAGTTTTTTAACAAGTTAAGAACGAGAATTTTTGGAGCTCAATAAAATATTTTTCAAATTTTTAAAGTTCAAAAAATTATGCAATTTAGTCCCTAGTATTGTTCCTTCTGCCAAGTTCTAGTTTTTCATGTCTTTGAAGAGCCAAATGAACTCAGTTGCTCATGAAATTTTAAAGGCATTAAGTTTATATTATAAGCTTGTAGAAAAGTGAATTAGGCCCTTTTTGTATACTTTTCCTCTATGCTTAGCTAAATATGTGTAGCAAAAATAGAAGAGGAATGTTCAAGATTTGAGGCTTAATGTTGGATGGGGGGAAAGAATTTTGATATTAAAGGTAAAATACATAGAATAAATGTTACAATAACAACAATTGCAATAAAATTTTTCCCATTAGATGAGATCAGCTATATAGATCAAACAATATTATAAAGTTCTATCATGAATCATGTTTTTAGATAAACTATTTAAATCTAAATATTTTTTAATGGTTTTGCTGATCATTTTTCTTGGTCTCTCTCTATTTATAACTATTAGACTACTTTCCATCTAATCTACTTTCTTTACTGAGGCTTCTATAGTTTTTTTTCCAATATGTCTAAACTATCTAAGGTGCGATCCTACAATTTGCATAATAAGTGTGACCTTAACTTATTCTCAAATTTGTTCATTTTTAATTTTATCTTATCTAGTATATCCATTCATCTGATGCAACATTCTTATCTCTATAATATTGAGCTTATTCCCTTGTTAGTTTTTTTTTTGCCTAACACTCAGTCTCATACAATATTGTAGGTTTTATAGCTATGTGATAAAATTTACCTTTAAGCTTAAATGGTACTATTCTATCATAAATAACACCTAAAATGTAACACCATATATTTCTAGCTTGCTTCCGATCATTTCTAAGTCTCACATGATCAATTGAACAAAAGGGAATGGAAAATGACATTAAAATAATGCCTTATTTCGCGTTACGTCGCGTATAAAAATTCCATTCGGTGTCACACGGACCATATGAGCTCATACAATACGTTATTATATTTAATTACATACATACAACTTATTTGCATAACCAAAGTTAGCCCACAACTCGTGGAACTCAAAGGAGACCATCAAATTCACACTCTTATTTTCGGCTAGAATTTCAATTTTTCTGTCACAATTTTAGAAATTCATAACTAAATCCACAAAGTTTGAAATCCAACAAAATTTACCATTCCAGAAAGCTCTGGATGTCTACCCCATGATAAAAATAGTTTCAACTCATGAATCATTAAGGGGAGAACATTTGACATCTGAAAATCCACTGGGGTTGCTGCTATTTGGGCCACTGGTTCAGTTTACTAATAGGAAGTTTCAAAAGTTGTAACTAATTCTAAAAAAATTGAAATCATTCATTCTTGGCCATTTTGAAAAGCTACACATGTCTAATTTATTCTAAAAATATGCCCATGCCATGAAACATAAGACAGAAAACTTTTGACTTGCGAAGAGGGGTTAAGATTCGGACAACTACTGGTACTGATGCAAGTGTCTACTATGAATTTCGAAAATGTCCAATTAATTCCAAAAAAATCCAATCCATATAAATAATACCAATTTGGAAAGATATGAACGTTAAATTTATGGTAAAAATAGACTTAGACCAGAGAAAGCATGCATAGCTACCCAAATTCAATGGAACAGTGACTCAGGTCGTGCTGAGCTACTACTACTGTCCCAGAAATTCAAAAATTCATATCTCTCAAATCAGACCACCAAATGAGGTGCTTCTAGTTGCTACAAGTCACTGTGAATTTCTAGTTTATAACTATAAAATTTTGTAGCCATTGAACCACTTTTGCCCCTCGGATGACACAATTTCAAAACTAACCAGATGAACAGTACCAGTGCAAATCCAAAATTCTGATACCAACTTTGAAAAATCATAGAAAATTCCACAGACCTCCAAATGACCTGATCTTTGGCTTGCCAAAAATATCTAGGCAATATATACTTGCATGCAAAATTTCAAGTCAAGAAGAGGTCATTTGGTCAGATTTTACTATAGCTCAAGCTTATGGCAATTTTGGTCCCAACAAGAGGCTACTTTGGTTCAAATGAGCCATCCATGGTTCCACACACATTTGAGCAACTTAGAAAGCATAAATATAGCATAAATAAGTCCCTCATAAGGTCTGAGCTCTCATGCAACTCAAATTCACTATGCCACTTCCATAAACATACATACACAAATGGGCTCCCAAGTGGTCAAAATATATAATTCTACTCATTAGACTCTATTCTTGATACATACACTAACTTTACATAATTTTACACTTGTTCAAAGTGTCATGGCTCAAAAATAACATTTACATATCTACTTTTATATTCTAGTCATCATAGTATATCAAAATAGAAAGGTTTGCCAAGAGATGGAGATTTAAGCTCCTTGGCTTCCATCCTTTGGATCTTGAACTCCACCTAGATCATATGAGATGAGAGAAAGGAGGGGGTTAGATTCATTGAATCTCAATAGCTCATACACCTATTCAATCACATTTTCAAGGGTACAAGTATGCAACTACTCAATCGATGAAGCATTCAATTTCCATATTTTTATGTCACAAACACATGTCAAGAATAAGAACGAGCTCTAGGGACTTTTGGGTTGGCCTCACCCCATTTTTAGGACTTTTGGATTGTCTCACTCTTGGTTCTTGGAACTTTTGACTTAGCCTTACCCATCCAAGGGACTTTTGGCCTTGTCTCACCCATGCCATGAGACTTTTGGCATCTTCTCACCCACATTAAGGGACGTTTGGCACTACCTCATCCTTATGAGCCATTTCCATCATTCAAAGACATTCAAGAAAGCATATTGGTACCAAAATAGCAACATAGCATCAAGTGGCATGTCTCAAACATATAAACATACACACAAGCACACAATGACACCATATGCAACAAGAAAATACAATAAGAAAAGGTGGAGAGCTACCTTGGTGCAAATTCAAGCTTTACTTTGCTTGTTTCTTCTCCTTTTCGGTTCCACAAACACAAGGAGGTGAGGTTGGATTTCTTTGGCCTATTCACAATAAACAACACTAAATTATACTCTTGGAACAACTTATGACATCCAACTCACTCTTAAGACTACACTTTGGTCTATTTGTCACAATATGGTTCCATTAAGGACCTAATGAAGCAACTACCATAATTAACATTCTTGGTTCCATTCTCTTGCCATATTTAGACCTCTTGACCTCATTTAAGGTCCTTGAAGCCATCACATGTCATATCTTAACCCCAAGAAACTCATATCATAGCATTCAAGCAATAAACACCAGACTTGCACACAAAGCGTAGCATATGGACCGAAATCACATAAACAAACCCACACAGTTCAATCCCACTTTGGTTTAAGCAATTTTGTCCATATAATATCCATACAACATTCATTCAAAGCAAGAATATCATTACATAAGCTCTTGAGGTCCATTTTGCACTACTTGAACCTTTCACACAATTGACTTGCACATACAACACATAACAATGGGAAGCACACTACTAAGAACCTCTAACTCAGTATTAAATCACTTCCAAGGCCCATAAATTGATCCTTAACTCCTCTTAGACCGTAACATATTAAAACATATCAGATTCATAGCCATTTAGGTCAAGAAACTCGGGTTTGGAGGTTTGGAACACATATCAGAATTTTTGCCACGGGTTTCAAATTTTCAATTTTCTAGGGCATACTTTGGAAAATCATAATTAATTCAAAAAAAATCAAAACGAGGCAAATGATAGCTTTCCAGAAATCTCTTTATGTGTACTATAAGGTAAAAATAATTACAGGTATGAAACACCCCGCTGTACTATTTTTGACAACCGAAAAGTATGAAAGGTCCGGCTGCCCTTGAGTTCTGCTACAGCTTACTGATATGGAGTTTAAAAATTCATAACTAATTCCAAAAAACTCCAAATCAATTAAACTATATCAATATAGAAAGATACAGATGTCTAAATTAAGGGAAAAATAGCTTCAGACCCAGAGAATGACATGAAGCTGGACAAACTCGATGGAACAGTGCTGAGGGTCCTATTGCATCACTAACAGTGAGTTCTAACTTCAAAAATTCATTTCTCTCTCTCTAGACCTCCGAATGAGGTGCTTCTAGTTGATATAGCTCACTGTGCATGTCTAGTTTCTCCATGTAAAATTTCAGGACCATTGGACCTCATTTGCCCTATGTTTGACACAGATGCATTTTCGGACCAAAGCTACAGTACACTGACCAAAATCAGAAAAATTCCTAACTTAAAAAATTCTCCAAATATTCCCTAGACCTCCAAAAATTCTGCACTTTAGCTTCCCAAAAATCTCTAGATGAACTCTACATGCATGCAAAATTTCATGAGGAAATTTGTCCATTTGGTCAGTTTGTGACATAGGGTTGCAAAATGCCCTTTTTAAGCTTCATATGGGGTCTCAAGGGGTCCATTTTTGCTTCTTCTCATTCTATGGACACATGAGCAGGTGGGAAAGCATTAAAACACTCTATCAAACATGTCTCAAAGGGCTAATAACCCAGATTCCATAATCTCACTCATCCACACCAAGATATACACAAGAGCCATACTTGTATAACTTGGCATATCTAAGTCAAATTCATGAAATATCATTCACATGGGTCTAGTTCTCATACATATACAATATACCTATACTTTTACAAATATTCATAAGCTCATACATCATATAAATTATGGAGATACATCATGTGACAACCATATGGCTATAATACAAATATGTTACGACTCCATTGCTAATCTTCTTGCTTCCAAGTGTGGTGGCTCCCATTTCATTGCTCTCTTGATCCACCTAGGCATATTAAGTAATGGGGAGGGAGGAGTGAGATTCTAGGAATCCCAATTGCTCATCTCCCATTCAATCATGCATAAAGAATGTAATAAAAGTGTTAAGGATGCATGTATGGCATATCAATATAGAAAATGGTGCAAAATACATTCTTGGCATTTACACAAAGCACACATAACATACTTAGGCTTACCAAATGAATGGATTAGCCTCACCTACTTTCTTCAAGGTTCTTGGACTTGCCTCACCCTTTTTCTTAAAGGCCTTGAACTAAGCCTTACTCTTGGGAGACTTTTTCTTGGTCTCAACCACTTCTAAGGGTTCTTGGCTCATCTTCACTGAAGATAGAAGGTTTTTGGCCTCTCCACATTTAAGCAAACCAATGCAACATTTATAGGCATCATTTGAATACATAGTGCAATACTATAGTTCCATGGAATATAGGCATCATACTAAAATACAATTCCTAGCTCAAAATACTCATACACATTCAAAAACAATGTAGACATTCATTCATGCATGGGAGAAAAGAGAGAGAGCTACCTTGTTATCTATGCAAGCTTTACCTTGCCTTACTCCTTCCCTTTTTCGGTTCCACAAGAACACTAGGTGGGGACAGTTTCCTTGGCCTAAACATCATGAATAATACTCAATTATATTCTTGAAACAAGCTAAAGCATTCAATTTACTCTCAAGAACATACTTGGTTCCATAAGTCACATAATGGCTCTATAAATGGCCTATTGAAGCAACCATCATGATTCAAGTTCTTGACTCCATTCTCTTCTCATTTCTAGGCCTCTTGACCTCATTTAAGGTCCTTGGAGCCATTACATATTCATTTACAAAAGCCTAAACACAAGTTGCTTCATAAGGTCACATTATGGAAGCCATTGCCTCATCTCCCAATCCATGACTTCTAAATTTTTTCCAAGGGTTCCTCCCACCTTCTACCATCATAAGAAGTCCCATTCTAGGCTTAGAACAAATTAAAACACTCTCTAGGTGACCAGACCTTGTGTGGCCGAGATATACATCATGAAAAAAGTCCTTGAACTTTGCTTTGTTTTCTTGGAAGGAATGTCACATATGTAACTTCCTAGGGTCTAAGGGACTCAAACCATGTCTTACATAAGCTAGAATGCCTCTAGGAAAAATCAGATTTCATCACTTATTTCAAAACCCCAAGTTGTGCCAACTTGAATTTTAAGGCTCCCTTTTTGTTTCCACTTGTCTATTCTAAATTCCCACACTCTAAATCACTTGTTCTTCCCTTGATATGGTCAAAATTCAACTCCCTTTGGATGGGCTCTAGGTTGCACGAAATTCATATGGAGGAGAACAAGCAAGAAGTGCAAGAAAAGCCATGGAAAGGAATGGGAACCTACCTTAAATTCTTGCTCTTCCTAGTGGCTTCCTCTTGCACCCAAGCCTTCCCTCCAATCTTAACTTCTCCTTGCTGGACCAGAACCAAAATAGCATCAAAATACACTCTAAACCCATGGAAATATGGAGGAGAAGGAGGGGAATATTTATTGTAAAGACAAAAGGAAGAAAACACACACTTTCATACCTATTCAAGGCTTCTTCTTCCTTCCTTGGCCTCCCCTTTTGTGCGCCACTCTTAGCCCTTCTTAATTCTGTTTTAACATGTGAGAGAGTGGGTGAGGAGATCTAAGCAGAGGAGGGACGTTTTTTATAAGCTAGGGATTCATTTAAGCAACTTTCAGAATTTGCAATTTAGTCCCTCTTTGTAGTTTTGTTCATTTGGGCTCATTTCAACTCCTTTTTAAAATCTGTCTTTTCCATCATATTTTTTAGGCTTTTAATCATAAGAATTGCCATTGGAATCACTCAAAAAGGATCTAAAACCATTTCGAACTGTTCAGTCAAAGTTTCAGTCAACTGATGGCCGAAATCGCTCACCGGAGGGGTTTCAATTGTTCTAGGGGTTCTCATGGTATTCAGGGCCTCTGAGAACCCCGGGAAGCTCAAATTTTCCATTTAAAAAGCCCTCCTATAAGATTTCAAAATTTTCTAAAAATTACAAAAATGCCCCTACTTTCTTCGGCAAATTTTCTGAGCTCTTCTAGCTCTAGTTTTTAGACATCTTGAATCTCAAATCCTCATTTTCTAATATTTAAAATTTTATCATAATTTTATTTGGCCCCAATTCCTTCTATTTCGAGGACTTCCTTTTATATCTGGCCCATTTCTGACGTTTATGGAGAAATCGAACATCGCGTTTCTCACGTTTACGGAGGGACCGGATGTTACATCACACACTCACTTTCATAAACCTAGGTCCATGTTGCTTCATAAGGTTACATTATGGAAGCCATTGCCTCATCTCCCAACCTAAGGCTTCTAAATTTTTTCCAAGGATTTCTCTTATCTTCTTTTATCATATAAAGTCCCAAATCAAGCTTGGAACCATTTAAAATACTCCCTAGCTATCTCTAAGGGTCTTGACCTAGTTATGCTTCCATTAAAAACCCATAGAGTTTGGGATTTTTTCTTAATAGATGGGGCACTTGGGAGGCTCCCTAGGAGTCTTAGAAACTCAAACATACACTCACATATGATGGGGAAGTCTTGAATCAACCCAGATTTTAACTTATGTTCAAGCACCTTACACTTTTCCAACTTGAGTTTTACTAGTTTTTCATGCATTTCTTTGGTATAATCCATCTTCCCATGGCCTAGTTTGATGGATTCTTTTGGATTATAAAACAGAAACTCTTCCCTCTTCATAGTTCTGGTTGAGACATCCTACCATGGAAGAGGAGAAGGAGAAAAAGAAGCAACAAAGGGAGAGAAACTACCTTGCAATCAAGCTTCCTTCAAGAGCCCTTCTTCTTCCCTCTTTCTCCTCCTTAAAATTTGAATTTCCCTCCTCTGATATGGACCCAAATCAGCACCAAAAATTACATTAAAACCATGGAAAGATAAAGCAAGAAGGGGAGGATGAAGTTTCAAGAGGAAAGAGCATGAAAACCTTACACTTTCTCACCCTTTCTTTGGCTTTTCTTCCTCCAAAATTTCCTCCCTTTGTGCACCTAAGACAGCAGCTCCATTTCTGAGTTTTGGGCAAAAGAAAGTTGGTTTAGAGAGGGGGGGAGCTGAATGTGACTTAAAAAGGGAGTGAAGCTTCTTTTGTGACTTTGTTTCCATTTTTGCCCTTCCATAATGGCATTTCCAGTTTAACTTCGTTTTAGCTCTTTTTTTAGAACCGTCTTTTCCATCATAAAATTAAGATTCCCAATTTAATAAAATGTCTTTGGAATCACTCAAATCAGAGCTAAAACCTTCCCGAACGTACCAGTTAAAGTTTAGGTCAACTGACGTCAGAAAGAGTACATCAGAGGGGCTTTACCAGTCCTGGGGCTTTTCATGGTTTTTGGGGCCTCTGAGAACCCTGGCCAACTCAAAATTTCCATTTAAAAAGCCCTCCTAGGTGTTTTTCTAAAATTGCACTTATTTACAAAAATGCCATTGGCCTTTTGGCAAATTTTTCGAATCACTCCGACCTTAGTTTTTGGGAAACTCAAGGCTCAAATCCTTGTTTTCTATTATTTAAAATTTTATTCAAATTTTATTTGGCCTTGAATCACTCATCTCAGGGGACTTGCTTTTCAAACCGGCCCGTTCCAGCGGTTGTACAACGTACCGGGCGTTACATAAAACACTTTCCATTTCATCCACCCTATTTGAATCTCATGGTTTATATCTTTTTATATTTTTCCGTCATGTTGTATAATGGATCAAATATACTTAAATTATGTGACTTGTAGTATGATATGTTCTCCAATTTTTACTTTTACATTTGAAATAGTACACCTCTTGCTAAACTTATATTCTATATACTCCATTTTATTTCTAATTAAATGAAATTTATGTGCTTCTAAAGTTAGTCTCCACATCTCTAACTTCTCATTCATTTTCTCTTTCGACTTTTTAACTAGAACTATATTATCTGCAAAAAGCATGTATTATGGCACTGGCTCTTAGATATGTTCAGTAAGTACATCCAAGGCTAAAAATAAAAAGATAGGGGCTTAACGTTAACCCCTAATACAAGTCAATGGTTATTGAAAAACCTTCTATAGACCCACATTTTGTTCTCACCTAGTTATAATCCTATGATACATATATTGAATTATTCAAATATAAGCAATATAAAATCCTTATTTTTCCAGAGCTTTCCATAAAACCTTTTTTAGCACCTTATCATATGCCTTTTCCAAATTGATGAATACCATGTGTAAGTCTTTTTTTATTTCTTTGATATCTTTCTATCAATCTTCACGGCAAGTATATCGCTTCCATAGTTGACCTTTCTAGCATAAAACCTAATTGATTCTCTATAACATGAGTCTCTTGCCTTAATTTCCATTCAATTATCATCTCCCAAATCTTTATAGTGTGGCTCATGAATTTAATTCCCTTATAATTTACAGAATTTTGTATATCTCCCTTATTCTTAGAAATTAAGATTAAAGTATTTCTTCTCTACTTGTCCAGCATTTTCTTAGATCTTATAATCTCGTTAAACAACTTTGCGAGTTAATTTATGCCTTTTACTTTTAAACTCTTCCATACCTTAATGAGTATATTATTTGATCCAACTATTTTGTCATAATCTCATTAAACAACTTTATGAGCTAACTTATACTTTTCACTCCTAAACCCTTCTATACCTCAATAGGTATGTTATTTGATTCAACTGCTTTGTCATTCTGCATTATTTTTAATGCATCTTTTAACTCTAACTCTCAAATCTTATGATAAAAGGCATAATTTTGGTCCTCCTCTTTAGTGACTAGCCTATTTAAATGTAATAAGATCCTGTGCCCTATAACCCTTCCACTTTTCCTTGATATCTTATTCCATGACCAAGATTTTTTCTTCTTCATCCTTAATGCATTTCACTTAGTTCATATCTCTTATCTTTCTTTCCTTACTTTTGGCTAACTTGGAAATAATTCTTTTCCCAACTTTGGTGCCTAAGGATTAGTATAACCTATCAAATGTCCTAATTTTTACTTTGCTTACCACCTTCTTAATGTCTTTCTTAGCCACCTTATATTTTCTGTAATTTTCATCACTATCACACAAAGACCACGTTTTATAAAATTCCCTTTTAACCTTAACCTTAACTTGCATGCTTGCATCCCACCACCAAAATTCTTTATCCTTAGTCCAAAGCCTCTTGATTCACTGAGTATCTCTTTTGTTACCTTCTTAATCTCTTCAACCATCTCATCTTATATATCGTTAGTACTTCTTTGTGCCTTTTAGGACCTTTCATCCAAAATCCTTCTTTGTAAGTACTTTTCTTTATCCCCCTTTAATTGCCACAATTTGACCCTTGACATCCTATTTTAGTCTTTGCTATTTACTCTCATTTTAACTTAAATATTCACAATCAAGACCCTATGCTAGGAAGTCTGACTTTCTTTAGGTATAACTTTGCAATCCATATATAGTTTTCCATTTGCTTTCTTTATTAGAAAAAAATTAATTTGAGAGCATGTCTTTCCATTTTTGTATGTGATAAGATGCTCCTCATTCTTCTTAAAACAAATGTTAGCTATTATAAAGTTAAATGCTAATGAAAAGTCTAGGATAGTTTTACTTTCTGTATTTCATTTCACCTTCACCTTTCCATATATAGAATGAATATTAATTGCTTTTTTTTTCTATTGGCTAAAACCTTATAGATATTGAAGGAGAAAGGTGTTGATTGGATTTGGGACTTTGGAATCAAAGGAAATTGGAGAGAAAATTGGTATGTATTCCTTCAAATTCATTTAATCAAAGTTTGGTAAGAAAACTTGAATAATCAATGGACTAACTGAATTGGTTATTAACAAGGTTGTGAAGGTTAATTATGTTATGGAATGTTTCAAAATGGAATGGAAACTTTGTGATAATTGAAGTATAATAAATTCAATAAGAGGAAATTCTTATTTAACCTTTGTGATTGTATCTTGTGGTCATATTGAAATCTAAACTTGTTGTTTGACTATTTCTTTATACCATGAATGAATTTGAGAAGAGGAATCTACCATATAGAACTTAAAGCTTTGGGAAGTTGTGCCTTGGCTAAATGAATCAAGAAACTCTAACTAGGTATGTTTATATGCTCATTTGTGAGGTATTTGTGAATTATTGATGTTTTGAAGCATTTGTGAGCATCCTAGATTAGTGAGATCAATTTTATTGATTATTTTGATAGTCACAGAAAAATGAGTTTTGTGAAGTGACATCTTACTTGGGAATTTGAAAAGAAATCTTTGATAACCTTTTATGATATTATTTTTCCTTTTTTTACGTTTGTTTTAATTTAGTAGTGCAATAGCAACCATTAATGTGAAGGTTCATCCATTGGTATTTCATACAAAATGTGGAAAATTTGCTTCATTATTAGGATGCTATTGGTTAAGAAAAATTTAGTGGTCTTAGACATGGTTACTAGTAAGTTAATATTTATTTTAGTGAATAGTGCTCATGTATCTTACTATGTTTATTAATTTTTATTCAGTCATCATAGTAGTATATACTTATTTCTTAGTAGTATGTTTAAGATTTTATTTTATTTCAATGTTTTTTCATTCCTTCTTTTAAAGCATAACTTAAAGTCTTTTTTCATATTTCTCTTCCTTAGTTGAAACATAACTAAAGCTTCCTTTCCTATATAAGCATGCATGTCTTTCTCACACTTATTTCTTAGTCATACTTAATATTGGCTAATACTTCTCTGAAAACTTAATGGTTGTTGTGAACCTCTAGTTTAGTTTGAGAATTATTGCTTCCAAAAGCAAAATTAGTAATAAAATTATCTTTGCAAAAAAGTTTGTGTTAGACCAATTTTGGCTATTATAAGAGGAGTTATATATGGTGATCTAGTTGCTATGTTGTCTAGTTACTAATTGTTCTTACTCATTAAGCATTCATACAAATAGAATGAGGAATTGAAAAGCAAGTTTATGCTTTTAATACTTCTCTTTGTGTTTCAAGAGAGAAGTTATATATATTTGACTTACTATCACAAAAGTAGTTTAGTTTCTTGTTATGGCCATGTGGTTTGTATAGAAATGGAAGAGAAAATTGGTTATATTATGCCTTATCCATATGCCTTATCTCAAAATTCAGGTATCGCATTGTGCATTGCCAGCTACTAGGAATATATGATGTACTAGTTGTTATATACACTACGAGAAAAACAGAAATTAACGACAAACTTTTTCATCGCTAAATGTGGATAATTCCATTACAAATTAATTAATGACGGAATTAGGGACAAATTATTTCCGTCACTAATTTTATCATTGCTAATTAATTAGTGATGGAAATGAAAATTCTGCCATTGATAAGAATTCTATCACCAGTTATGGGTATAGTGTATTTCAAATTTACAACAGATCAGCGACATAATTTTCCATCACTAATTAGCGACAAATTAGCGATGGATTAGTAATGGAATATTATGTTGGTAATTAGCAACAGACCAGTGACAAAATTTTTCATCACTAATTAGTGACAGATCAGCGATGAAATTTTTTGTCAGTAATCAACGACGGAATATTCTATCACTGATCCATTACTGATTACTGATGAAAAATTTCGTCTGATTACTAACAAAAAATTTCATCGCTAATTAGCGACGGAATATTCCATCATTAGCAATGAAAATTCATTGCTAATTTATTTTTTTTCATTATATTATGTCTTTTTTAAAATAGCCTCAATATTACTTTGCTACCTATCCAATTAAATAGAATAATACAACAATATTCAATTAAAAAGTAATAAATAGATTAAAATGATCCTTAGTTAAATGTTTATAAAACAAATCATAACAATCCTTAACTTAAAATACATAACTTAAAATAACATGAAGAAAAATAAAATCACATTTATAGAGGAGGACAATCATCAGGGCTTGCCTTTTCAATTGCTAATTCTTTCAGTACAGGATCTGATGGGGCACGAGATAACTGTGATTCAAGTTCTTGCAACCTATTAAGTGTTTATTGATGCTGATTAAACAGAGACAAGATTTATTGATTTTGCTCTCTAAGCTCTTAGTTCTCCTGTCTTAAAGGTGTTGTCTTTGTGGTAATCCTCCTGCATAATTCCTTTTCAAAATTTGAATGGAGTCATGACTTATGAATGGAAGAAGAGGTCCCACGAGAACAAATAGGATCAATATCATAAGACTCAGATCCTACCCCAAAGATGTGACCCTTCTTATTCTTACCACTTATAGCCTCTAACCATAAGGCAACTTTATTATCATCTTCTATATCATTTGATGCCATGCCTGTTAAGTTCTAAGTAGAAGTTCTGGCATTCTTAAGCCTTAAATAATTAGCCTGTTAAAGGAAGCAAAGAAAGACAATTTTAAAATAAAGAAAACAGTGGCAATTCATCCAAAAGCAAAAGTATGCACATGTTTAAGCATATTTTATGTCATATAGTATCAACATGAAGTGTGATCATATCATAAGGCTAAGTATCTTGAAACTGCAAATATATTTAGCCATCACAATCAAAGCTATCAAATATTGAAATTACACAATTAGGTGTATGAAAAGAATATACAATGATTTTGATAGTCACCAAGTAATAAAATAAGTAAAAAACACTAAATAAAAGATCAAACAATTCCAGTGACAAAGTAAAAAAAATGAAGACTAACACCAGAACTAGTTGGGCCTTCGGTCGTCATCACAAGTTCAGTGACAATCAAACCAAAAAATCAAGACTCATATTACAGCTAGTTAGGCCTCCGATCGTCAGCACAAGTCCAGTGACAATCAAAATAAAAAAATAAAGACTCATACTACAATTAGTCAGGCATCTAGTCATCAACACAAGTTCAGTGACAATTAAAATAAAAAATAAAGACTCACACTACAACTATTCAGGCCTTTGGTCATCAACACAAGTTCAGTGACAATCAAAACTAAAAATAAAGACTCACACTATAGTTATTCAGGTCTCTGATATCAGTATAAGTCTAATTATAGTCAAAACCAAACATAAAGACTGACACTATAACTAGTCAGGCTTCCAGCTATCATTACAAGTTTAATTACAATCAAAATAAAAAATCAAGACTCATACTAAAGCTAGTTAGGCCTCCGACAATCAGCACAGGTCCAATGACAATCAAAATAAAAAATAAAGACACACTACAACTAGCCAAGCCTCTGGCTATCAACACAAGTCTAATTATAATTAAAACAAAAAATAAAGACTTATACCAAAGCTAGTAAGGCCTCCAGCTATTAACACAAGCCCAATGACAATCAAAACAAAAAATAAAGAAGTACTATAACTAGTCAGACCTCTAGCCATTAGCACAAATCTAATTATAATCAAAATAAAAAATAAAAACTCACACTATTGCTAGTTAGGCCTTTAGCTGTCAGTACAAGTCTAATGATAATCAAAACCAAAAATGAAAACACACTATAGCTTGTTAGGCTTCTGGCCTTCAGTACAAGTCCAATGACAATCAAAACTAAAAATAAAGACACACTATAGCTAGTCAGGCCTCTGACCATTAGTACAAATCTAATTATAATTAAAACAAAAAATAAAGACTCACATTATAACTAGTCAGGCCTTTGGCTATCAACACAAGTCTAATTATAATCAAAGTAAAAAATGAAGACTCACATTAAACCTAATCAGGCCTCTAACCATCAGCATAAGTATAATGATAATTAAAACCAAAAATAAAGGCACACTATAGTTAGTCAGGCCTTTGGCCATTAGCATAAGTCCAATTATAATCAAAACAAAAAATAAAGACTCATACTATAGCTAGTCAGGTCTCTAACCGTCAGCACAAGTCCAGTTATAATCAAAGTAAAAAATCAACACTTACACTAAAGCTAGTCAGGCCTCCAACCATCAGCACAAATCTAATGACAATTAAAATAAAAAATAAAGACATACTATAGCTTTTCAGGTCTTTGGCCATCAACACAAGTCCAATTATAATCAAAATCAAAAATAAAGACTTACACTACTACTTGTCAAGTCTTGGGCCATCAACACTAGTTTAATTATAATCAAAGTAAAAAATCAAGACTCACACTAAAGCTAGTTAGACCTCCAACCATCAGCACAAGTCCAATGGCAATTAAAACAACAAAAAAGACACACTATAGCTAGTCAGGCTTTTAGTTATCAGCACAAGTCTAATTATAATCAAAACAAAAAATAAAAATTCACACTACTATTAGTCAAACCTCTAGCCATCAGTACAAGTCCAATTATAATCAAAATAAAAAATTAAAACTCACACTATAGCTAATAAGTCCTTTGACCATTAGCATAATTCTAGTGAGAAAGGAAAAGATAAACATATACATACATAAACTTTAGTTGTCCTATGATCCACAAATTGACTAGTTGCCTCATCATAGTGCCCGTGCTTAAACAATTCAAACATTGTAGGTGGCCTTCAAAGCACTAAAGTCTATAGTTATTTATTAATATTAGTTATCTCACACAATAAATAAATGATGATTACATTTGAATTTAAATACTTACCAACCTCCTCTTATGTTCAGTTGAAGGAATACTGCCCCTTTTATGTTGCATGCCTCCTATGGTAAATGTTGGGTTGTTTTTAGTTGTTTGGCATATAGCTTTATATTCTTCTGACTCCTAATAGCTCTTTGATTCGACCATTGCATTATCTGGCATCCAATTAGATGTAATCCCCTTTTCCAAGTCTAGCCGTACTCTATGCATTGCATTTTGCAAGATGACCCCATACTTTTTGTTCTAACTACATCTAATAACTTAGTTATATTATGGTAACCATTTATACTTTTTCTGTATAAGCACTAAAAAAACCAAAACTGAGATAAATTGAGGAAAAAAATATCAACACATGATACATATATAATAATGGGATAAGATATATACTGCCTATTCATCAAACCATAGTTGCTTGACCTCAGGAGGTATTACTTTCCAACTGTAACATGAATGTTCAAATTTTGTTTGGATTACTAGGAGAATATCACGAACAACAACAACAACAACAGGATTAAATCTAATTATTTACCATCAATGATAAAAAATGTTATAATGGCACTAAGTTGTTAAACAAATAACAAATAAAACAATATAAACTTGATGACTTACGTATGCTTGTTAGGAAACAACTATGTTCAACCATCTGTGGGGTCATGGCTAAAAGGTTGGATAGGTGACATTCATGGAAGAGTGGAATGTGAGTAATGGGTGCTAAGGGATGGTACAGGAGGAGATGATACAAGTGATGTTGAGGGTCTCTTAGATGACTCAGGCATGATTGGAGCTTATGCAGGTGCAGTAGATGCGTTTGACACTATAGGAGCTAAGGTAGATGCTAAAGTCAGAGGATAATAAGATGGTTGGGGGTACAGAGGTGGTGATGTATAGGTATTCCATTAGGCACAACCTCACCTGGAACCATGACCTGACATATACATACATAATAGCAAACTTGAGTCAGTATAAGTTGACTAAAAATTAAATATAATGTAAATAAAAATAAATTCACACTCAAAATAAGAAAATATATTATAAAAAAATCAAACTCAAAATCAAATAAAACCTAAGCCTAATCTATGCTTCATCATCTTCAGAATCTTTATCTTTATTCTCATCGTCATCATCATCATCATCATCATCATTTTCTTCTTCTTCTTCTTCTTCTTCTTCATAGACTATGTCAGTGGTTGACATATCTATTTCTTTATAGAAATCTTTAGTGTCTCTTAGGTTATGGAATTCATCATTTGGGATGATTGCAGGTAATATGATTTCCAATCTTCCACCTGAAATAGCCTTATATTTGTTTTAGATGAAGGAGCATCAATTATGCTAAGAGCCTTAACCTTAATTATGGCTAACCAATTAGCCTTCTAATAGTAACTAGGATAATACATATAGTACACTTACGTTTCTTGTTATGCAAGTATAAATGGATCAAACTTGTTTTACCTCCTTAATTTGTGAACTTCAACAGTCTTATATTATTTGTGAACCCTCATACCATAATTAGGTGAATGATCATACCATTGACAATTGAACAACACTAATCACTTCACAGGAATCCCTGTGTATTCAATCTTTACAATCTCTTCTAGAATGCCATAAAAGTCATATTCTAATTGTGCAAAGTCAGTCCTTTTAATACATGCACCACTATTTATTGTTGATTTTCGATGGCTCAATGAACGTATGTGAAATTTGTACCCATTAACAAAGTACATAGGCCAAGTTCTAACGCTTCCCTTTAGTCCTCGAGCAATGTCATGTAAAAATAGATCCAAAATATTGTTGGCTGGGTTTCGAACCTATGTGAAATTTTTTAATATTTTATGTGAGTTAAGGTTAGTTTTAAGATATAATTAATTACAATTTATTACTACTTACATGTTCTCAAAACTATAAGGAAAAATTTGCTTCAATCCGAGCTTCTATTTTAGCATCTACAATTTGAAAATTAGACAAAGTTAACTTATAAACAAATAAATTGCATAACAAAAGAATGTGTTAAGCATATACAAATAAGTGATCTATCACTTACTTGATATAAGGTTGCACTTCATCACATTTTATTGAACACATTTTGTGGCGACTTCTACTTCTTGATCATTCAAGAAACGAGACTTGCATTCTCCAGAAGGCCTTTCAGGATAGTAAAAAATGGAAATTGCTAGCAGGCCTGATTCTCCGCCATTATCATTTATTGGAAGTCTCATAATTTTAGATGGCACATCATGCTCAAAGTAATGCGAGCAAAATATTGTGATCTCTTTAATTATATAAGCTTCGCATATAAATCCTTCCACTCGAGCTTTATTCTTAACTTTTTATTTCAAGGTATGGAGAATCCTACATAAAGAGTAGTTGAACAAGTTTTATTACCTTTTAAGCATATATTCATTCCCAATATATAGTAGAAGGCTTTATTACCTTTCAAATTGATATATCCATCGATATTGAACGGGTCCCTTAACCTTTCATTCATACAAAAGGTCGATGGGCAGATGCTCCATTGAGTCAAAAAAACTTAGGGGGAAAGATCTTCTCTAACTTGCATAAAGTCACAACAATGTTATGCTCTAATAACTTTAGTTAAGCCATCGTTAAGGTAGTGGAATAAAGTTCTCTAAAGAATTGACTAAGCTTGGTTATAGGATTTCACACAGCTTCAGACAAAATACCAAAGGCAATGGGAAGAAAACATTATATAAACACATGACAATCATGACTCTTCATTCCATACAACTTTATTTCCTTCACGTCAACATATCAAGCCAAATTAGATGCATGCCCATCAGGAAGTCTCAAGTTCTTTACCCATTGACAAACGGATCATTTTTGTTCTATATTCAAAGTATATTATGCTTTGAGCTTCAAAACTTTCCCTCCATTGTTTACAAGTTCTAATTCTTTTCATTGGCAATATTCTTCCATGTCTAACTAAGCTTGTGTGTTATCTTTAGTCTTCCCTTTTGTGTTTATGATGGTGTAAAATATATTGTCAAATACATTTTTCTCAATATGCATGACATTAAGATTATGTTAAATGAGATTAGTTTTCTAGTATGGCAATTCCCAAAATATGATCTGTTTAGTCCAATGGTGAATGTCATTATACCCTTCGATTGATACAAGTTCTCCCTACTCGGTCACTTTTGGCATATTGTACACTCTTTGCCAAACATCCTTCCACCTAACTGCAGCAGAGGCATTGATTTCTTAACTTTGTTCTTATAAAAAGAGTTTTTATTTCTTCTGTATAGGTGATCTAGTGGAAGAAATTTTCAATGACAATTAAAAAAAGATGTTTTCCTCCTATGCTTCAATTGGAATGACTTTGAGTTCTCCATATATATCTGGCATGACAATCTCGCCACTATCATCTAACTAGATAACATGCCATATGCTGGGAAGTCATTGGTTATCCATAATAGTGCAGCACACATCTGAAAGTTTTGTCTCAATGAGGCATCATACGTTAAGACTCCATTAGTCCATAATAATTTTAGTTCATCTATCAATGATTGCAAATAAATGTCTATTTTTCCTTTAAGATTGTTAAGACTAGGGACAATCAGTATCAAGAATATATACTTTTGTCTCATACATATTGTTGGTGGTAGATTATATGGAGTGATGATAAGTAACCAATAAGAATACTTTCTCCCATATTGGCCAAATGACGTAAAGCCATTAGCATGTAACAACCAGAGAAAAGAAAGAAGAAAGGGAAAAGAAAAGGAAGGAGAAAGGAAAAGGAAAAGAAAAAGCTGAAATTTTCAAAGGGCTGAAAATTCTAAGTCTTCTCGCCACAGCCCGGCTATAGCGAATTCTCCTGTTCGCCATAGCGAGAAATGGCCTAGCTATAGCGAGAATGCCTTCTCGCAATAGCGAAAATGCTCCTAGCTATAGCGAGTGTGGGCATTCCATATAACATCCAGAGAGTTGCTCGCCGTAGCGACGCCATAGCGAAGGCAGAGGTCTGGAACAGACACAAGTTCGCCGTAGCGAGGGCAATGGCTCGCTATAGCGAGTGAAGTCTGGAAAAGCGAGAAAAAGAGAATTTGAATTTTTAAAAGCCTCCAAATCTCTTCTTTCTTCTTCTAACTGACTCAAGCTCACTTTAAGAGAGAGAAAAGGGCGGAGGAGAGAGAGAGAAGCCTAGAAGAGGAAGGAAGAACAAGAAAGGTAAGGATTTCCATGGCTTTTCTCTTAGTATGTTACTCTTCTCCCCTTCCCCTCTCTTCCTACGGTTTTGGTAGCTAAAATAGTTAGGTCTTGAGCTTGGTTCAGAAGAGGGAGAGTGGGAAACCACTTTGAGGGAGGTTAGAAGTTATGTAGTCTTCTCTTTCTTGCTTTCCCTTCTTAAGAGCTTGAGAGTTTGAGAAAAGAGAGAGGATAGTTAATGGATTCTAGAGAGAGAAAGAAACCTAGTTTGAGAAGCTCAATAGGGTTGATTAGAAAGAGATCCCTAACTTAAGAATCAAGTGTTAAGGAATTAATTCCATGCTTCTTGTGTGGTTAGGCTCAAGGGAAGCTCTCCCATTTAGAAGTGGTTGTGAAACCAACAAGGGAGGAGACAAATTGAAAGAGAAAGTTGTGAATAGCCAACAAGGTAGCTCTCTCCACCTTCTTTCATGCATAATTGTGTGCTTACATTGTTTTACTTGTGTGTATGTATGATTTGAGCCATGAGAAGTGTGTTAGCATGATGATACATTATGAATTGAAATGATAATTTATGTGATTGTTTTGGTTTGCTTGAGGAATGGAAAAGCCAATAACCCTTTAGCCATTGTGAGGATGAGCAAAACCCTCAAGTTGGTTGAGACAAAGTAAAGAGTCTCCCAAAAGTGAGGTTGACTCCCAAAGAGTAAGGGTTGAGTCTAAGAACCTCTTAAGTATGGGTGAAGCAAGTCCAAAATCCATAAGTGAGTGGGTGAGGCTAATCCATGTACTTGGCAAGCTTCCATATGTTATGTATGGCCTACTCATATGTTGGGAATGTTTTTCTTTTATGCATGGCCAGTTTAAATGTTGCAAATGCTTTCATTATGATTTTATATGCTAACATGCCATACATACATGGTGAGACTTGTTTGCATGCTATATATGTATGATTGAATGAGAGATGAGCTATTGAGATTCTTTGAATCTCACCCTCCCTCTCCACCATCCAAACATGCTAGGTGGACCAAGTGAGACTAGAGATGGGAGCCACCAAGCTTGAAGCTAGGAAGATTAATGAAGATTTGTAAAGAGCCTCTTTTGTTACTATTTTGTACATAAGACAAGGGATGTAAATAAATGATGTATATGATGTAGCATCTACGAATGTTTGTAAATTAATGTATGTATGATGTATATATGAGAATGAGACCATGATGAATGAAGAAGTAAGTTTTGATTAAGAAAAGTATAATTCTAGTATAGGCCACATGAATGATTAAATGGGCATGGGGTAGTGAGTTTCTCCAATCTAGATTGTTAGACACTTGAGCCATGATTGATGGTCCCTATAGATACTTTCTCATGTGCTCAAAGAGTCATAGAAGTAGAAGAACTAAGATTGGACCCCATGAGCCCCATTTTTAGCCAAGAAAGTGGCTTTTTGCACTTGATGTCAAGAGTTGACCAAATGACCTCTTCTTGCTTTGAAATTTGACATGTGGCTAGATCTTGTTTAGATATTTTTGGGAAGTTAAAGATCAAGTCATTTGGAGGTCTGTAGCATTTTCTATGATTTTTCAAAGTTGGCATCAGAAATTCGGATTTCAGAAAACACTGTTCATTTGGTCAGTTTAGAAACCGTGTCATCTGAGGGGCAAACGTAGTCCAATGGCTACGAAATTTTATACACAGAAACTAGATAGTTGCAGTGACTTGTAGGAACTAGAAGCACCTAATTTAGAGGTCGAGAGAGGAAGATATGCAATTTCGTAGTTCCAGCCCAGAATCAGTCATCCTACCAGACCCGAGGTACTGTTTCATCGGTTTCTAGGAGTTTAGTTCGATGAAATGATCTGGAGATATTTTTCCTCTCTAGATAACATCCATATCTTTCCATAGTGATATTGTTTACAAGCATTGGATTTTTGTGGAATTAGTTAGACAATTTCAAATCCATATCAGTAAACTGTGACAGTAACAGAACCCCTCTGACCAGTGGATGATTTCGGATGTCAAACGCTTTGGGCATTAGATTTTAAGACTTCTACATATTTTTACTATGAAGTAGACAGTTAAGCTTTCTAGAATGACCAAGATCATGTGCTTTATATTTTTCTGTATTTAGTTCTGAATTTTCGAACTCTGCCCAGAAATGAGGCCAAATCTGTCAAGAACAAAATTGCATGTCTCATATCCCTTTTTCCTTTCCATGAGTTTCAAGCATGTTTTGGGGATTGAAATAAGGTATAATGGTGCAAATAAACATGAGGATGCATAGAAAGAGCTCACCCGGTCCATGTGACATTAAAGTGAATATCTACCCTTGCATGAAGCTATAGAGAAAGAATATGAACCTAGAGAAAATGATCTCCCTTTCATGCTTCCCATATGCATATGAGTACGTAAGGCATGATGGGTATGAGCCAAAGAGTAAGGTGTTACATAGCGTATAACCTGAGTCAAACAGATCATATGCAAAGTCAAGGTATGTGCTATCAAACACCTTCTATGCTTTTCCATCAGATGGATGAGTAAGGACACCAAATGCTTGACGTTTCTCATAATTCCATCTCATTTCCTTTGCTATTTTTCTAGAAGCAAATAATCTCTGAAGTCTAAGAATTAGTAGTAGGTGCCACAACTACTTGGTTACAATTTTATTTTTTCTTCCATGACACTTTCTTGCAACATATCGTGCTTCATCACAAAACTTACACTAAGTTGCATTCGCATCATCTTTATAATATAATATACATCCAGCCACACAACAATTGATCGTCATATGACCAAGCCCTAATTTTGACACTAACTTTTTTGTTTGATACAATTCTGTAAGCACACGAGTGTCTTTAGGTTGTATCTTTCACATAAGCCGTGACACTAAATTGTAGTCTTATTATGACATGTTAGTCTCTGCCTTAATGCTTAGTAACTGTATAACTGTTAAAAGTTCAAGTTCCTTTTCACAACCTTCCCACAAAGGCTGTTGTGCAGTATGAGCATGTCATAGAATGCCCCAGCATTTGGATTTGGCAATTCTTCACCACTTTCATTATAGTTATCCTAAAACTTGGGTTGGCTGCATCCATCACCATGGTCTCATATTGTGTTAGCTGGTTCCCAAGTGACCTATGTGAGACATGTTAGATGCCTAACATTAGACACATAGGTGAATGATAGGTAGTCAATGTTTCGCCATGACTAGTCCATATATAATAGCCAAGTTTGAATCCATGTTTGTAAATGTGCACCTTCACCTCATCAAGACATAGATAATTCTTGCATTTACATTGGGCACATGGACACATAACTTTTTTGAATGCATAAAGGAAGGCATTTGGCATGCATGGGCAATAAACTCCTTAACACCTTGCTCGAACTCTATTATAAAATGTTGATGACTCGAATCTACTCTATTATACATCCATCTTCGATTTTACAGCACCTCCATTCTATCTCTTGATAATATATTTTTAGGTGGTCATGAAATAGCCCAACAAATACTCAATAACTATTAAAGATTACATGCAAAACTATTAAAGTTTGTAGCTCTTTTTTTGAAAGAAAAATGAAAGAGTTTACAAGGGAATATTAGAATGGATTACTTACTTTATTTTCCTCCCAATATTAATTGCTATACTCTCAATAATAAGGTTTAATGTTAAGTAATTGGATAAGCACATTTGGAGAGAGTAGACATTTGAATAAGTCTAATTCTAAGCAGTGGTCATCAATCATAAGACTAGATCGGTAACATTAAAGTTGTACAGTGTAGTCTCAAAAAACATACTAGTAACATCAACTTTATAGGACACTATACTCCCACTAGTCATGGCAAACAATTCTTACTATGTCCTAGGTAAAGGATTTGCATAACAGTTCTTACTGTGTCTAACAAATAATAACCCACCACCTATACACCATCTTCTTGAACTAAAAATTAAACATCCAAATACTAAGTGGCAAAACTCTTACATTGAAGAATTCATATGAAGGCATATGTGCTAAAATTTATATACAAACATGCTATAAGTTTTTAGCCAACATGACCATATGAGAAGTATACCATCAATTTAAAGATGAATTGCTTTTATTCTATCAAGTATCAATATAGCTATATAGATGAAAAGCTATTAGACATTAAAACATCCCCACAGGAAAATGATTAGTTGTATGTAGATTAATGCAGTTAATACTTAGTTGGCACAAGATGATAATATATCTTAGTCCACTAATGCAAGGAACAAAAATGATCAACCATTAGGGAAAGAAATGTGCCAATTGAAATACAAATAAAAAAAATTAATTGATGTAGTTTTTGGATTTAGGAGATCTCATGATCAAGAATTTTTAATTTTTTTTTGTTCAAAAAGTTTTCTAATCATATACCCAAAGCCCACCCTAAAAAAAAAGAAAGTGGAAATTATTCTTGCATTCATAATTAAAACAATTTTAAAGTTAATTTGTATGTTTTTATTTACAAAAAATTGAATTAATCCCAAACATTCCAATTACACTCTTTTACGTGTATTTACATTTCAAATTTAGCATTCTATCTGGAAGAAGAAAACAAAACCATGGGATATCTCTTTCATTCATCTCCTTGGACAACTTCCACCCATTTACTCTCACCAGATTATAAAACTCCAGACCATAGGCCACATGCACAACAGAAACAAAAAGAAAGCCAAAAGCTATAATAGTAATAAAAATGAATTTGGTTACATTTGAAAATTTCCTTTAAATCACAATTATGAAGATTTAAGTTCAAACTATTTAAATCCATTCTAAAGGGATTAAAAATGAAACTACTAAAATACCTTATTAGACAGCATGGGAATTATGGCTTCCCAAATTCATTCATCATGATGAATCAAGGTGATAGATAGAAGTGTCACATTCCCAACAATAGCATAGGCATAATAACATTTTAATTTTAATTGTAAGTCTCACCTAAATCCATCCCAACAAATCACTCATGCACAGAATTGAGGACCCCTTACTGACAAGGAATTTAAATAAAAATATGGAATTATTCATTGCTTATTTGATGAAATAGCACACGTTAGATTACTATATGATGCATTAGTCAAGGTTTAACATTCCATTCAGAGGAGAAGGACCCAGCAGACCAACTAATGAAAGACCTAGGCAAAAATTTCACTCATTATTCATACGCTCCTCTCACATGTCAATTCACTAGTATGGAACTTGAGATCCAACTTTTCTACACTAATATTAAACTACCTTTATACTTCTTAACCTTAAGGAATATGATAGCATCACACCAATTCTCAGCCATAATTCGTACAGAACAAGAACAAATAAAACACTAAACAAGATAACCGGATGGCACTGAGTCTACCTTGTCAATACATGATGGCTAAAACTAAATGTGAGAAACACTTCCACTGCCATTCTCAAAGTAAACTTGAAATTAGGAATATAAAAATGGATCAAGTTTTGTCAAGACAATATTAATGAAATGTAAGATAAAACACTCAGCTCCAAGCCAATGAATCACCTTGCATCAAGATAAAAATAGAAGAAGACACTTAACTAGCAACCAATTGGGAATTACCCATTGAAAACTCACAACATCATATTTTCAAAAATGGAGAAGAAACACAAGAATGTAGAATTACTTTTTACATCAATTGGTTACTCTCAATTGTTCTTCTGCTAATTTTTACTCTTTGCCCCTTCTGTGTTAGCCTCAGCTTCTCCTCTTTGAACCTCTAGTAAAAAAGAAAGCATTAAAACCAAAAACCCCCTCTCCTTTAAATCCCTCTTCTGCTTTTTCACCAAGTAATCTCCAGCCCCTCTATCAGTCTCTATTTCTCCTGTCTTTGTTCTCCCTTCTCTATTAGCTTCCGATTCTCTATTCTTTATCCACCTAAACTTGAAAAACCTTTCTTTCAATTTTCAAAAAAAAAAACCTTTTCTGCTTCTAATTTGCACCTATTTATAGTCGATTTGGGCATGGCATTTACTCTTGTGAATAAAAGGACATGGATGGAGGCTACATGTGAAGGTGAAGAGCTGTGTGTAAGTGTGGTGCCGTTTTAGGTCTTCTACTTTGCCAGAATTGTGTAAGAGAGAAAGGGATGATGAGTAAAAGAGAATGCAGGTAGGGTTTTTTTGAGTCTGAATCTACCTTCAGATTTGAATTAGAAAGGCTGAATATGGGTTTGAGGTTCGTGGGCCGAAAGGAGTGGGCCTCTCTTCTTATTTTTTAATAACATTTTTACATAAATGAAATTTTTTATAAAACCTTGTGAAAAATAATAAAAAATTGAGTCTAATCTGTACAGCGGGGGCTATGCCCCTACACCCCTAAAGAGATCTGTGACCAGCCCTCACCTTCCACTTTCACCACAGACCTCCCTTATTTTCCTTAAAAATTTTAAACTCCAAAATTTTTGAATCAAGTTATAATTCTGGTCAACCCATTAAAATTCAAGGCATGTCAATAGCGAGTCTATTAAAAGTCTTAAAAAAAGATTATTAATAATAGTATTATGGATATTTCTTATAATAAAAAATTATAAAATTATTTTTTTCTAAATTATATTAGAGATTTACAAAACTTCGTCACAAAACTAACCTATTCAAAGCTTCATAATATATATAACAATAATTATATATATATATATTTCACAATATATAAGTTTTACAAATGTTCATATTTGTTATTTCCAAAAATATTATAAATCAATTTTTTAATGCTTGAAAAATTAAGTTGTTTTTATTTACCAAAATCACATCTAAATGTCACCACACCTGCCACTGTTATTTCTAGATTCAACATTTCTTTAATTAAGCTTTAATTCCCAGCCAAATTGTGTGCTAGACACTTTTACCTTATCATATATATGTATGAATGTGAAATGTTGATGACCATTTCTTAAATAAAGCAAAACATTATCTCTTTCATCATCAACTTAAATTTGATTTCTTTTAAAACCTATATACTAAATTTTAGATCAATCAGAGTAAGTCACCCTTACAACCAATATTTTGCAAAATTGCCTCAAAACACTAAAATTGCATGCTCTGGAATTGGCCACAAAAACAAAGTAAGAATGTTGATTGAATTTGAAAACAATAAAATTCCTAATTTACTTTATTATAATTAATTGGCTCCCTAGCAATGCCACCAAAATTTTACTCACAACTGTCAAATTGGTCAAGATTAGTATAAGTAATTGGTTTGCAATAGAGTACCCACCAAGTTATCTCCCAAATAACTTTTAATCAAATCAATCATTTAAAAATTCATAGAAACAAAATTTATTAAAAAATTGAGGAGGTTGTATACAGAATTACATGATAATTTTTAACAAAAATTCAACTACATTCATTTAAGAGTGGCTAGATCCCCTTCTTCCCTCAAATTTGTAAACGAGATATGTATTGGATTTTAGATCATGCCCTCCACTCCTTTTCTAATTTTGTACTTGTTGGTATTTAGTCTTTGTTTCTTCCAAGAGAATTTGATAAATTTGAAATTTAAATGATAGCAAGATTCAGTTTTTGGAGAAGGGAAAATCTTGACACAATCACTTAGGAAAGCATAGAAAGAAACACAAAGACAAGAAGAAGAAGATGTGAATTTCACTCAGAGTTTACAGCAGGACAAAGAGGAGAAACCAATTAGGAGACCAGAGAAGTAAGAGACAAGTGGTGTGATTGAAACATAATAGACGAGTGGAGTCATTTTTAATATTTTAAAATCTTAGAAAAGAGACATTTTTGTCATATTTTTTTACCTCATTTATCTTTTGTATTTTTTTGAGTGAAATATTTATTTCACTTTTATTTATTTTTAAAGTTAAATGTTAATTAATTATTGTCTTTTAACTAGTTAATCTAAAACAATTATTTTTTGAACATCTTTGCTTTGCATAATTCTTGATTTTTTATTGATTGAGTTTAAAATTTTATAAATTAAAAAAATATTTTATATTAATCAAATGCATATGCAATGTTTGCTATATAATTAATAGATATAATAATATTTTGGTAAAAAAAGTGTAATTGTAGTTTATTTTTTATTGCTAAGGAAATAAGTGTAATGCTTCTTTTAATATCAAAAAAGGAGAATATAATTTTAAAAGCATATGAGAGAGCTATTTAATTTAAATATCTCTTAATAAAAAAGAGTAATTTACCCAAATGTAAATAGGGAATAGAATGAAACATTAGAGATTACTATTACTAATAATAAAAACCTATACAACCATTGTGATAAATAAAAAGCTAATCTTACCATATAGAATTTCAGAAAGTTTATTACAAAATTTATGGTAAGGTTAAAAGATTTTATTTGAAACTTTATGTTCATAAAATGTAATATTAAAATTAAAATTATTTTTCACTCATCAATATATAATTAAAAATTTTAAAATCTTTTCATCCAAGCCACTTAGGATAGCCTAGGCCATAAGGTTGGGCAGAGATATGAATAGTGCCAACTATCAAGAGTTCAAACCCCCCAATGTTACCCCAAAAGAATTCGTAAAGATTTTTTTTAAAATATAAATTATTTATAGATTAAAATTAGATATAATTCTTTATATTTTGTTATTTTCGCAAGAACTTTGGAAAGTATGAAAAAAATTATTAAAATTAGGTAAAATTTTGAAAATTCAAAACATATATTAAAGTTTATCAAATAAATTATAAATATAAAAAACTTATATATATTATATGATTAATTATATTTAAATCATTTGCAATGGCTATATATATATATATATAAGTCATTATGTCATAAAATCATAAAAAATTCAAATTATATCATATAAATCATTTATAATAATTAAATATTTTGTGACGGATTTGCGACAAAACATTTTGTGATGGAATATTCCATCACTAATTCCATTGCAAATTTAGTGATAGAAATTTCGTCACAAAATTAGAATTTGTTATTCTACCTATCAATGACAGAATTTTCTGTCACTGAATTCTGTCAATAACCTTATTAGCAATGGATTAGCGATAGAAATATTTGTGACAACATGTTCCTTCACTAATTCCTTCGCTAATTTTAGCGACGAAAATAATGACATTAAATTCTATTGCAAATTTTTAGTTTTTTTTTGTAGTGATACCCTTTGTTGTCAACCTCAAATATGTCTTATTCAAACAAGTATAAAGGATCTCCTCAATTTTACATAAATTTGAATAGTTGATAGTTTAGGAGTATAAATTATGATTTTGATTGCTTGATATTTTTAACAACAAATCGTAAAACTTCCCATTATCTTGTTACCATGTATTTTCTTTAAATCTAAAATATGAAAAAGGAATAAGGGAGGTTGCTTACTCTAAATTGAAAGTGTACCTATTGATAACCATTTCCAATTAAATATTGACTTCTTTTGAGATGATGAATGTTAGAACATTGTTTTTGCATGAGATCTGTACTTTTATTGTTGTTGTACTGTACTCTATTTGCTATCTTGGGAGAAATATAACCAATTCGATGCTTGAAAGGGGCAAATTTAGTTTATGATGTTTATAATTACCTCTAAAATGTACAAACCAATCTCTCATCTTAATGGCCTATAATTATGTTTAATTTGACCTAAACTGGTTTAGTTGTTATTTTTGCTTAGGTTAAAGCATTAAGCAAATCATGGTGATTACCATTTTCTTTCTTTTGCTTTATAGTTTAAATTTTAACCTGCCTATGTGGATTTTGAAGTTTTGTTGCATTCCTTGTAAATTTTAGAAAATCTTGATTTCATATTTTATGACAAATTTTAGGTAATAAAGATAATGATGCCTGAAAAATCTTGTCAAAACTTTTATTTGCTCTGTTTTTGTTGCCTATGGTTGACTTGGTTTTCATAATGGTGATAGTTTTTAGGTAATAATTTATAAGACATTGAAGCCAGGAAAAATGTTGTTACGCTTTTCATTTACTAGAAAATTTTGAAATGTAGATTGTTGCTAATTTGAATGAGTGCTAGATTAATTTTTTTGAATGAGTGCTACCTTGCAATTGGTATTCCATTATAGTTACAACATTATAAATTGAGTAATAAATAAGTGTGTGAATGAATGCTAGATTAATTTTTTTGAATGATGATTCATTTTCTTTCAGGTAGAATGTTTTTAAGACCATAGTCTCCCTTTTCACATAATGGCTCTGGTAGTGATTTCATGTATTCACCATTAGAACCAAGGGGAGTAAGTATTTCAAGATCATGGTTCACATATGAAGAACTTGTCTAGGTAACAAATGGGTTTTTGCCACAAAATCTATTAGGTGAAGCTGGATTTGATTGTGTCTACAAGGGATTTCTCATAGATGGAAGGGAAGTAGCTGTGACATAGCTAAAAGATGGAGGTGGGCAAGGGAAGCGTGAGGTTAGAGCAAAAGTTGAGATTATTACCTAAGTACCTAACCACATTGTTTCCTTAGTGGGTTACTGTATATCTAAGCATCATAGATTGCTTGTCTATGACTATGTTCCCAACAATACCCTTCATTAATTACCATCTTCATGGTAAGATGTATATCTAATTAAATAATTTGAATAAATAAAGGTTTTTAATTAATTTAACACAAATTTAGAATTTCAAAAGAGTAGCTCATAGGCCTGATATTTTCTTAATGCAAAACCATTGAAAAAGTATCATTTATGAAGTTTATTCATTTGCTTGATAACAAATGATAATGAAATCTTTATTATAATTATAATTATTTTTTTAAATTGGAGCTAAACTTATAGAAATATTGATAGCATAATGCATTCTTTGTCTTATTATTACTCAATTTGGTATTAATAGGACGCAAAATGATTGTACCCCATGGATTTATTCATAATTTCATTTTTCAAATCCAAAGTAGGTTTTTTTAAAAGCTTTAGCAAATATGCTATTATAGATTCATCCTATAGGCTCAAAGCACTATTAATTCTTTATATGAATCTTGATATAAAACTTGACTTGTTTCTTTAAAACTTTACAAGTGGAGACAGGCCAGTTATGGATTGCACTACATCTTTGAAAGTTGCAACTGGTGCAGCTTGTGGAATAGCTTACCTACTTGAAGACAATAAATTTCATCTACCTACCTACTTTTTATTCATTGCTTATTTCATGATTTGAAGTTAACTTCTAAAGTGAGAATGCACACATGAATTAGAGCATTTCCATCGTACTACATGTTCTTTTTTTTTTAATGCTTGGACAAACTTTTTAAATATGTTTTTCCTTTTAATTGTAAAATGAAGATGTGTTTTCAATTTAACCAATATACAAAGTAATTTATAAACCCTTGTAATATTCAATTAAGTACATAAAGATGTTTGAAATTTTTGCAATCACGATGAAGATGACAACATCACACAAGGTTTTCTTCTTTTCATTTTATAGCATATTATTTTCCATATCTTCCCAACTTTCGTTTTGGTAGTCAACCTTCTCTTTCTTATTTTTGTTTGATTGACTTATTAGGTCATCTACGCATGATTCATCAAGACATAAAGTCATCAAACATTGTTCCTAATAACAAATTTGAAGTTCAAGTAAGCCACTTTCATAATCTATATATTTTGGTATTGATCACTATGATTTACATTTATTTAATTGTTTTATGCTTTAAGATTATGAAATAAATTTTTTTAAAAAAATCTTGTAATGGCAACTTTTATCATCACAAAATTTACTTTTAAATAACTTTTAGTGACAACAATTATCAACATTGAAAGTCCTTTTTTTTTTTTTTGGTAATGGTTATGATGGTAAAATACTATGATAACAAAAAAATGCAATTTTTTTTTTGCATTCTTGTGGTAATTGACCATGGGAATTTGCAATTTTTAAAAAAATATTGCTCATGGTAAAATACTGTGAGGAGATAAAAAAATTTGAAAATATTTTTTGTTTTCATAGTAAATTATTGTTAGAATTTTGCGAGAAAGTCATAAATTTTATTACAACTTTTGAAAAATATTCTTATAGAACTTTTTGTATATTCTCACAAAAATTTTCCATGAGAACAATTTTATGAGAATCGTAAATTCCTATAGCTATTTTTTCATTGTGAGAATTTTTGTGACATGAAAATTAGGAGTTTTTCTTAAGGATAAATTATGTGAGAATTTCTCTTTTTTCCTTGTAGTGAATTATGGCCTCAACCATGTGGAAAAGGCTTCTATTTCAAAAATACACCAATTCTATCAAAAGTTTGATATATAACTTGAAGCAACAGAATTGGCAAAACCTAAAATATAAATTTTTATAAATGATTTCTTATCCATATATTCTCCACATTGTTGGAGTGAAGAAGATAAGTTGGATATAGACTTAGAGCAATTGTTTCACCTAAAATAATGGGATTGATTTATACAAAGTGACATGGGTGATAGAACATGGGATAAATCTCTAATGAAATGTTACAACCATAATTAAAATCTATAATAGCCATTCTTGAAAGTTGAATCTAGATAAATATAAACAATTTTGCACATTGTAATAAATTGAGAAAAAAGTATGTCATGAATTTCAACACCTAAAATTTAAAGGGGAAAATTTTCATCTTCATGATTTAAGAACAACATGGAATTACACTCCAAGATACTAGAAATAACAACAACTTTAACTAGTAACACCAAAAGTTTGAACACACATTTTTATTATCAAGATTACAAAAGCATGAAAATATAAATGATGAAACATCTAAAATATAAATTGGTAGAGTGGCAATGTAGATAGTGGTCCTCCTCCATTACTTAATTTTTTATACCATATTATACCCACCAGAAGGAAAAGAATTTCTAATTGAAATTAGCTCCCTAGTGACATCTACCCCTCTCATTCTTTCATGTGGTGATTCCATTGAACAAGCAAGTCCAATCCTAAATAAGGAACATAAGCATTTCTCCACATTGGTATGGATCGGTATCATGTTCTCCCATAAGTTTTGTGATGTTGCCACTGTATGTTCTGATCCTCTAGGGAGAATAGTTGGGTTCACAATTTGCATAAGCTTATTAGGAAATGCAATTTCCACATATTTATGGAGATTGTGACCATCTTTAAACATATCTTCTGTGGGTCTTCTTTTGGTTAACATCTCTAAAACAAGAATGCCAAAGCTATACATGTCACCTTGTTTTGACACCTTAGAACCCATTCCATATTCTGAAATGTTGTAAGTTTGTTAATACTCATATTAAATCATCAATATATATATATATATATATATAAACAAGAAGTTAAAAAAAAGAGATTTTGCATGACTTTATAGCCAAAACAATATTAAATGATACCTGGAGGAACATAGCCAATAGTACCCTTTATTCCAATTGTGCTGCTTTGTTTATTAGAGATGCCTTTAACAATTGAGAGTAGTCTTGCTAGTCCAAAGTCACTCACATAAGCAACCATGTTGCCATCAAGAAGGACATTACTTGGCTTTAAATCACAGTGAATAATAGGTTGCTCACATTCATAGTGGAGATAATGTAATGCAGAAGCAACATCAATAAGAATATTTAATATTTGATCAAGGAGTAAAGTTCTTAGATGATCTACATTTTTTGTACTTGGATGTAACCATTTTTCTAAGCTTCCATTCACCATGTACTCATAAACTAGAGCTTTAAATTCATGGCCTTTGTAATCTATACTGGAGCAACATGTTAAAATTTTTACCAAATTTCGATGCCTTATATTTTTAAGTACATTACATTCGGCCACAAAACTCTTGTGAGCTCTTTTAATTTGAAGGTTGATGACCTTTATTGCAACATCTTGAGACTTAAGACTTCCCTTATATACAGTGCTAAAATTCCCAGATCCTATCAAGTTGTCGACAGAGAACCCATTAGTAGCATTGTGTAAACTTTGGTATGACACTTTAGAGAGTAGCTCAATTGTTGGTGAACTTGAAGAAGATTTCTTGCTTCTTTTCCTCATCTGATGAATAACAACAATAGATGACAGTAAAAGAAAAGCAATCACACAACATATTGGTACTACCAACCTCAAATTATGGTGTTTTCTTTCTCCCATAACTTTGATAGGGCATGGTGGTAGCTTTAGCTTTAATATGCCTCCACAAAGCTTACTATTCCCAATCAATGATATTGCACTTGCATTGCTAAAGACACCTCTGCTTGGTACCTCCCCATCCAACATATTGAAAGAAACATTTAAGTATTCTAAAGAAGTAATATCTTGTAGGCCTTTTGGAATTGATCCGGACAAGTTGTTTTGTGAAAGGTCTAAGTATCGTAGACCTTTTAATGAAGCTAAAGATGAAGGGATGATTTCTTGGAAGGAATTCCCTTGTAAAAGGAGGTATTCCAAGCTTTTGCAATCTCCAATTGTTTCCGGAATATGCTCAGACAAATGATTTTGAGAGACATCTAATGTACCGATATTTTTTAGCTTTCCCACCTCAATAGGGAGACTACCACTGAATGAGTTATGTGACAAGTTCAGTAAGATTGATAAAGATGAAAGATCAATGATCTCTACTGGTATAACTCTACTAAACTTGTTTTGTGATAGGTCGAGGTACTGTAAACTTTTGCAATTCTTGATACTTGGAGGAATTTTTCCTTCTAACATATTCTCTGACAAATCTAAATAAAATAATTGAGTAAGGTTACCAATAAAAGGTGTTATTTCACTAGACAATTTGTTCCCTTGTAAAGATAAATATTGCATGTTTTGAAACTTTCCAAAAGTAGTTGGGATGTTCTCAATTAAATTATTATATCCAATTCTCAATGACCTCAAGTTCATGAGATTTCCTAATGCTGCAGGAATTTTGCCAGATATTTGATTATCATCAAGATAGAGTTCTATGACTTGGGTGGACAAATTTCCAATGGTATTTGGTAAATGATCTCCAAAATTATTAGAACTTATATCTAGCACTTCCAACTTACTACAGTTTATCAAAGATTTTAAGAACTCCCAGTCTTTAGTAGAATTACTTCCTAGATTATTAGCACCTAAGCCTAGCATTAAAAGACCATACAACTTTCCAAGTTTTGGAACTTGCCCTACAAAATAATTTTCAGACATTGAAATCCGTGAAAGCATAGATGCATTTACAATGGAAGTTGGGATACGACCTGAGAATTGATTTTCTCCAAGTTCCAAGAATTGGAGATTAGGGAGGGTGGTGAACATGTTAGTTGGGAGAGAGCATTTGATTTGATTAACTCCAACTATAAATTCAGTAAGAAATGACAAATTGTAAAGAGAAGAAGGAATTGCACCAGAAAGTTTATTGGCACCAATTGCCAATATTGTCAAATTTTTTAAATGGCTTATTTCTTCAGGTATATTTCCCTCCAAGTTATTATAATTCATAGAAAGAATACTAAGGGAAGAAATATTCCACAAAGCAATTGGGATTTGTCCTGTTAAATTGTTTTTAGATAGATACAATCCTTCAAGCTTATGTAGATAGCCAATCTCCATTGGTATTTTCCCAATAAGCTTATTCCTTTGAAATGATAAGTACTTGAGGCTAGAGCAACTTGTCATGTTGATAGGAAATTCCCCAGTCAATGTATTATTGTCAATATAAAGTACCTGCAATCGAAACAAATGACCTAACTCTTGTGGGATTTCTCCATAGAAGTTATTGTTGTCGAGAATGATGACTCTCAGAAAGGAGAGATTGCCAATGTGAGGTGTTATAGATCCATGCAACTGAGATCCATTTAACTTCAGCTGTGTAACTCTTTGATGCTTGCGGCCACAAGTGATTCCATGCCAGTTGCAGAAGTGCATGGAAGTATTCCAAGACTTCAAGATTTGATATGGATCATTGGATATTAATTCCTTGAATTTGAGTAGGGACAAATGATCGGTTTCATTTCCCAATGATGAAGCAGCTCTACAAGGTTGAAAGATCAAAGTAAATAAAAGAAGCAAGTGAAGGCATATGGACCAAAATGCAAGCAACATGATCGAAAAAGGTTTCATTTGGTTGAGATTTGAGGGACACTTGGATAGTTTTGAGAGCTTTATGATTGGAAACTAGAGAGGAACTTCGAAGAAGCACATTTGGTTTATGAATTAGCCAGATATAAGTAGGCCACTTATTTTACGTCATGTTTGTTTGGATACAAGATATTATCCTTAAAGTCAATGTATATTAAACATTAGATATTGTCAATAATGTTACCTTCATCTTTGACCTATCTTATTTAATCTTTTATTTTTATTGAAAAAATATTTAATAAAAAAGATATTTCTATATTAATAAAGTAATATTTTACACAGTAAGAAATTATGGGGTTATGAGGTTATATATGGGTATAAGTACCCATTTATCTAAGTAAAAAATATTGATACAACAAAGTAATAATTTTCAATAGAAATTATATATAATTTCTTAAAATGTAGTCTAATCATAATTTTGATATATGAACTTTAAAACATAATGATTTATCCCCTAAATTATCATAAAAAAAAGTGAAAACGTTAAATATTAATTAGTTAAAACTATCGTCTAAAAGCCATATAATTTTTATGTGACCCACAATCTCTACATGCAAAGAAGGAAATTGAGGAAGATGCTAGAGATATATGGTATCATGTAACAATCGCGTAGCATTTAAAAAATGGTTATTCAACCATAAACTAATATTTCTACCTTTTTTTACAATAATTTATGATAAAGCGTTGCATGTAAAGTTTGTGAGTCAAAATTATAATTAGACCATTATTAAAGGATTATATGTAATTTCCCAAAATTTAGCATATTAATTAATTCTTTACGTCGCTATTGATTGAATTTTGTATGATTTTTGGTAGAGATGAGCAAAATATTAATACCCTACAGAGACTTGTAAAATTTACTCATTTGAATTTGTGTATAAAAATTTCTATGGATAATTTAATATAAATGGTTCTCTTTTATTTTTCTGAGTAAATGGATTTAGGATTGGGATTGAAGGATTCAAAATAGAAATGCAACTTTGTTTACCAATTAAATATAAATCCAAACATGAAATGTATAATATCCTACACATATTCTACACTACTCCATTATCCTTAGCTTTTGGCATCGTAGCACAGACAGACATTAGATTCCTGACAGTGCAGTTAGAAAATTGAAATAACGCCATGAGGAACTTAACATAATTCTTACAACTTTGTGATTGTCATGAATCATGACTTAATGTTTAAAAGATGATAAATAATTTTTTAATCCAGAACAAAAACATAAATGGTGTATCTTGGATGATCAAAAGATAATTAAAATATTATATGAAGAAATAAACGGGTCTCTTGTAGAGTTATATTCTTTAGTTCGTTAGATTTTAAATTTGGATTTTCTGCATTTAATTTTTAAATATAAAAAGTAAAGTTAGAGAAAAAAAAATAGAAGAGGAGAAAAGAGTGATTTTCGAAGATAAATTTTTAAAATTATACATTCTCCTCATTCTTCTCTCTTTCTCTATCTCATTTTAATCCATACACTATTTCATCCCAAGAGAAGGTTAGTTGTAAATATGGCTTGTTTGAGAGCATGTGACTTTCTAACAAATGTGTTGCAGGTGATCTGAAAATATTGTTATTGAAATTTAAACAGTTTAAGTAATATTTGATAAAAATTTAATAAAAATAAATTTAATAATAATATTGACTAATATCATATTTAGTAAAAATTTATTTGATTTTTTTGAACATATTAAAAGATAATAATAAATATCATAGTTTAAATACTAAACAAAATTTTATTTTACACTACTAAAAAGTTGGAAAAATGAAAAAATTCCTTTGAAGTAGAATTATTTTTTTAATCGTTTATTTATTCATTGGCAGCAATAGAACCACTTTAAGTCCATTTTATTTATTTACATATATAATTTCATAATTTGGTCTCAAATTCAATAATGTAAGTCACAAAATATTTTCCAACAATAGAACCATGGTAAAAAAAATTGTAAAAAAAGAAAACTTTAAAACAGTACTTCATATTTAGTATAACATTAGAAAATTACAATTATTTAGAAGAGTGCCATATATTTTCAATTTTATAACAAGTATTTGCTAGTTCTTAAATACATCCTGCCCATTCTTTATTTTTTTTTATGTTCCAAATACTTGATTTTTTGCTTTAGACCATATATATATATATTGTTGAGCCTAAAATAGAATTATTTTTTATATCTTTTATTTATTCATTGGCAGCAATATGAATTCCATTTGGGGCGATCTTGTAGTTTTCATGCTTAAACGCTTGGGGATGTGGTACTCTGTAGATTTGAAAGCTTTATTTATTTAAATAGATCCTGACCGATTGCGGAAAACTTCGGAAAATTAGAGAAAAAAATAAGAATATATATATATATATGTATTGATGCCAATACACTTAGTTTACAAACTAATACGTAAGTAGAAAGAAATACATGATTATTACAACTATATCCACTACTAGCCAAAACTTCGAATTTTTCCATCCGTGGGAGCCTTTCTGCGCTGGTAAAAGATCCAAATATAAATTTGGGTCAGAGTACGGATCACTTGTTATCTTCACAATAATTTATATGTTACTTACAAGTGAATGGTATATGTTTGGTTGAAAGATATAATGATAAAGGAAATGTAAAATGTGAATAGATAAGGTAAGAGGATAAAAAATAACTGTTTTATTTTTATTTTTTAAAAAAATAATTTAATAAATAAAATAATAAATATTATACGAGTTATTTAAATATAATATGTTCATAGTATAGTGAACCAAAATGAATTTATTTTAAAATGAATTTTTAATAGAAATTAAATCATAATTAATATTTTTTATATTTTGAAAGAAAAAAAGAGGAGTTGAGTCAGGTCAAAATTCAAACCCAATCTCATGAATATGATGTTACTTTTGACAAATTAAGAATTAGGTTGGTCTCCACCCTGATGGCCACCAAGAGTTACGAGTATTGGTTCCTTTAGAGAGTGCTGCGTTGGTGCATCACTTAAAGTGAAATAATGTGTTTTGTGGTTATGGTCCACTTTCTCAAGCCTCCCACTTTTATCCACTTGACTCCTGAGAATTTGTTGACGTGTTCTTCCTCTATCACTCTCTCTTTTCTCTGATTTGATCTTTCTGCGCCATGTATACCTATAATTACCCATCATTAGCAATGGGGAAAAAGTTATTCTCCAATAGCATTTTTAGTTGTGAAATATTCTTCATATAATATTAATTATTATGGTTACTGGGCAATAGTCAAGTTTAAAGCTTGGAGCTAGTGATAATTTTAACCTTCTCCATGAAGAAACATGTTTATGAGTTGTGGGCACCAAGTTGCAAGTAGGAATAAAATGGTGGATGAAAACTTCACATGGTGGATGGCCACGAGAAAATTTGAATCTGTTATTTCCTTACTCTTTGAACTTGTAATTAATTTTTCTGAGCTTTGAATTTGAACTTGTGAAGCTTATTATTTTATTACTTTTCAACTTAATATTGTATAGAGCTTTGAACTTGCTGTGTTCTTTGTATTTTATTTATTTTTCAATACATCAAGGTCCTCAGGAGAGTGTGAGGAACAGAAAGAGGATGAATTTTTATCTTATTGTAGAGATTAGAGATCAAGGACAAGCATGACAAGAATTGACAGGGACGGAGAACGGGACTATCCCCTGCCCCCACATTCAGAGTTGCCGCCATACCTTTTTGTAAATATAACTAGTTTGAGAATGGTGAGGCGTTTTAACAATTCTGCTATAGGTAATATTAAGAAATTGTTATTTGAATCTATACAGTCTAAATAATTTTTGAGAAAAATTTCATTAAATTATTTTTAATAATATAATTGATTGATAAAATATTTAATAATAATTAAAAAATTGTTATCATATGTAAAATGATAATAATAAATATTAATTTTAAATACTTAACAACTTGTTTTATATACTACTAAAATGTTTGAGAAGAGTTAGACACATAAAATGCATCAATTATAATGTATCCATCACGCATGAGAGGAAATAGAGAAACCCAAAAGCTTAAGAAATATTATTATATGGACTAAAATAACAACTGTGAGTCACACCAAAATCTAAACTCAATCTCATTAATTAAATATTACTTTTGGTAAATTCAGCTGATGGAAATAATGGGTATGTGTTTCCATGTCATTCTGACACTTTAAAAATTAAGGGCTTATTTAGTACAATTTGAAAACGAAAAAATAAAATGGATTTCTTTGCAAAGTTGCGTTTGGTAGCCTAAAAACTCGAAGTCCACCCCCATACCATTTTAGAGCACTATAGCATCGGAAGGGGAGTGGCGTTTAGAGCCAATTTTGGGAAATGTCCCTTTTACCCTCTGGATCGTACTATAGCTTCCTTCCATATGGGTTTGCCTCGTCCTAAAGGAGAATAATAGAGTTTTTGGTATTTTCGGCTTCACCATACCGCAACTTTACCTTACTTCTCCACCGTACCCAGGAAAGGTAATATGGCAGCCACTGGATAAGCACAAACGTGACACTATAGTTTATTATATTATTAATTATCATTATACCATCTTATTTTTAAACTTTAAAAATATTTTGTTTAAATATTTTAACTTGTATTTTTTGTAAAATCAAGTAAATATTAAATTTCTTTTAATAATTTTTATTTGTCATATATAAGCTAGTTTTGAATTATAAAATATTTATTTTATGTTTTTATTAATGATAATATAATATGTATTTATTATTTATATAAATATATTTTATCATGCATGTTTGTCGGGGAGGATCTATAAAATTTATTTCCTTTTCTTTTTAGAATAAAGACATTATGGTCATCTGTTATTACATACTATTCTTACACTAATTTTATTTTACGAAACATATAAATAGAAAAAAAATTCTTTTCTTTTAATATTATACCAAACACAATTGATTTCATTTTATTTTATTCAATATTCTCTTTCTTTTTTCATAAAAAATAATTCTGCCCGTCAAACATACAGGCCCTAAAAATTTTTTTATCAATATATATATACAAGATATAAGTTCAAAAGCAAGAACTCACTATTTTAAAATAATTAGTTATGACATTTAAAAAATTTTAAAAAGATTATCATAAAAATATACAAGTTTTGCGTTTGAAAACGAGAATTCGCTATTTTGAAAATAATTTATATCTTTAACAAATTTAAATCGTATTGTTTAAGATCTAACATTAGCACAGCTCTACGTTATTTTAAGAAAAATATAAGATTCTCTGCTCACACCTTTAAGTATATTTTTAAGTCATAAAAAAAATATTTATTAAGAAAAATTAATGCATAAAAATGCATTATAATAATGCACCCAAACGAGCCAAACATAGGAGCAAAAATGCTCCCTAAGAAGACAAATTTGTACAGAAGGTCTGTGCACCAAAATTCAAACCCAATCTCATTGATATTACTAATAATAAATTTAAAGAACCAGCAGGCATGTTTCCACTATATTGATGGAAATAATGGGTTATCATGAAAACAAACGTTTATGCAGTGCACTAAATATGGTTGAATGGACCTAAATGGAAGCCAGTCACACCAAACTCCAAATCCAATCCCATTAACTAGATATTACTTTTGACGAATTTAAAGAACCAGATATATTTTTAATGTATTGATGGAAATAATGGGTTGTTTTTTTTTTTTTATGTAAAGAGTATCTAGCGGTTGGAACGGTTCGGACAATTTTTTTATTTTTTAGATTGATCAATCCGTCAATTTTATTATATTTTAAAATTTATGTACTAAATTTGTTATAAAATTTTAGTTCATGGAAGTAAAGTATGGGTTCTCCTTAAGTATTTAACAAAAAAAAAAACCTTTGAGAAATTTGTTTCATAAAAATGCATTAATTATAAAGTACCCAAACAGATCAAGCATGGATGGGAAAGTCTTCGTCAAGAAGAAAAACCTAGAAAAAGAACCTATGCACCATAGTGCCCGTAATATCATTAGAGGAACCTAAATAACATTTTAGCCACTTTTGACGAACTCAAAAAACCCAAATGTACAATTTCACTCAGTGATGGAAATAATGGGTCCTCCTATGTTGACAGCAAAGAGTGGTGGGTATCGGTCACTGTCTTTTTGTAGCACTTGTAAAATTAATTAAAAAAAAAAGGAAAAACAAAACAAAATATATGACTGAATTGAGTTGGTAGGTGGGTTAACTCTATCCTTAAATTAAGGTGCGTTTTTCGGTATAAATTGTGTATTGGTATATTTAGTGCATTGTGAGCAATCATGTGTCTTATACTAGTAATATTTGTTCAATGTATTGGTAATTAGATTGACTTTACATATTCTACTATTAAATAGCTAGTTACTTACACATTAGACATAACTAGCACGATAATACACCATTACCAGCAGTGCACTAATTGCACTGATGCCTAATTTACATCCTAAATTACATCTTAAATTAATTCATGTCTTTCAATATTTCATGAATTCAAATGTTATTAAATGTAGTGAGTTTAGCGTGTGCTTCTTTCAGCACATAAATTTTAGGAAAAATTATGTTTAAAGACCAAAAAATGAAAAAAATTATTCTTAAGAACTTTTACCACTATGTTCAATGATTTGTTGCTAAACTCAGTAATAATCATCCTAAAATAAGTAGTAATAGGTCTTTAAAAATAATTTTTTTAATTTTTGGATCCTTTATTATAATTCTCCCTAAATTTTATGTTATTTTCATCTTTGGCCTCTATCTAAAGAGAAATAGAGGACTCTCTCCATTCGCCCTTTTAACTAATATTTTCAATTGCCATTAAACCAAACATTCATTTAGAAAATTTGATACACAAATGCGTTACCACAATGCACCCACCCAATTGGCCCAAACATAGGAGGGGAAGTCTTTGTGGAAAGACACATTTGAACAAAAGGTCTACAAACCATAGTGCACGTAATATTGTTACAATCAAGGACAAGAATATTGACCCCGTAGTCACACCAATCCAAATCCAATATCATTTTAAAGATATTTACTTTTGACAAATTTGAAAAATTAGGCATGTATTTCCACTTTTCACTATGTTGACGGAAATAATGAATCGTTCTACATTTTCCTCAATGAGTTGTGATTTAACCGTTACTAGCGTTGAGAAATAGAAAATTACCACGAGCTGCGATAAGTGAAAAAGATCATGCAGAATGTTGTTTGTTTGGTAGTTTTTTTTATTAAATTAAATTTAATATTTCTCTTGTTAAAAAAATTACACTTAATTTTCTTGACATTTTATATATATTACAAAATCTTCCGTTCAGTTTTATTTTCTATCATTGAATTTAACTGCATATAATATGCATTCTTTCAAAATATAAAAATACTTAACTTTTGATTATCATATTAAGAATAAAATCAATGTCTTATTAGACCTTAACATTGACTTAGCTATTAGAAATAAAATCACATTTTTATCTTATATAGAAAGTTAATTTAATTGACAAAAAATAAATTAAAAATTTTTACAATATATATATCAATGTAGAAAAAAATTGAGTATAATTTTTTAAACCAAAAAATATAAAATATAATTTAATTAGACCTCAATAAAAGTGTAATTTACTTTTTTTTGGGTAAAAAATTCATGCACGATAGAAAATGAAGCCATTAATGCCAATGGATCATTTTTATTTGAAATGCTATATAATTTATATAATAAAGTAAACCTACCAATTTTAAGCTATTCACTTAATGTGCATTTTTTATTCTCAGTCTTTTTTTTCTTTTAATAATTGAATTGGAGTCAAATCATTGTTGCCAATTGCTAAGAGAGCAAGTGGATGCTACACATTTCTTCCTATTGTTAGGAGTGTGCATGGGCTATGATGGGTTAGGAAGGGCTGGGAATTGTCTCAACCTGAGTCTCATCCCAATTTGAACTTGAAACAAAATTTTTGTCTTAAGGTTTGGCCTAATCCAAACTTGGCCAGGTCACATCGAGTGAGGGATGAACAATGGGGCTAAATGAGGCTAAAACTTTTTTTTTTTGAAAAAGATTTTGAAATTTTATATGTTCATATCTTTATATTCGCTTAATTAATTTAGATATATGACTACTCTTTTTTGTACTTTTCTTTTAAAATTTAGGTAATGGACATGAAAAAACATGAGTTCCAACAAGAAAATAAGAAAAAAAAGACAAATATAATAGTTAAGACTTCAAAAACATATATATTTTAATCTTATTTACTCTTATTTAAATATGATAATTATATTTAAGAGAACCCTAATAAAAACCTTAACTTTTTTAGTTATTTATAATTTATAAAATATGCTTAACAATATTTTGCTAAAATTATTATAAAAAATTCTAAAAAACATTCTTTTTAATTTAGTTCATATTATTATATATATACACACATCAGGTTAGGCCAGATTTGATAGGATCAGAAGATTGGCCTAAAGTTTGTCTTAAGCTGACCTTGTTCAAATTTTTTGTTTAATTTTTCAACTCATTCTAACCTAACATGGTCGGATAGGATCAAGCTAGCTAAGCTAGAGTGGGCCATGTACACCCGTATCCATTGTAATTTTCTGCTACTTTTGGCCCCACTTTCACATGCAGTCAATTTCCATGTCTTATGAAGATGCTTCGTCATTGCCAAGAAAATGTCCGTGATATGCACAATTTCTTCCACAAACCACAGCTTTAATGTCGGTGCTGTTGGTTTTTTCCTCTTTCCGCCTGGATTTTTCTCAAAAAATTCTTGGAAGTGACATGTAAAAGCAACAAAAGCCTCACAAATCAAATAATAGAATTAGGGAGCTGTCCAAAAGCACAGTATGTTAGCTCAAGATCAAAAGAGCAAAATGTCGAAAATGTGATTCTAATCTTGACCATTCCTTCAAAAAGATAAAAAGTGGTGGAGATAGAAACATGTTAGATTGCTTTTTAATAGGCTATAGTAATTGCATTTAAACGGACCATAACTCAACCGCAAGGGTTTGTTATTGAGCATCAAATATCAAGGAAGTGACAATGGGTCTCGTTTCTCAGGCCCTTCATGATGGTGGGGTTGAGATTGGTGTGCCTGTGTTTCGTTGAGAGAGACAAAATTGTAATAACCTAATAATTTGGAAATTAAAAGTAACAAAAACTATATATATATATATATATATATTATACTAATAATAATAACCAAAACTAAATTGGTTAATAAGTGAAATAAATAATAACAATTGAATTTGGTGAATAAATCTAGACTGAGAAAAATTTAATTTAAAGCCTAAACTTTGATAGTGGCTGTCACACTTGAAAATGTGACCGCGTGGCTCCTTTCTCAAAAAAAATTGATTTTCTCAATGGAATCGAAAATCAAAATTTAAAATTAAAATGAAATAAAAATGGGTGTAAGGGTTTAGGAGTCGCCACCAAAATTTTATTTTTAAAAAGGCAAAACTTTAGAAAAGTCTTTGTTTGGAAAATGGTCTACAAACCAGAAATTGAATTTGGGAGTCGATTGTGAGTGGGGAAGGTGTTAGGCACCCCACTACATCCATTACTAAGAACGGTTACCCTAAATTAGTCGTGCAAAAATAAAATGATCTTAATTTTATTTTAACTCTCCCTAACAAATCGCATGTAGAATAAGAAATAATGGAAATAAAGCTCAAAGTCAAAAGAAAGAAAGAAATTAAAATAAAATACAAAGAAATTCAAGAATTGAAATAAAAAGGAAAGGAATGAAATTAAAAGAAAAATGTTTTACTTACAAAAGCGGACTTGACCTAGGATGAAAGTCTAGGGCCTACGTACCCTTTGAAAGGGATCAAAGTCCACGTAGTTCGAGTGGAGATTTGAGTGATGTTTTGTTTTGTTTTTGTTTTTTTTTTCCTTTTATTTTTTATTTTTTTATTTTTTATTTGGTTTGTTCTTGTTTTTTTTGTTTGTGTTTTATTTTTATTATTATTATTTTTATTAGTTTTTTATTATTGTTTTGTTTTGTTTTTTTTTGTTCTTTTTGTTTTGTTTTGTTTGTTTTGATTTGGTTTGTTCTTGTTTTTTTTTGTTTGTGTTTTTATTTTTATTTTTTTATTATTATTTTTCTTTTATTTTTGTTTTGTTTTTTTTTCCTTTTGTTTTTTTATCTTTATTTTTTTTATTTTTGTTTTGTTTTGTTTGTTTTGGTTTGTGTTTGTGTTTTTGTTTTTTTGTTTTAGTTTGTTTGTTTTTATCTTTGTTTTTATTTTTTTATTATTTATTCTTTTTGGTTTTGGTTTTTTGTTTTTGTTTTTGTCTTTATTTTTGTTTTTGTTTTGTTGTGTTTTTTTTCTTTGTTTTTTTATTTTTGTTTTATTTTATTATTATTTTTTTTGTTTTTTATTTTCTTTTGATCAAAGATTTTCATTATTGTTATTACCTGAGAGATCTTTTTTGCTTTCAACCTTCTTAATTTGCCTAAAATGACCAAATTTCATCATTTGTGTTGTGGAAATTTCTCTTTTTCGTTTTTTCACTCTCTTTTTTTTTTTGAGTTTGGTTTGTTCTAATGCTTTCATATTTTTTTATTTCATTTTATCTTATTATATTATATTATTATTATTACTTTTCTCTAACCTCTTTTGCTTTTCTTATTTTTCTTCTTTTTCTTTTCGAGGAAAGAACCAACTTTAGAAAGTCACCTTTAGATTTTCACAAATGCCATTTTTCAATTTTCTAAAAGACCATTTCAACGAGACTCTGAATAATGATAATAGTTTTTTTTTTAAAAAAAAAGGAGTAAAAGGGGATACTAATCCTCTTCTACTTTCGAAATTTTTTTTTTTACAACGAGGCTTTTGAGTAGGGCCATTAAAACCCAAAATAAAGAGGTGTAGATCCACGGTCCAAGGGGCACCAAGGTGGTTTTGTTACCACACATGGCCCTTTGGGTTTTTATGTGCCTGAGGGGATATGAAATCCCACATGGCTGCACTAAGGTCTACCACTAGGAAAAATAATAATAATAAAAAAATGAGAATAGAAAGTAGATAACAAAGATAAAATACAAAAAAAAAAATAAATAATAATAATAATAATAATAAACCAAATCGAAATCAAGACTATCAAATATTTAGATCTGTGTGTGTGGTGTATGCTTGCACTATATCTTATTCAAATACATTTACATGAAACGGATTATAAGACAGAAATTCTATTACATTCAGCAGCAACCCATGATTTTTGCTCATCAATGATTTTCCATTCACCTTTCTGACTCTACACCTGCACCTTTGCTGCAGACTAAGTCAAAATGCTCGACTCCTCCAGTTGCAAACCATGGTCCCTCAAATATTCTCCTTAGCATATGTAACATAAACACAAAAAATCCCACGAATAGCAAGATATGCAACATGGAAATGGTAGAAGAACAGAAAAGGATCATGTAGCTACTAGATTACGATGTTTATTCTTTTAAAAATTCCATTAGTTCAGAATTTGACTAACTAACAAGATCCTAAACAAACAGCACAACGACCCATCATTGCAGGCAGACAATCAGACCTCATTCAGACATTCTATCAAACACATACCACGCTTGTTCGAGGAATGAAGAGAATCACAAAATGCTCACAATTAGAAGCACCCAATCAAGATTAACAAACTTAAACAGAGAATCTCAAACACAACCCCCATCAACGCAAATTTGCAGATGAACTTTTCAAAAGATATGGTCTACCCCCCCCCCCCCAAATTTAAGAACTGACTCGAAATGACACCATTAGGGAACAACAAATGAAAACCTAATGTTCAGCCATGGAAACAGACTCGAAGATACGTTCATCTCAATAGATTAAAATAACGGAAGGAAAATGAATGAATAGTCATACCTTCGGAAGCCTCCTCTCGAACCCATTCTAGGAGCCTTTGATCAATTCTGAACTGCTATATGTCAATCAGACAACCTCTTCCAAAATCTCACTCCATTGAACCCAGACACCAGGAAGAAGCCTCTTTCCATTCTCTGATTCCTCTCTATCCTCCCCGTTTAAGGAGACTCCGTCGCAACTTTCACTCGGCCTCCTTCGCCTTTTCAATTTCTCCCTGAAAGAAAAAGAGCTTAACTCTCTCTCTCTCCTTCCCTTAGTGAATTTCCTTGCCCTCTTGATTTTTCTCCAAAATCCCCCCTAGTCTCCCTCTCTCTGGAATTCCTCTCGGTTTTTATAGGCGTTTTCCCTCATGGTGCCCCCTTCCTCTGTCCTTCTCTGCTCCACTCACCCCAGCACTAATATTCGGCTCCCTCTCCTACTACGTCGTGCGCTTTATCTTGCGCCTCTCCATTTGCTCCTCCTCTGCTGCTGGAGAGTACGGGAGTCAGGAGGCCAGAGGGGGGGGCCAAAGGGGTCACTCGCGTTCGGGTAGGGTTTCGCCTCACTCCATTCCTTCGCTGAATCCGAAATTTAGGGGCCAAGCGAAATTGGGCTCTCAATTACTTTTGATTCTTCCGCAATGGGCTTCCATTCTGTTCAGCCCTTTCCTTTTTTTTTGGGCCCAATTCCGATTTAGCTTTGGGTTGGCCCCCCTTTTTTTTGTTTGGTTTAGTTTGGGCTCTCTTAGATTAAGCCCCAAAAATCTTAATCTCTCTCTCTTTTTTTTTTTGGTGTTTTGGGTTTGTTGCTTTAATATTATATTATTATTATTATTTTGTATTCTTTTGAAGAAATCTCTCTTTTTTGTATATATATATATATATATATACATATATATATATATATATATTTTTTTTTTTGCTTTTAGCCTTTTTCCTTTGTGAGATTTTTCTTCTTCTTTTCTTTTCTTTTTGTTGTTTTTGAAGAAATCCTTTTCTTTTTTTCTGGTTTAATTATTTATTTTTCTTTTGTCTTGGTTTAATTATTATTTAATTTTGTTGTTTTTGGTTTATTATTTTTAGTTTTTTTTTTGTAATCTTTTGAAGAAATCTTTCACTTTTTTTGTTTGTTTTTTTCTTGTTTTGGTTTAATTATTATTATTAATTTTGGTATATATTTTTTTATTTGCTTTTAGCCCCCTTTTTTTTTCTTTGTGAGATTTTACTTTTCCTTTCTTTTTTTTTGGTCTCTTTTTTTTTGATTTTTTTGGTTTTAATTTTGGAGTAATGGGCCTCTTTTTTGTTCTTTCTCCTTTAATTTTTAATCTTATTAAGCCAAAAGGATCCATTGATCTTTCTCTTTTTTTATTAGTTTAATTTTATTATTATTTTTGGAATATGCCCGGACAAAATACGGTGTTCACAGTGGCAAGTTCAGGATTTTGTTCACGGGACACTTGTTTGCAAAATTAATCTTTAGCAAATTTTATATATCTTACTCTCTTATTTTTCCTCTTTTTTCTTTTCTTCTTTCTTTTTTTTTCCATTTTTATGCTCACTCTCTCCCTTCTTCCCATTTTGCCCTCCTCCACTCATCAGATCACAAAATATGCATGTTCCTTCCCCATTATTGTAGCAATGTTTTCACTAGGTATGGTAACTTCCTCCTTTAAAATTTCTCAACCAGTCACTTTTTTGTTCGTGCAACCCATTTTATATATGTACTCCCTTCCAATTTTTGCAGCTCATTTTTTACTCCACAGCAATGTCTTCAAGCAATGTTTTAGCAGCTAAATTTGTCCATCCCAAATTATGCATAGAGCAAACCAACAATTATATATGAAGGAAAACTTTATGTTAATACTTAAGAGTATGAAGAGCACAATTTTTATTCTTAAAAAAATAGAGTATTTAATAATATATAGTTAAACTTGATATAAAAACTTATTTTCAAGTAAACTAAAATAATGTTACAATCTCTTCTACAATTGCTTTACTTGAATTAGATGTAAGAAAGTGTATGAAGCGAAAAATGATCAACACTTCATAGGCAAATTATCAAAAAATAAAATAAAATATCCAAAAATATCCATCAAGCAACTTAAAATGTAAAGAATGTAAGGAAGAGAAGTCAAACTTGAAGACTTATCTTGGTTAGGCTTTAATTTTAATCCAAGGCTACATCTAGTACCCAAACTTTCACTTTAGATTTCTCTACTAAATTTACAAGTTTAATTGGTACTTGTGAGTTTTTACAACCTCTAATGTAACATAGAGTTATTTTTCATTCTAAAACAAAGCTTATCTCTCTTTTCGAAGGAAAATACTCCAATAGCTTCCACAATATTGTTTTCTTTTACAAGAGATACACCATTCTTGCCTTGCAAAGAATATAAAAGAATAATAATACTCAAAAACTTTTTCAATGAGTAGTTATACAAGATGAAGTTCTAATAACTTATGATAGAGATTTTATAAGTCTTGGCTAAAGAGTGATGATTTTTCTTTCTAAGACTCAAGAATAAATTGAAGATCAAATTATAGGACTTGGTTATGCTTAAACACATGTTTGGAAGATCATATTGTCATGACCTAATTTTTGAGTTATGACCAGAACGTAAGCTAAACTAGTTTAATTATTAGATTAACCTAGCAAGTCTTAAAAATTTATAATCAACTATTATATCATATATTTTTTAAGAAATTAAGTATTCATTTCAGTGTGTCTCTAAGAGGCTATCGAAAATTCGACAGCATCTCCTATAACAATTTGACATTTCAACCTGTAAAATAAATCAAACTAGCACTAGTACAAGCAATAACAAGTTACATATAATCAAAATACCTGGCTAAGAAAGTATAAACAATATTTACATATTCTAAGTGACCATATAACATATACCAATTCCAAAATACTTTTTCCAAACCTAAGTGCTACCACATTATGGAGTCTGACACAATCTCACAAAATTAATCACATACTCTAAGGGTCTAGTAGCACACGAACTCCTAGATCACATCACTCATCTACTTGATGGTCTGTGAAATAATGAAAGAAGAAGGATAAGCTTACCACTAGCTTAGTGCGTGTATAAATAATAAAATGCGTAGAGGGAAAACAAGTACACATTAGAGTTTTGGAAATCAATGATTATCGACTAATTTGGGTAATAAAAATTATAGTTGAAATGAAAAATAATTATTTTTAAAAAACTTTTAGATAAAATCCATATTTCTTAAGTATAAGAAAAATATTATGGAAATGGATATCATAGAGAGGAACCAAATTATCAAACCAGAACATTATATATATGGCCATTTCTTTGGATCCATCCCATCTTATCACTTTCACAATATACATCTAGTATCTCAAATCGTGACACTGGATACATCACATCACAATGCTATCACAATTCACAATTTATTCTACATGCACTTAGGTCGTTACCTTCGCTAACGACTATGGGGTCCTAACTAGATTTCAATCTAGTATATAAAATAAAATCCTTTCAAATGACATTTAGCTATAAAAAATTAATAAGGAATCAATGAAGTAAATAAATAATTAAATAAGGCGAGTTAATCTTCAATATAATCATTGTAGCATATGAAACCACAAAACAACATAAAATACTCCCCTCATAAATAAATATATACACACTACTACTTTCTTTCCATCTAATTCATTCCTGTGCATTTCTTAAGGATATATTGCGCCACATTTCAATTATTAATTTGCTTTAATAAATTTATTAAATCATCATATGAATATATATATATATACACCTACTTTGAAGTTTTGAAAACACTGATTTGTTTTCCCAAGGAGTAAAGTACATAAATCACATAATTGAAATTTTCACTATAGAAATATAAAATGGAATAAAATTGATACGGCACTCCATTATTTACACACTCACTGATTGGGACTAATAGGATAAATTCCTTTTTCCTATTGTTTAATACCGAATCCCAGTTGAATGAGTTTTCCCAGTATCACCTAAAACTATGACCAATATAAATTAATTATGTTAAACACTCCAAAAACATTCATAATTATTTATATAACCTAATATACACCCTAAAATATAAATCCTTATATTTTTATATACTTTTCTATCTTAAATACTAACCCAAAATTTGGGTTTTTCAATTTAAGCTTCCATAACTTAAAGTAGATTTAAAACTTACTTCTTGAAGCTTCAAAGATGAAATAGGAAGTATTAATTTACACTTAAATGTTGAAATTCAAGAAACCCCAAAGTTGGAAGCTCACCCACAGCCAAATTGAGCAACAAAAACTGAATATCGTTTAAGCTTCAACAAATCATAGAGAATAATGAAAATTGATGAAAGAAAATGAAAGAAGAAATGGAATAACTAATCTTCACAAAATCCATAAAATTTTCCATGGCTGAACAGCAGAATAAGAGAAGGAAAAAGGAGATTAAATCTTTACCAAACAAGAGTTATATAACAACTAAATCCATCAGAGGTGAGTGGGTAATGGCATCCAACAAGAAAAGGATGATGGATCCTTGTGGCTAGCTGAGATTCATGCTCTAATGGAGGTTCTACAGTGGGAGAAAGAGGGAACAACTCAAGCACAAGAAAAATGGGTAGAAGACACAAAAGAGATAAGGAAAAGTGGGGTTTGGGAGAGAGAAAAGGTGAAGAAAATAAAGTGGAGGAATATTTTATTCTTCAGCCTAAATTGCATTATTGCCCCAAGGTAAAATTGCTCTTTTACCTTCGAAGGTTTTTATACACTTCAATAAAATCCTTGAAATTGTCATACCATATACTTTCCATTATCATACATTCTCATTCATGGTGAATGTTACATGTTATCAAGAGAATTTCAAGAAAATCCCTCGACAATAATGAGTTTAATTGGGTTATGTCGGGGTTAAAAATGCAAATTTTGATTCGTGGGCCCCGAAAACTTTCCAACAACATTATCTAATTATTTTTCATTCATACAATTCATAAACATCTTAAAACTTTACATGAACCACAGACCAAAAGCCAAAAATCACAAATTCTCATGTTTTGCCTCAGGTTCCATAGTGGCAGATTTCTGAGGCATCTTTGAAAAATTATAACTAAATCTAAAAAATTAGAAATCAAGCAAACCATAGCTTGTTGGAAAGCTCTAGATGTTAACTTTACACTACAAGTAATTCTCAACTATGAAAATCTCATTTGGAGCACGCTTGACATTAGAAAAGGCAAGGAGGTCAAGTTGTCTAGAAATCTGATACAACTTACTGATATAAACTTTGAAAATTCATAATTAATTCCAAAAAAATCTAATCTATGCAATATATACCAATTTGGAAAGATACAAATGTTAAATAGAGGAGAAAAATAGTTCTAGACCAATCCAAAAGCATTCAGACCCAAAAAATAAATCAAATAATAACATGGGTCTAGAGATATGCATGGAATAGAATAGAAATTTCAAAAATTTACATCTCCCACTATAAACATCCAATTGATGTTATTCTAGTTGGAACTGGTCACTGGGAAGGTCTAGTTCCTTCCTATAAAATTTCATGGCAATTAGAATTCATTTGGCCCATGAGTGATAAAGATTTATTTCAAACCAAATGAACAGTACCAGTAGCAATTTTTGGTTTTTCAGCCAACTTCAAAAATTCACCAAACATTTTGCATTTTAGCCTTCCAAAAAACTCTCAACAAACTCTTGATGTGTGCCAAAATTTAGACTAAGAAGAGCTCATTTGGACAAAAAGTGGTATAGCTTACTAAAATGGCCTATTTTGCTCTATATGAAGTATCAAATCTGCCCAAATGGTTTTCTTTATTGTTTAGCACCTCTTTGGCAAGTTTAAAAGTATAAATATAACTTGTATGAACTACCCAAGTGATCTCAAATCTCATGCTTCTCAATTTGGCTATTGCACATCCTTTAATGCATTACACACATAAACTATTCAATAAGCCAAATTCCATGTTTACATTGATTTAAGGTTACATATAGTATACATGACATCCATACATCATTTTACATTTGTTCATGGTCTTACATCACAAAAATAATATGTACAAGTTTACTTTGACCTTCCTACATACTTTAAGATTACATAAGCTATATCATTGTCAAAACCATGCTATTTATACTTCATTACTTCCATTCCTTAGCTCTTGAGTTCCATTTAAGCCATATGAGATAGAAGAAGGAAAGGGGTGAGATTCATGGAATTTCAATAGCTCTTCTCCCTTTCAAACACACAATATGGATGTTGATAAACATGATTTTTATATGTTTTAATTCTTCTTACTTAAGCATTTTAATAAGCAAACATGGCTTGAGGAGTTTAATTAGGTAAAATTTGATGTTAGTAATCATTTATACACTTAAAAATTTGATGTTAGTAATCATTTATGCACTCAAGAAGAAGCATGTGAGCTAAAGGAAAAGAATGAGCTGAAACGATAGAGAAGCCACGGGTTTGAAGGAACTACAGCAGCTGAACAGAGATGCAGTCATGGATTTACGTGATGAAGGCTTTAAACACCCATGCAAGCTGACGTAATTGCTACGGGCTGGATGGAGAATAAACAAACAAAGAACGTCTGGAGGAATGAAGGTGCAGCTCGTGTTGAGACAAGAAGATTCAAAAGCTATGTGGAGCAGAAAAGGGGATGTAGTTTCTGGTTTATGAAAGGAAGAAGTACCACGGGTGGAGAGTTTTAAGTTGAATGCAGAAGAGAGTGAAGGAGTTTGGAAGCAATACGAGGAATTAAACTCAAGCACAATGTGATGAAAGCTCGAGCTACTGGTTGTAGAAGCACGTGCTGGATGGAGCATGAAGAACGTCAGCGAGAAGAAGGAAGTTACGAGCTGAAGCTTGAATGAGCTGGGAGAACTCGCTATAAGTTAAAGGAGGAGCTGGAGCTAAGTTAAATGAAGAAGCAGCTAAGGGTTTGAGCTGGAAGAGAAGTCGAGCTAACGTGAGAGCAGAACACGAAAGATGCATGAGCTGAAAAGAAGAGAGCTGAAGGCAAGCTAAATCACTTGGAAGCCATGTGAGAAGAGAGCTCGAGTTCTTCATGCTGGGCTGGACGAAGAAGCTTGCATGAGCTGGATTGGAAGCTAAAGATCACGTGGAAATGACGCAAATGAAGCTACGGCCAATCAAGAAAAGAAACAAGCAGCTGAGCACATGGATAAAAATAAATGAAACACATGCAAAGCTGATGGGGAGAAAGCTGGAGATTAATTTAGCTACAGACTGACGTAAGAGTATTTGTAAGGTGAATGAGCTGTGGGCTGACCTGTATTAATGAAGTATGAGCTGGAGAAACATTTAGCGGAAGAAAAATGCGAGAGAGTCAGCTGAGGGGCACGTGACTCATTAAGGAGAGACGCTGAAGCATTTATCGAAAAGAAAACGTGACCTCAACGTGAAAAAGAAGCGAGCTTGGAGCTGGGGGAAAACAAGACGGAACACGAGGAATAACGCGAGAGCTCCAGAGAGGCAAAAAGGAAGAAATTCTCATCGGTTTCTCCATGGCTACTGCTCATTACATCAATTATCTTCTATTTGAATTCTCCATAGCAGCTTGAATCATCCATAGTGGCTAGCTGAAGCTTAAAAACTCCCAGATGCATATTTAAGCTCTATATTTTCCCACCAAATTAGATAAAAATTCTTTGCTCCATCTTTTAATTTCAGAATTATTTTCCTTATTAATTTGACTAGGTTTAGTTTATTAATTTAGGAATTTAATTACTAGAAATTACTGGATTGGTTTGATTTGTGAATTGAATATAATTTGATCTTTGGAATTTTAATTGTGATCATTACATGTTTGTGAGAATTCCAGAATTAATGCTGTGCAAATTACTTTTAATTCCCTCTTGATTATAGGGCAATTGATGCAATGGTTGTTAGATTAAGTGGTTGGAATTTTTGTGTAATTAATTGTTTGAGGAATTCATTAATCTAATTGGTTAATTAGCATCTTAAGTAAATTGTGCAGTAGATTTTATTGATCAATTAGGATTGGTTTTAATGTGTTCGTGTTTTTAATTCAATTAATTAATTTTTCAAGGTTTCTTGTGGTTGCAAATTCCTTGAATAATTGATGAATTGAATCTTGGAATGGTCATTCAAGAACTTTTATGGGAAATACACTAATGAGCAGGAAATTAAATCCAAATTTGGTCCACTAAAAGGGAACAAGAATAATTGAATTCTAGGGAGTCCATCTGAAGGCTAGTTATCACATTTTCTCAACTGTTCACTTCATTTAGTCTTAAGTTTCGATTCTTGTCAATTAAATTATAGTTCAATCAAATTTTAGTAATCCAAAACCCCCCTAAACAATTTTCATTCAGTAGTACTTGGAACACTCTTATAAACAAATTGAGGCACAAACTCTTTAGGAAAATGACCTAGGTTGCACCAATATTTACAGAATTTATTTTGCTACCTAGTTTTATTTGAGATTGCGTGACATAATCGTCAAATGCAATTCCTATGTTTGAGATGCATGTATGGCATTCTTAATTTCTTAAACATACATAAAGCATTTCTCCCATTCAATAAGTTACAAACAACATCCATAGGTTTGCCAAGACAATGGTTTGGTCTCACCTATTCTCTTTGGGACTTTTAGACTTGCCTTACCTACTTTCAAGGGACTTTTAACTAAATCTCACCCTTTCTAGAGACTTTTGGCTTGTCTCACCCAACCTTTAGGAACTTTTGACTCATTCTCACATTTGTTAAAGGACTTTTGGACTCACCACACTCAAACAAGCCAAGAACATACATAAAAGCATCTTATAAACACATAGACATAGCAACATGGTACCATGGCATGTAAAAACTTGCTAAAAACTTATTTCATGGTTTAAACATATGCACACACATTCAAGAACAATGAAACATCCATACATGCATAAGAGAAAAGAGAGAGAGAGAGAGAGCTACCTTGTTATTTATACAAGTTTTACTTTGCCTTACTCCTTCGCTTTTTCGGTTCCACAAGAACACTTAGGTGGGGTTTGGTTTCCTTGGCCTAAACATCATGAATAACACTCAATTATATTCTTGAAGCAAGCCAAAGCAGTCAATTTACTCTTAAGAACATACTTGGTTCCAAAAGTCATATAATGGTACCATAAATGGCTCATTGAAGCAACCATCATGATTCAAGTTCTTGGCTCCATTCTTTTCTCATTTCTAGGTCTCTTGACCTCATTAAGGTTCTTGGAGCCATTACATATTCATTTACAAAAGCCTAGACACATGTTGCTTCATAAGGTTGCATTATGGAAACGATTACCTCATCTCCCAATCTATGGCTTCTAAATTTTTTCTAAGGGTTCCTCCCACCTTTTACCATTATATGAAGTCTCAAACCAAGTTTAGAATAAATTGAAACACTCCCTAACCCCTCCATCTGTCCTAGGCCAAAATTATGGATGCATTTAGGGTTCAAAGGGTTTCCAATTTTTCGTTGATAGAAGAGTCACTTAGGAGGCTTCCTAAGGGTCTTAGGAGTTCAATCGAACACTCACACAAGCAAGGAAACTCATATATCAAATCAGTTTTTGCAAGGTATTCAAGAGCTTCACACTTTTCCAACTTGAATTTTACTTGGTTTTCTTGCAATTTCTTTGGATTTCCTAACTTCCCATAATCTAAAACCTATAATTCTCTCTTGTTCTTGGACAAAAATTCCCCCCCCCCCCATGATGGTTCTATTTTGGGCCATGAGATACCATGGAGGAGAAGAAGAAGAAGAACCAACAAGAGGAAGATGTTACCTTGGATTCAAGCTCCTTCCAAGAGTTCTTCTCCTTGCTTTAGCTTCCTCTTTGAAACTCTAATTTTTCCCCTCTGGTTCAAGGCCAAAACAGAACTGTTTCATTCCATAAAACTATGGAAGGGAAGCTTAGGAGGAGGAGAACAAGGTTTTAAGAAGAGAAAGCATGAAAATCCTTAAGATTTTTTACCCTTTTGCTTAATCCTTTGCCTTATTCTTTCCCTTCATCTTGTGCGTTAGCTAGGCTCTCTCCCAACTCTGTTTCAGACCAAAAAAGCTTTAGTGGAGAGGAAGGAGAAGGGCTAGACGTGATTTTAAAAGCAAAGGGTGAAGTTAACATACTTTTTTAACTATTCATTTTAGTTCCTAACCTATGGTTTATTCATTTGGCCTCATTTTAATTCCTATTTGAAATCTATCTTTTCCATCATAAAACTTGAGTCTTCTAACTTATAAATTGCCTTTGGTTTCACCCAATTTAGATTTAAATTTATTTTGAACCGTTCGGTCAAAATTTTAGTCAATCAACTGCCAAAATCGCTCACAAGAGAGATTTTAACTGTTCTGGAAGCTTCCATGGTCTTCAGAGCCTCTTAGAATCTTAAAAAGCTCAAATTTCTTATTTAAAAAACTCTCTTATGAGTTTTTCAAATTTTTTAAAATTACAAAAATGCCCCTACTTTCTTCGACAAATTTTTTGAACTACTCCGACTATGGTTTTTGGGCAACTCAAGGCTCAAATCCTCATTTTTTATTATTAAAATTTTATTCTAATTTTAGTTGGTGTTAAACCTCTATATCCAGGGGACTTCCTTTTGAATTCTCACATTTTTAGACCTTTTTTGACAAACCGGGTGTTACAAAAATATTTTTAAAAAATCCTTAAGAAATTGTATAAACTCTAGAATTAATTTTTTAAAAATATGTAGTCTTTATTTTAATAGCTTAAAATAATTTATTTTATTTTATGGTATTATTATTATTATTATTTAAAGTATTACACATATATTTGGGAGTTTATAAAAATTAGCTGTTAGACTCATAAAAGAGTTGTTATACACATTGGAAAAGCTTTCTCTAATGGTACCAATCGATTGTTGAAAGTTACTAGTTGGCTTATAGTTAAAATATAATTGTTATTAAGTTTTTAGTTTTTAGTTTTTAGTCTAACAATGAATTGATCATGAGTAGCAAATGATTAACTACTCTTTAATTAGCATTGTGGGACTTCTAATGTAATATCCAGTTCTCTGGAAATGAGAGAAAACGCAAGAAATGTAACGTACAGTTTCTCCATAAATGCATGAAATCCACTGGATATAAAAGAAAGTCCCCTAGAGTGAATGATTTGAGGTCAAACAAAATTAGGATAAAATTATAAATAATGAAAAATGATGATTTGAGCCTTGAGTTGCCCAGAAACTAAGGCCGAAGTGATTCAAAAATATTGCCAAAAAGCCAGTGGTATTTTCGTAAATATGGATACTTTTTGAACAACTCATAGGAGGGCTTTTTAAATGAAAGTTTTGAGTTCTTTGGGGTTCTCTGAGGCCTTGGAAATCATAGGAAATCTTGGGACAGTTAAAGCCCCTCCTGTAGACATTTTCTAACGGCAGTGAGCTCGAACTTTGACCGATTCATTCGAAAAAGTTTTAGTTCCAAATTGAGTGATTCCAAAAGCATTTTATAAGATTGAAAACTTAAATTTTATAATGAAAAAGACAGTTCTAAAAGGGAGCTAAAATGAAGATAAAATGAAAATGCCAATTACAAGGGACATAAATGGAATTTTTTCAAAACAAATTCTTCCTCACTTTTCCTTTATAAGTGGCTTCCTTTCCTTTCTCCCTTATGACTGAATTATTGCTTCGTTCAAACCAGAGAGAGGAGCTGCCAAGAGAGACACACAAGAAGGGCAAGGAAGAAGGGAGAAAAAGTTAAAGAAAGGTGAGAATTTTTAAGGAATTTCATGCTTCTTATTCTTCAACCCTTATTCCTTTTCTCTTAAGCTCTCTTCCCATGGTTTTGGAGAGTAATATGGTTCTGTTTTGGCCTTAAACCAAAGGGGAAAAATTTGAGTTTCAAAGAGGAAGCTAAAGTAAGGAAAAGGACTCTTGAAAGGAGCTTGAATTCAAGGTAGCTTCTCCTCCTTTATTGCTTCTTCTTCTTCTTCTCTTCTATTATGTGTAACGTCTAAAAATAGAACCACGATAGGGAGAGAGTTTCTATTCTAAAACCAGTGAGAATTCATTAAATTAGGCTATGGGAGCTTGGATTATGTAAAGAAATTGTAAGGAAACCTAACGAATTTTAAGTTTGGAAAGTGTAAAACTCATAAACACAATGAAAAAACTAATTTGATTCTTGAATTTTCTTGTATGTGTAAGTGTTCAATTAAGCTCCTTAGACTTTAGGAAGCCTCCTAAATGTGTCTCCCATTAAGGAAAAATCAAGAAGGTGATGAACTCTTCTTCCCCCTCATGTCTCGGGCTAGGCTACTTGAATAGGTTAGGAATGGTTTTAATTTGTTCTAGCCTTGATTTGGGACTTCTTATGATGGAAGAGGATGAGAGAAAGCATTGAAAAAATTTTAGAAGCCTTAGATAGTGATATAGAGGTGTAGACTCTATAATGTAGCATAATAAAGCAACTCCTAGCTAGGATCCTTAAAATAATTGTGTGATAATTCTAAGGAGTCTAAATAGAGTCAAAAATCATAGATTGAAGGAGAGAAGGGAGCCAAGATTATGAATTCTTATAGTTGCTTCATTAAGTGCCTTATGGAACATAATGGAGCTAAAACCAAAGTAGTTTCATGTAAAGTATGTATAATGCCAAGGCTTGTTCCCATGAGTAATTCATATTTCTTTTAGTGTATTTAGGCCAAGAGAAGTTAATGCTCCTTAAGCTTTTGGTTAGGCTGAGAAAAAGGAAGGGAAATTTAAAGAAAAAGTGTGCTTGTATAATCAAGGTAACTCTCTCTACCTTCTCTCATGCATTAATATGTGCGTACATTATCTTTGAGTATGTGCAAGTATGTTTTAAGCTATGAAAAGTATTTTAGTATGAGTCTTTATTCCATGTTACCATGATGATATTTTATGCATTCAAATGATGTTTTATGTGCTTTTTTTAGTTTGTTTGAGTGTGGAGAAGCTAAAAACCCTCTAGCCATTGTGAGGATGAGCTAAAAACCCTTAAACTTGGTTAAGACAAAGTAAAGCATCTCCCAAGAGTGAGGTTGACTCCCAAGAGTAAGGTTGAGTCAAAAATCTCTTAAAGAAAATAGGTGAGGCAAGTCTACAATCCACAAGTAAATGGGTGAGGCTAATTCACTTACTTGACAAGCCTATGTATGACTTGTTCAAATGCCAAGAATATTTCTTGAATGCTCACATATGTTAATATGTCTATGCATGCATTTTCAAGGCTTGTATTGCATACTTTATGTGTGATTAGAATGAGAGATGCTATATGAATCAATTGAGAAAGGTAATAGAAGCTACCAAACCAAAGAGAAGGAGATTAACATCAAAATGTATGAAATAGCCTAGTTATGTTTCTCTTATAGCCATATACATGGCATATGATGTAATCCCATAATAAAATTGTTATGTAACTATTGAACATATGTAATTACCTAAATGTATAATGTATGAATGAAATTTGATGCCAAATGTATGAGATAGCATGTTTTGGGTATTGAATGGCAAGAGCTAGCATGTGTAATCTTATACATATTATAGAGTAGATGAGTGAGTTTAAGAAATCTGAGTTTATTCACCTTTGAAACAAGTTTAGAGAGTCATTTTGGTGCATTCCCACGTGCTCAAGTGGCCTCACAAGCTTGGGAAGCAAAATTAGACACTTTGATACTAGTTGAGACTATAAAAATGACCAAATCGAAACCCTATAGCACAAACTAACCAAATAGATAAATCTTCCCATGAAATTTGGCAGAAATGTAGAGCTCATTGAGATCTTTTTAGGGAGCTAAAATTGGAGCTCTACATAATTAATTATGAATTTTCAAAGTTAGGATTTTTTTACTATTCAAGTGCATGTACTGTTTATATGGTCAGTTTTGTGTTCTACATCATTTGATAGCCAAATAGTGTCCAATATTTGTGAAATTTTACAGGCATAAATTAGAGGTTATAACTTTCTGTGGCCACTAAGATGACCTCATTTGGATGTCTGAATAGAGAGTTATGCATTTTTAAAATTTACTATCAGTACCAGTAATGCCACTTGACCTCTAATACTGTTCTATTGTAATTTATTTTCTAAATGGACTTGGAGTGGTTTGAAGATATTTTTTATTTAAATATAACATCTGTAGCTTCTCATATTGGTTGAATTTTCAAGATTTTAATTTTTTTGGAATTAGTTATAAATTTTCAAAATTTATGATAGTAAGCTGTGATAGTAGCCTAGGCAGCTGAGACCTTGGGTGTTTTTTAAATCTTAAATGTCTTCTTCTTGATGTTCCATGACTTGGAATTATTTGTAGCATAAATTAGACATCTATAGCTTTCTAGAATGGTAAAGAATGCATGAATTTGATTTTTCTAGAATTAGTTATGATTTTTCAAAGCTTGTGATAGAAAACATGTAATTCTGGCTGAGGTTACACTATGGAATTTTATGTGTTTCTTTCACTTGCATGAGTTCTAGGCCACTTTCTTAGATAGTTTTGAGTTGTATTAGTGTAATTAAATATAATAATGAGTTAAATGAGTTTATATGGTCCTTGGGACACTAAATGAAAAATTCATCCCCTACGTGGTGCAAATTTATTCATTATTTTTATTGCCATTTCCTTAGAAACTTGTGAAATTCTTGGAAATGAGTTTAGATAAGGAATGAGATGAGGTATATAATTATGGTGTTTCATCTAAAGGGCCTACCAATGCACTTATGTATAGCATACACTACTTGATTATTGTATAGATTTAACTTTAGATAATAACATTTTTATTTAAACTCTATTTTAAGTGAATAACCTATCATTAAAAAGTCCTTTGAGTATATTTTCAAATGTGATAAGTTTCATATTAAAGTTCCATATAATTTTAAGATATGACCAAAGTCATGAACAAAGGTCAAAATAAGATTTTAGGTCAAATCCATATCTCACCATCTTTCGAGTCTAAATATATATTTTAAGAACTAATGTAGTGACACAATAAATTGGGAATTTGAAATAATGAAGAAATTTATTAAAATAGGAAATTGAGTTGTAATGTCATAAAAAATAAAAAAAAATTAAATAATGGCAAAAACTTTATTTAAAAATTAATTAATTGAAATAAATTAAGTAAAATCTAGAATAAAATTTAATTAATTGGGAGTAAAATTCTACTATTAACCATAACTCTAGTGGTCATTATATTTCTCTAAAATTCCTACAGATATTTTCTAGCCTAAGTGACCAAGTGGCCATATCTTATGAATTATGTTCCAACTCTTGGATTTTGAAATTTTGCTAATTAATCCTTCAATATTTTGCTCCAATTGAACATGCATCCCATCCCATACTTTTGGGCATGGCTTTATTTCCTCCCCTTTTATGTTTTGGCTTTGTCTATTTCTGCATTCCACCTATCTGAGCTTCCCCTTGGATTCCTTTGTTCTTTCGCTCTAAGCTCGAACCTCTTGGGTGAAACACTTGCCATGCTATAAGTCATATTTCAATGCATTTTTCTAGGAAGTTTTTCTAGAACTTATCAATGTTGTTCATGGCATTTAGACTTAATTTCATAAAAAATTACTTATTTTTGGAATTATTGGCGAATTAATAAGATTAAAGCTTAATTACAAGTTTTCTCCAAAATAAGGACTAAATTGTAAAGATTTAAGTAATTGGATTTTATTTGTAAATTCACTTATTGTATGGACAACTTGTGAATAAATTAAGCCATAGATTTATTTTGTAATTATTTTTCAATTTGTGTGTTTTAATTGTGGTTTATTTGGTTTAAATCTTAATTTATTGCTCATTCTTTGTTTTGGAAGACTTAGGTGTGAGAAATAAAGAAAATCAAGCCATAGGGAAAAAAGAATTAGGGTCTAGGGAGTTTTGTGTAAAACTTAGCTTTTATTTCCTAAATTTTATACTATCTTAAATAAAAATTTAATAATAATAATTTGCAGAGGCTAAAATCTAAATCATCAACACTAATTAAATACATAATAACTTGACAAAGTAATCCAAAATTTAACATAATATTCTTCTTATTAAACATCAACTAAGTACTAATCATCACCTATATAATTGATCCAAATAACATAATAAAGCTCTACATAACAAAATCTCTAATTACAACACATGCTGAAGTTCTCTACTACAACATTTTTACTAAATCAAATCAACTCAGATATTCATTGTGAAACTTTTTTTTTTCTTAGTTTCTACCCTTTGACTTGGAAATGCCAATTCAAAAGAGTGTAGATAAGATAAAAATTTAAGAAACTAGTAGAGTTCTAAAACATAGATTTCCATTCATAAATATAAAAATTTTCATAAATAATTTAATTTTATAACATGTTTGCATTTCTTATGACTTTTGCTATGTGAACTAATAAGTTTGGCAAGCATTTTCATAAATTCATTTTGGAAAAAACAAAGAATTTGTTTTTATAAATTCATTTTAAAAATAACACTGTAAGCAAGAATCACATGTAAGACTCTTACAACTATCCCTTCTTATCACCATTCCTATTTCCTAAAAAACATATGCTTATCAAACAAGACAACAGGTGGGACCCTATATCTACCATAACCCCTACTTCCCAAAAGTGGTACTATAATATGAGCTTATTGTACCCTCACTAAATCCATCTTATACTAGAATGAGATCTATTGTCCCTAAGCCATTTGTGATAATTATCTTTAGGATGTAGGCATACATTAACCTTATTAAGTAAAATACGACCTTTGGCCCAATAACACATGACATTTTGTCCATAATACACGTCATTTTTCTAATTCCAACATAATCATAAAGTAAATAATCTCCCTTGGGTATTAATCACAAGGTACACAACACAATGGCAACATCTTGAGCATACATTTGAATACAGCACAGCAATATACAATATTTCACTTAAAACAAGTAGCGACCTCAATTCAAGAATATCATTGTTTTCATTTCATAAAAGTAAACTCATAATTTCATCATATAGTTTCCATCAATTCAATATATCACAACATTATATCAATAAATCACTCTTTCTCAAATACTTTATGTGTAAAGTAAAAGATTTCATAAAACATGAGAATATATATAGAATTATATTTATAAATACTAGCTCCCTTGATTTAAATCCAAGAGAACACTTGCTAAGCAATCCTCTATTAATCACAAGCTAACAATTTATAATAAATAAATTAAATATATTTATATTAATATAATATTAATATAATACATCCCAACTAAATAAAAGTAGTTCAATTTACTACTTACTAGTATGATAAGCCTTGCTCAAGCTAATTTCTTCCACAATCACGCTTCACACCAAGTGTTCAACAGTTTTTCTCCAACCAACCAAGCCAAATCAAATAGATAAACTATTTTTACTTATTTAATTCTATTAACTATATAAAAGAATAATTATAAAATTTAAAATTCACTTTAATTCAACCTTTAGCTAAACTCCAATTTCATTTAACCATTTCATCCTATCAAACCATCACACTTTACAAGCCTTTATATGCTAAAGAGAAGACCTTGTACTTTGACCAAAGACTTTGTTGACAAGGTCTCAAATTTCTCAAGGTGAAATGCAAGATCTTGTTGATAGGATCTTGGATCTTGTTTACAAGATGTGGCTCTGACCCTAGAATTTCCTTGATTTAATGCCAAATCAATTGTAGTATATGTGTTTAACTAGAAACATTACCACATGGGGCATAAAAACATTCCCCATCAAGGACTTCCATGCCTTTAGGGAGGGAATTAATCACTTTCAAAAGGCAAATTCATTGCATCTTGCCCATATGGCCCCTTTAAACCTTCATCAATTTATTTCCATCCATGGCATACTTAAACATACCATAAACAACTTAATTTGAGGCTTACAACATGGATCAAGAACCCATTTCCCATGGATTGGAACCTAAAAAACTAGAAAATCTCACTTTTATTCTCGAGCTTTAGTGGCAGTTTTCTACTAGTAATTTTGGAAAATCATAACTAATTTTAGAAAAATTAAAATCAAGCACATGATTGTTTTCTGAAAAGATATAGATGTTAAATTTATATTAAAAATAATTACAAGCCACGAAAACATCATTTGGACCATGTTTGATAATAGAAGAGTGGCAAAGGTCAGACTGCCCAATGTTTCTAATACAACTTACTAATATAAATTTCAAAAATGCATAACTAAATCCACAAGAATCTAATTCAGAAAAACTATATCAATTTGGAAAGTTATAGATGTTACTAGAGGAGAAAAATAAGCTTAGACCAGTTCAGATGCATTTAGACCTTGAAAATCGATAGAACAGTAACCAAAGTCGGTCTGCGCTACTATCGCTTATATGAAACTTCAAAAATTTATTTATCCCTTTACAGATATCCAATTGAGGTGCTTTTAGTTGGTATAGGTTGCTATGAATGTTTAGTTTATGTCTGTAAAATTTCATAGCCATTGGACTTCATTTGGCCCATGAATGATAATGAAAATTTTTTGACTGTGTGAACAATGCTACTGTCAAATTGTGAAATTTCAGCCAATTTTGAAATTTTGCCAAAAATTATACATAACTCCAAATAATATGCATTTTAGTTTCCTAAAAAGCTCTAAATATGACCTATATGCATGCCAAGTTTCAAACTAAGAAGAGGTCATTTGGTCAAATCTTGATATAGCTCTAGAATATGGTTATTTTAAAACTACAAAGGGGTCAAAAGTAGTCCATATGGCTTCATAATTATGCCACCACCTCATGAGGACATTTGGGAGCATAAACACAGCATACATAAGCTCTCCAAGTGGTCCAAACCAACACACAACTTAAACTCACTATGCTATAAGCAAGAATACATAATTACAAGCAAGCCATCAAGTACCCAAAACTTACATTTACATTGATTTGGTGTCAAATATAATTCTTACATCACCCATACATACTTTTACATTTGCTCCAATGGTTACAACTAAAAAATAATATATACATAAGCACTTTGACATTTTTATACATCAAAACTATGCATAATCATGCAAAAGTGTCAAGGAATGGCCTTTCAAGCTCCTTGACTTCCATCTTTAGCTTTTTAGACACCACTTAGACATGGTGAGATGGGAGAGGGAAGATGGTGAGATTTATGGAATCTCAATAGCTCATACACCCATTCAAGCACACATTCAAGGCATGCAACATGTTAAAGAATGAAAGTATGCTTTCTACAACATCCATAAAGCATTCAAATCATATTTTCATGCCACAAAGCCACAACAAAGTCAAGAATGAGTTTTAGAGATTTTTGGTTTAGCCTCACCCCCATTTTTAGGACTTTTGGATTTGCCCCACCCTTGGTTTAGGGACTTTTGACTTGGCCTTATCCATCCATGAGACTTTTGGCCTTGTCTTACCTATGCTTAGAGACTTTTGACATTTACTCACCTATAGCAAGGGACTTTTGGCATCACCTCACCCTTGTAAAGCAATGTTCACAAACTAATAACATTCAAGAAGGCATATTAATACCAATGCAACATCATAACATCAAGTGGCATGTTCACAAGACACAAAAGCACACATAAGCACACAATGACATATACATAACCAAGAATGCAAAAAGAATGAGGTGAAGAGATACCTTGATGGAAATCCAAGCTTTACTTTGCTTTATTCCTTCCTTTTCTCAGTTCCATAAGTACAACTAGATGTGTTTTGGTTTCCTTAGCCTAAACATCATGAATAACACTTAATTATACTCTTGAAGCAAGACAAAGCATTAAATTTACTCTTATGAACACACTTGTTCCGTTTATTACAACATGGTTCCATTAATGGCCTAATGAAGAAACTACCATGAATCAAGTTCTTGGCTCCATTTTCTTCCTAATTTAAGCCTCTTGACTTCATTTAAAGTCCTTGGTGCTATCACATACTTTAAAAGCCTAGATACATATTACTTCATAAGGTTACATTTTGTAAACCATTGTCTTATTTCCCAATCTATGGCTTCTAAGTTTTTCCCAAGGTTTCCTCCCACTTTCTTCCATCATATAAAATCCCAAACTAAGCTTGGAACAATTTAAAACACTCCCTAGCCCTCATAAAAGCTCTAGGCCAAGACAATGGGGGCATTTGGGGTTCATGGAGTTTTTAATTTTTTCTTAATAGAAGAGGCACTTGGGAAGCTTTCTAGGGGTGTTAGGAACTCAAAAAAGCACTCACACATGCCAGAAGGTTTATGTATTGAATCAATTTTTAAAAGGTGTTCAAGAACTCCACACTTTCTTATCTTAATTTCCATTAGCTTTCTTTCTAATTTCTTTACATATTCCAAGTTCCCATAACCTAAATCTGTAACACCTTACTGACTACACTCCAATTGATCTCCCTTTAGGCTTGATTCCATATGAATTCCCCAGAAAATGACCGAAACCGTGGTATTTAACTATTTGAATTCGGGGTTTAACCGGTCATATTTTACCCCGTGGGTCCCGTGAACCCATCATCCACATTCTATACTCAAACACCATTTATAAGACTTGTACACCATCTTAAACAACTCACAAACCACGGGTAAGAAGCCAAAAACCAGAAAATACAATTTCTCAATCGGGCCCATAAGTCAGATTTCTGGCTCTAACTTGGGAAAATCATAACTAATTTTATGAAAATGGAAATCAAGAAAATCATAGCTCTCTAGAAATCTTGGGATGTTAAATTCACACTAAAAATAACTCCCAACTTCAATCTCAACGTCTAGACCATCATTGACATCGAAATAGGAACAGGTGTCCGGCTGTCCCTGATACTGGTGCAGTTTACTGTCATGAACTTCGGAAATTCGTAGTTAATTCCAAAACAATCCAATCTGGGCATACTATACCAATTTGGAAAGCTACAGATGTTTACTAGAGGATAAAAATAAGTTAAGATCAGTTCAGGAGTTCTAAGACCTCTAAAACCGATGGAACAGTAACGAAGGTCAGAAACTTCCCTGATGCTGATACAGAACTTCAGCAAGTCGTTTCTCTCTCTACAGACATCCAATTGAGGTGCTTCTAGTTGGTATAGGTTACTGTGGATATCTAGATTATGCTCACAAAATCTCATGACAATTGGACACCATTTGGTCTATGAATGACATGGTTCCATTTTCGGACTTAATGCACAGTACCATGACCAAACCATTGAAATTTTCCAACTTCAACAATTCGGCAAATATTCTCTGGACCTCCAAATATTACCTACTTTATCTTCTCAAGAAGCTCTCAATAGCTTCTAGAGGCATGCCAAATTCCATATCAAGAAGAGCTCATCCGGTCATACTTTGACGGAGCTCACTCAATTGGTAGTTTTGGCACCCCATGTGGTTCAAAATGGGTCTAAATGACCTCCCACATGCTCTAACCTCTTTTGGGCAAGTTTAAAAGTACAAACATAGCATATATGAAATGTATAAGTAATCCAAATCATCATACATTCCAAATTCACTATGCTATGGAAGAAAATGCATCATTTCATATAAGCCTCAAAGGGCCAAATTCTACATTCTCATTACTTTAGCTCTTTACACAATCCATACATCATATGTACATGTATCTACCTATGCTCATATAGTTACAACTCAAAAATGATAGGTGCATCTTCATTTTGGCACCTTATACATCAAAAGAACTAAAAAGCTATACATCTTCCTAACTATGCTCTACTAGGCTCCATGAGGTATGCTTGACTCTCCTTGAACACCACTTGGATATTAAGATGGGAGGGGGAAGAGGGTGAGATTCGAGGGGAATCTCAATAGCTCGTACTCATTCAAGATGCAATCAAGGCATATAACTAGTCAAGCATGCATACAAGTCACAATAACACAACATATGTGTTTCATGCCATGATTATCATGTCAATGCCAAGAATAAGCTCTAGGGACTTTTGGTCTAGCCTCACCCGAGCTTTAGGACTTTTGGATCGGCCTCACCCTTGGTTTAGGGACTTTTGGCTCCTCCTCACCCGTCTCAAGGGACTTTCGGCACCACCTCACCTGAGCAATTTCCACAATCATATCATAAGCATATTGGTACCGATGCATCAAGGCAAAATCAATGGCATATCTTATCATACAAGCACATACACAACATATAATGACTATTACACAACCAAGAATGCAACAAGAAAAGAGTAGAGAGCTACCTTATCGGATTACACAAGTCTTCCCTTTTGATTTCTCTCCTCCCTCTTTGATTTCACACTCACAAATAGATGAAGTTGCTTCCTTTGAGCCTAGGCACAACAAAGAGCACCAAGTCATTCTCTCATAGCTTAAATAACTCTCACAAAGCTAAAAGAGGCTCTTCTCCTTACAGATCTAGGGATTCTCTCTCTAGAACTCTACTCACTCTCCTTCCTCTCTCAAGCTCTCCAAGAAGAAAGCAAGGAAGAAGAAATGAAGATATATGAGTTCTACCCTCCTTCTAGAGTAGTTTTTCCTACTTCCCTCTTCTGAACCTATCTCATATTAACTTCTAAAACTATAGAAAGAGAAAGCAAAAGGAGGAGAACAACATGCTAAGGAGAAAAGCTAGGGAAATCTAAATATTACTCACCTCTTTGCTTGATCTCCTTGCTTCTCTAGGTATCTTTCTCTCTCCACAGCTCTCTTCTCTCTCCCTGGTCGAAGTTTAGGTCGGTTCTGAGAGAAAGGAAAGTTTAGACTCTTTAAAAAGTCAAAATCTCTCTTTTCACGCTTTTCTGGACTCACCCTCGCTATAGCGAGCCATAACCCTCGCTACGCCGAGCTCGTGTAAGTCCCAGACCTTTGCCTTCGCTATGGCGTCGCTACGGCGAGCTCGGCCTGTTCCAGACCTCTGCCTTCGCTATAGCCCCGTTATGGCGAGCAACTCACTGGTTTCTGTATGGAATGCCGCACTCGCTATAGCTAGGAGCATATTCGCTACGGCGAGAGGGCATTCTCGCTATGGTGATTCTATTTCTCGCTATGGCGAGAGGACTTAGAAAATTCTCAGCTCTTCGAAAATTTTTCAGCTTTCTCTTTTCCTTTTCTTTTCTCATTTCTTCTCTTTTTTTAGGTGTTACAAAATCAATGGTTTCATGCTTGCTCTAAGTCAGAAACTTCCCCCCTCTCATGGTTCTATTGTTGGCCGAAACTCTCAAGAAGAAGTAAAGGAAAAGCAACTAAATGGCAAGAAATTACCCTGAATCAAGCTTATTTCAAGAGCTCTTCTCCTTGCTCTAGCCTCCTCTTTGAATCTCTAACCTTTCCCCTCTGGTTCAAGGCCAAAATAGAACCATATGAACATCGAAAACCATAAAAAGATGAAGTAAGAAAAGAGGAACAACTTGAAAAAAGAGAAAACCATGAAATTCCTTAAATTTTCCTACCTTTCTTAGCTTCTTTCTCCCTTCTCTCTTAGCCCTCCTTGTGTGCCTCTTTCTTCAGCTCTCTCCTCTATTTTTGGAGAAAGGAAAATTAGTTAGAAGATGCTGGAATTCTGGATGCCACTTTTAAAGAGAATGGAGAAGAAATTTTTTCCACAAAATGACAAATATGTCCCTCGTCTTTGGAAATTTCGTTTTAGACTCATTTTAGCTTCTTTTTGAGAACTGTCTTTTTTATCATAAAATTTAGGTTCCTACTCTTATAAATGGCTTTGAATCACTTAATTTGGAGTTAAAACTTTCTCGAACGAAACGATTAAAGTTTGGGTCAAGTGACGTTCAAAAACACACACCAGAGGGATTTTAACTGTCCCAGGGCTTCCTATGGTTTTCAAGGCATATGAGAATGCAGGAGACCTCAAATTTTCCATTTAAAAAGCCTTATTGTGGATTTTTCCAAAATGCACACGAATTAATGAAATTGCCATTATAATTTTAGTTCCATTTTCAAACGTTTTAACACAAATCGAGTGTTGCACATCCAACACTTAGAGTCTACCAAAATCAACTATCATAAATTAAATATTTCAATACTAATCTAATCTAAAAAAATTAATTATGAGAGTAAGAATTATACCTTCAATTATCCAATTACACTTCATATTTAAAAAAATTCCCAAATTGCTCAACCTTGAAAAATTCAACATCATCCATTCAAAAATCCAATTGGTGCAAAAGAAAGCAAGAAATGAGTAGAACATTTTATCTTTCACTTATCTTGCCAGAAACCTAAAAGATCCTAGTCAAATGGAGCTCCCAAGAGATGAAGTTGAAACCTTTTAATCCCCTTTCCAAGAGTGTGTAGCATTGACCTTGAGGAGGAGAAGATAAGTGGATTTTTCTAATTTGATGACTAAGGGTTATTTTAAGTGAAATGAGTAAGGTATAAGTCATGGACATGGATATTGCGTTAAATTCATTTAAAATTAATCTTGAACAAGGGTAACTCACTTAAATAGTTATTATTAGACTATAGTAATTTTAATAGCTATTGAGTTTTTATTTCTATTTATTTAATTGGGCTAAATTAAATTAATTAGGCCTTTTATTATTTTCTATCATTTTTTTTATCCCAATATTATAAAATATAATGACTCATCTCTCTTATTCCCAATATTTTATTTAATTAAAAAACCTTCATAATCCCTCTAATTATTTAAATCATAAATGCAACTAAATCCTTAAATTCCAAATTAATAAAATAAATAATAAATAACCCATATATATATACACATAACTCGTCCCTTACTATAATTATTAATAAATCCTTGTTAATTCTCCAATTGAATATTCTAGCTAATTTATTAATTTGAAATATTATATTTCTTCCTTTTTTAAAAAAAATTTATCATTAAAATTTAGATTACTTTAACTAAATAAGTTTGATATAACTTCCTTATATCTTCTTCAATCTCTCAAGTTACCTATTTCAAAGATAGTTCTTCCAAACCACCTTACCAATAGTAAACTCTTACTTCTAAGTCATAATAACCACAAAAGATATATCATCTCATAAATATATTGACTTAAACTTAATGACATATGACGAGTCAGGATAATACTTTTTGAGTTGAGATACATGAACAATGTTATAAATTTGAGAAAGCAAAAAAATAGAGATGAGCATAAAAAAGGCCCAATAAACAAATAAATCTATTTTAAAATAGTTCAAATATAAAATGAGCTAAACTCAAACTTTTTTAAACTTGAACTTGGCCTATATTATAACTAATTTTTTATATTATTAATTAATAATATTATTTTAAACCAAAAGCAATTAAAAAAACCTTTAGTATAATTTACTCATCTTTTGATTACGTAAAGACCGAAGAGTGGATGATGGGATTGCCATTTTGTAAAGGAAGACTCCCTGCTCAAATAAGCATAACTAAATAAGATATTGATGGATTATTGATTTACAAGTATTATTGAATTTGTAATATTTAAATAGTATTTTTTCAAAATTATTATTAAATACCATTATTATTTCAAGGGTCACATTACAATATTACACTATATAACTGATCTAATCCTTATAAAAAGGCCCATGATCTGATGAAAACATTTAAATTTATTTAAATGGCCATGGGCCTTTTATTAAAAAAATTTATTCATTATTTTAATGAAATGGGTCGAGTCAAGCCAGAGCTTTAAAAAAAATTGATCCAAGCCCATTTTTCTATCATTTCTTTTATAAACTTGGCCATGATCAAGTTCAACCACCTTAGTGACCTAGAAGACAAAAGATTCTTCTATTTAAAAGTTAAATGTTAAACAAAACATTTAAAATTTATTTTTCTTACAATTTGACACAACATTACTTAAAATTTGATTTTTAATCATGAAAATTTTATAAATTTTGCACAAAAATGTGAGAAAAAAAGAGGGATAAATTTGAGTAATTAATTCATAATAATATTTTAGAAAGAGATATACTATATTTTTAGATGCATATATGTAAGTAAGTTGATCATTTCTTCTTCAAATTCTATATGGGCTAAACAAAAGGCAAAATAAGTTTATGGTCAACTATATATATATATAATATTCCCTCCCCTAGTAGTCTTATTAGGAATTTAATATTGCTCCTTACAAGAATCAAAGCCGGATTGCCAAGAAAAGATACCATCTCTTCTTTTGAGCTAATCTCTTTGGCTCTATGAGACATATTTGAATAAGAGGAGTAATTTATCATGAGAGGTAATCCTTCGTTAAGATCAATTGTCAATGCCAAAAATGTTATAGTAGAGCATAACATTTAAATAGTGAATTGAAATTTAATCCAAAATTTATAAATAAAATTATTAGTATTTTTTTTAGGTTTATCTTAGGCTCTGAGTGCCATTAATACTCAGATCCTTTTCCCCCAAGGGAATCCAAATACCGAAAGAAAATGCATTGCTTAAAAGACTACAATTTAAGCCTCAATAGAATGACTTAAAAGTAGGTAAATAAAAAAATAATGATAATCACTTACATAGAAGCACAACACAAAAGACTTCCCTATGGCACCCCATAGGCAATGATCCTCAATAAGTCTAGATTTGCTCAATTTCTAGGTGGGAAAATAAGTGCTCATTTTCGCTCAATTAGAGCTATCCATTCTATCCCATGCTCAAGAGCTCCCCACATTGTAGGAGGAGATTCTTCTGATACATGCTACCAAACTAAGATATGCTTCAATCACTACTTTCAAACAAGACTTAATCCAGTTCATTGTTCCTTTTCATATGTCTTTTAAATTAAACTCAAACCCAATGAAATCAAAATTATTAAGAAGATTGGACAATGAAAATTGTCTTTTCATGGTTATTAATTTGAATACATCTATCATAAAACCTTAAAGAATTAATAGGAAAAAAAAGATAAAGGAAAATAAATCAATCCATTCATCCCAATCCAATGACCACAAGATATCACACCAACAACCACAATCAAAGGCTAATAGCAAATGGCAAGCAATCTAAAAAACTAGTGAGTGGCTCGTCGTGCAACCCTCAAAATAAAACTAGGTTAATAAAATATGTAGCTAATGGCATAACCTAGGTCATCTCCCTTGGAATTGGAGTTCAATGCTTAATTGAGTTTTCCAAATATTAAAAGACTCTAAAAATTTCTAAACTAAAGGGGGTTTTAATTGAATTAAACTAACCTAAAACTAAATTGAATTTAAATTCCTAATTACTACCTAATTATATGAATTATGGGTGAAAAATGATCTTGTGACTAGCTTTGGATTCGTCCCTTGGTATCCACTATCCTTATCCTTATCCTATTCCAATTGTGATTAATTCTGGTCTAAGAGTTCCTAATTGTGTTCATAACAATTTATCTTAAGTTACCATGCAAGAATCAAAAGATTAACGATCTAATGTTGAATTGAGACCTCAATCCCGCATTAAACTGTTTAAATCTTGTCTTTAAGATCTTGAACACTCAATTTGATTGATCAACTAATTGATTAGCCTCTGAATCATCCTAAATATTTAATTAACCAACTAAATATTAAGGAATCCTCAAATTAAACACTCAAACAAATAATCTCACTCATGTATTTTATCGAACATCTTCGAAGCACACATGGGAAATTAGATAAAAAATTGATGTCTAATCAGATCAATTAATCAACAAAAAGGTTCCCTAATTAATGTCTAACCAGCTACTAATTACAATTACACAAATTCCCTATCAAATACAACTTAACCAAGAAAATATATGAAAGAGAAAAAGTATAGGAAAATAGAAAAGTCTTAGCCAAAATTTCTATGTTCATCCATGGATTCAAGTTTCTCCAAGAGCTTCCTCCTAACTAGCCTCAAGGTGGATTAGAATTTCATGGGATGGTGGATAATGGAATGGAGAATGGAATGGGTGAATGAAGGATGGATGAATGATTGGATGGAATAGATTAAGAGGGTGAAGGATGGATGATTGCTTCCGAATGAATGAATGGTTTGATAAATAGGCAAGGGTTCCGAAATTTTAGAGACGTGAGATGGGTGAATTGTGAATGGACTAGGATATTCGAATGTATGGAGGCATGAGTGAAGTGTAGAGACGTGAATGAAGTGGATTCTGGATGATGTACGCTGCTGCCCAGTCCTTAGCTTCTTCTTTAATGATTCACGTGCTGCATTTTTCTTTATTTTAACCTCTTCTCTCACGTGTTCTGCCTTTCACAAATTACCCTCGAGCCTTTCTCTTCTTTTGTTACAACGTGGGTTTATACTCCTTTCCATGTGGTTTAGTTGACTCTTCATTCCTCTACACGTCTTTAATCACATTGCTTCTTCTTATTTCTCCTGCCCACGTGAGTGAGATGAGATAGTAGGTTGCGTGAAACAAGGTCTCTCCTTTAGCATTAGACCTGTGGCATGTTCATTTTCCAGCTCATATTTCTTAATGCCTCATTCGTGTGTATGTATTGGTGGGCCCCAACATGATGCTGACTTGCTAGAATGTAATATTAAAAATTCATCCATGCTTATTCTTTTCAGCTCATTCCAGCCTCTCGACACGTTCTGTCCGTGTGTATTTTCCAGCTCTTTTTCCTGTCATGCTCTTCACTTTATCCACGAATGCAGCTCGTTCTTTTCTAAGCTTTTTGTATCACACGTTCAAACTACTTATTCCTTCCATGTGAAGCTCTTGATCCACTAATGAAGCTTCAATCATTTTCTAAATTAATTTCTATCCTTAAAATTCCCATTGCCCAACAAAATTCTGCACAAATAGTAAGAACAATTCAATAGAAAAATTCACAAGAATCATTTAAAGAACTTTATGTATTAAAATTCTAAAATCTTGTAAATAATTTCCTAAGATATAGAAATGGCTTCTAAAACAAAATCTTATCTAATTAAAGTCTTAAAGCCATATTTTATTATTAAAATGCCTATGATTAGGAGAATAAAATGGATAGAAATATATGTTTATCAACTAGCAAGGTCCAAAGAAAAGCATTGATCTCATCTCTCTATTTTTTCTCATTATGTCATCAAAACACATGCAACATAATAATGGCAAACATAAGAATTATAGCAATAGGGCACTTACCAGTGGTCTAGTGGCAGTGGAAGAGGTTGGTTTTCGCTGCTACTAGGAAGAGAGAAAAATGAAATATGAAAGTGGAAGCGGCCTTCTCTTCTTGAAATTTGATGCTTTAAAATGCTCTATTGGCATTCACAAAAATGAAGAGGTGGATTGTGCTAGCTGGTCATAAGCGACAACAATTATAGTGAAGGGTAGACCGAGTGAAGTGATCTGAAGCGGAGAGGGGTGTCATGACACATTTAAAAATGTAAAACAAAAGAGGTTTTAAAGTATCTAGAATCTTTCAGAGTATTCTAGCATGCTCCAGAGGAGACTAGATTACTCTTGAATCTATGGGAAGTCTAAAGAGCTAGAGAATTCTAGAAATATGTATGTAAATATCTCCTGTAGCCTTCGTAAATATCTTGTAGAATATTCTAGAGAGTAATGTAAATTGTCGGATAGAATTAATCTTTACCATCCATTAAGGAGGTGGGAATAGTGTAGAACTTAGGGGAGGCCTAAAAATACCTCCACCCTCCTCATTTGTAAATCATCCAAAAGTTTAGTAATACAAGTTCATTTTCAAGAGCTCTCTTCTAGCTTTCCCAATCTTTCCTCTTGCCTACTTTGAGGGTTCGACTGGCTTAGCAAGATCAAGAGGGTTGATCAAAGCTAAAGCCAGCACGGTTAAGGATTGGAGTAAAATTTCCAAGACCATGACAACATGGTATCAGAGATTTAGTTCAAGGGAACCTAGTTCTAACCTTGGATCGAGGGAGCCATACTTGTGGGCAAGAATGTTTGGCATAACTAAGAAAGTTGCCATCCGTGTGGAAGAAAGGGGAAGGGAGTCCTAACCCTTACACGAGGAAGGCAAAAAAGGGCAAGGCTCTAGCAAGGTACATGTTGAAGACTTTACTACCTTATACATAAAAGTTTCTGCATTAGAGGATGCCATGCTAGAGATGGCTTCTAGAGTAGAGAAGGTTAAAGGTGACCTAAATACTCTCGAGGCTCATTCTCTTGGAGAACTTGAGAACATAAAGACATGTGTGGATACCATGAAAAACCTAAAGGAGTAACATGCTGAATCCATATGATCACTCGAAGGAATGGTGATGAATGCCATCATCGTTATGTATAATCAATTGGATTTTCTTAGAGCTTCATTGGAGAATCAAGGGAGGGTTCCATTGGTGGCTGGTACTAGTGGACCAAGGGAGTTAAGGTTAGACCTTCATAAACCAAAAAAGTTTAAAGGCATATGAGATGCCAAAGAAGTGCAGAACTTCTTATGGTAAATGGAGCATTACGCTGAAAGCTTGGGGTTAACTAAAGACCAAGCAAAGGTACGTACTGCTTCCTTATTCCTCATTGACAATGTCATGTTATAGTGGCGTAAAAAGCATGTAGATATAGAGAAGAGCCTTTGCACCATTAATACTTGGGAAGAGTTCAAGAAAGAATTAAAGTGGCAATTCTCTCTAGAGAATATGGTATATGAAGCACGCAAGAAGCTGAAGGAGCTTAAACATAAGACCACCATCTCTACATATATTCAAGAATTTACAATGCTCATAGTGTAAATTCCTAACTTGAGTAGTGAAAACCTACTATTCCATTTCATGGATGGCCTTCAAAACTAGGCCAAGCATGAGCTGCAATGCTGAGGGGTGAAAGATGTCAATGAAGCAATATCAGTTACTGAAAGCCTTACTGATTATCAGAAGGAAAAGGGTAAGTCCTTTAAACCTAAGTAAGGTGAGTCCTCTAAACCTAAGTCTTCCAATCCTAATTAAAGAAAAGGTGAGGGAGACAAGGGTAAAGGGGCAAGCAAGAGTAGTGATGGCAAGCCACCTCTAAGGAAATAATTTGATAATCAGAAGAACTCTGGCAGCTCCATCTGTTGCTTCGTGTGTAAAGGGCTTCATAGAATGAAGAATTGTCCTAAGTTGGGGACGTTGGCAACCATGGTTGAGGAACAAGAGGTCCGAGTGAATGAAGCAAAGGCAGAAATAGGGTCACTTCGACTCCTTAATGCCTTGATGGCCAAGTCCTTGTTTAAAACTACCAAGGGTGAGGGAGGTAATGATGAATGGGAAGCCCGTCAACATAATGCTACACACAGGGGCAACCCATAACTTTATCACACTGGAAGAGGCCAAGAGGGTTGCTCGCAATGTGGTACAAGGAAAAAGATGGTTAAAAGCTGTCAATTCTCTTCTTACACAACTCTATGGCATAGCACGTGGAGTTGACTACACCTTGGGAGTTGGACTAGCAAGGAAAACTTTTCAATAGTCCTTATGGACAACTTTAAGGTGGTACTGGGCATCAAGTTCCTAAGGAAAAAGGGATAACTTGCATGGTGCCCACTTCAAGAGGTGGTGGACCGCACTTGTTAGCCATGCAAGTGAAAAAGAGCGTCAAGGGAGGAGAAGTTACCTATTTAGTTGCCCTAAAGGAGATGGACCTAAGGGATAAGCCAAGTAAGGAAGTCCCTAAGGTTATCCAACAATTCTTAAAAGAGAATCAAGATATGATGCTGCTTGAGTTACCCAGAAAGCTTCCATCTCATCGGGAGGTAGATCACAAGATAGAGTTGGAGCCAGGGTAAGGCCACCTACCCTGGCACTATACATAATGGCACCGTCAAAATTGAAGGAGTTAAGAAAACAATTGAAGGAGTTAATTGATGTTGGACACATTCAACCCTCCAAGGAACCTTATGGAGCATTGGTCTTATCCCAAAAAAAGCAAGATGGATCATTGCGACTATGCATTGACTTTTAGGCTCTAAATAAAGTAACTATTAAGAACAAATATTTTATACCATTAATAGCTGATTTGTTTGATTGGTTGGGTAAGGAAAACTACATATTTAAGCTTGATTTGAGGTTTGGGTATCATCAAGTTCGAATTACTGAAAGAGATGAGCCTAAAACCACATGTGTGATACCCTATGGATTTTTCGAGTGGTTGTGATGCCATTCAGTCTAACTAATGCATTGGCCACGTTTTGAACCCTTATGAATAAGATCTTTCACCCATATCTCAATCGGTTTGTAGTGGTGTACTTGGATGACATAGTTGTCTATAGCAACTCCTTAGAGGAGCATGCTGAACATCTACAAGTCATGTTCAAGACTCTAAGGGAGAATGAGTATATATGAAGAAGAAGAAGTGCTCTTTTGCAAAAGAAAAGGTGCACTTCCTTGGGCTCTTTTGCAAAAGAAAAGGTGCACTTCCTTGGACATGTAATCTCCTAAGGGACCTTTTGTATGGACGAAAAAAAAGATAATACAAGCTATCAAGGAATGAGAGCTGCCAACTCTTGTACTGGAGTTAAGATCATTCCTTGAGTTAGTAAATTACTATCGGCATTTTAGCAAAGGTGACTTTACAAGGAAAGCCCTTCTTACTGAGTTATTGAAGAAGAATAGATCATGGGCCTAGATAATGAAGTTTGAAAAGGACTTTAAAGATCTGAAGGTGGTAGTAATGGAAGAACCTGTGCTAGCTTTCCTAGACTTCTCCAAGCCCTTTGAGGTACATACAAATGCCTCAAACTTTGCTATAGGAGGTGTCCTTATGCAAGAAAGGCATCGAATTGCCTCTGAGAGTCGTAAGTTGAATGATACCGAGAGAAGGTATACCATACAAGAGAAGAAGATGACTGTGGTGATTCATTGCTTACGTACTTGGAGGTGTTACTTGCTTGGGGCAAAGTTTATGATCAAAACTGATAATATGGCAATGAGATACTTCCAGACACAAAAGAAGCTAACCCTAAGCAAGCTAGATGGCAAGACTTCCTAGCTGAGTTTGACTATATGTTAGAGTACAAGCTAAGAACAACTAATGTGGTTACTGATGCCTTTAGCAAAAAGGCTGAGTTTGCCACCATAATCAGGTAGATGGAGACCTGATGATGAGAATAAAGGAAGGCATGATCCAAGACCCTACAGTCCAATAACTTATGATGTTGGCTAAGGAATGGAAGACTAAGAGATTCTGGGTTGATGATGGACTTCTCTATACCATGGGATGATGAATCTTTATCCCTAAATAGGTCAACTTAAAGAAGGAACTAATGAAGGAATGCCATGACTCCAAGTAGGCTGGTCATCCTGGGCAAAAGTAAACCCTGGCATTGCTAATATCTCATTTTGCCTACTTTAAGGGTTCGACTGAATTAACTAGATTAAAAGGGTTGATCAAAGCTAAGGCCGGCATAGTTAAGGATTGGGGTAAAAATTCCAAGACCGTGATAGGGGGCTTTTCTTCATAAAGGCAGGAGGACATGTGGCTAGTTGCTGAATGTCAACCGTGTGGATGGCTCTGATTGCATTTCCAAAATCCAAAAAATGAAAGACTAAAGCACCTATAGGTTGAATATGTGACAAAAAAAACTATTGCCTTAGAAGCTGAACCACCAAAACGTTTTTCTTAAACATTTAACTTTTTCTTTTATTTTTTTCAAAGGGTCACAACATTTCTTCTATTGTGATTCCTTAAAATTTATTTATTTTTTTAATTTTTTCTTAAATGAATCATGGCATTTGGAATGTTGCAACCTAATTTTATTTTTTTTAAATTTAAATTTTATTTTAAATTTAAATTTTTTTAAAAATATATTTAATTGTAATTTTAATTTGTTTAAAAAATAAATTCTTTTAACATATTTTTAAGTTTTAAATAAATTTATGTGTAATATAGAATTAAAAAAATATAATATTTTTTTTGTAATGTTTATATTTTTATTAAAGGAAAATTAATAAAAGAATAATATAAAATTATGAATAATTAGAAAATGTAAAAAAATATATAAAGAATGAAAATGAAATAAAATTTACAAATTTACAAAAATAAGGTATAAATATTAAAATGAAAAATAAGCTTACCATTTTAACCAATATGTCTTCCAATCTTGCATTAGAGCCTTCTTCTTAGCTGTTGTGGACAGTGCTGCAATTGCTTCTTTTCTTTTTCTTTTTCTTCTTCATCAAACGATCTATTATTAATATTATGAGTTTGCTAAGAGGATTGAACATGTAGAATTGGTTGATTAGGGGGGAAAAACCCTTATTGAAAAGATGATCCCCATTGTTCAAAAGATGTATCAGTATATTCTGCACTAAATGCAAATGGGTCCGAGAATAGAGTGGTAAAAAGTACACTACTAGCTTGCATGGTTTGGGGTGGTGAGATAGAAAAGTACAATTAAGGAATTGATGGTGTGAATGAAGATAAATTAGTACTAGCAAAATCTGTAAATGATGCACTAAGAATAAAAGAAGAAGGGCTAGCACTCCAGAAATTTGGAAAAAGTCCACTTGGTGTAAAAGATTGTGTAAAAGAAGAAGGACCAACACTCGTATAGTTAGCGAATGATGGAAAAGAAGAAAGACCTAGACCTTCAGTATTTCCATGGATTGGTGTCGGTGTATAATAGGACGATGACACATTTATTTCACATCCATTACTACATGCAGTATCTACTAATGACTCTTTAGTGGATATAAAATTGTGTTCCCATATTCCTTGTCGAGCCTCTGGCTTTGGTAGCCTTTGTAGATGAAGAACGAATGGAGTAGGTTGAGAGACCATTATCTTTTAATGTTCACCTAAGGCTTGTAGCATCATTCTAATATCTCTACTTGCCCTTTCCCTGAATCACATAATCAAGCGTCAGAGGGTCGGTAATGGCAAGCTTATATAAGTCATCTAATATATTAACCTGTTGACGAAAAAAAAATCAGCAATTATATACTTGGATGAGGTACAAAAGTATATAGAATAAAATTAAATGCAAGCATAAAAAACCTTACTATGAATCCTTGAGAGCCATGCTTTGGATGGATCTAGTGTCGCATATGTCGCCAGTACCAATGCATGTAATCGAAGGAGCGATCCGAGGGAGATATCTCCATATCTGCTTAGGCAACAACCTACTACTATGCATTCCATGCAATAATAAATACAATATGCTCATGATGCCAATCTTTTTTGTGTTTTTCCTCTCAATTGAAGGGTATGCAAAGGCCCTACATTAAATGGTGTTTAAGGGATATGTTACTATTGATCAAACTAGCGAAGGATACAATCTGCATGGTGGAAATCAAGGATCCAGAAGTAAACAATAGGAATAAATGTGCACCATATATCTGGAGAAGCTAAGCAATAGTCATGAACTAATTGTCAGATACTTGGACGGTCATATAGTTTTCAAATAAACTCATCATTCTTCATTTGATCCAACAATCTCCTATAGGTCTACAAGGCCTCTGTGGTTAGACGAATATGCTAGGGGACACACCTTTATCTGAAATCCAACAGTAGACTCAAGGGTTATATCTTGAGTTGAGGGTCTAGTTGAGGGGTCGTGGTGGAGCTAGTCATGGGAAATGATCCTATAGCCATTAGTGCAATAATGTTAGATGGCTGCCAATATTCACCTCATCATAGTTTGTTGCACTACACATTTTTTTATATAGGTATGCCAAAATAGTTGATCCCCAACTATAATGACCAGCCTTATTGAAATTGGCAAGCAATGGTAGATACATTAACATAACCCAATGCCCTATCCGATCTGGCATCAAGTATCTCCCAATCAATCTCATAACATATGTTCAAGTAAATTGCTATATAGTCACATCGTCAGCATCATCCAGAAGGGCCATAAAATGTCTAGGTGAGCCATGGGACATTGAGCCTCTGTCCATCCATTATCTCTAGAGGTAGAGTCACACTAAGTAAATGATGGCATACAGTCTTTTAATTATAATTTGTTTAACCTAAAATGACCTCTCCCGTGCACAGTAGGCTAAACTAGATAACAACATCTTGTAGGGTGATTGTTGCCTCCTTCCAGTCAGTGAAATTATATCTATCAATTAAAATACATAATGAAATGAACTATATCAACATCTACTTAGTCACCGAGATGGGCAAGTTGCTTGACTATGGCTATTTTGTCTACACAAGCCACATCATTGCTATTCTCTTGGCTCCTTATGCCAATCCATCTCATTTTGAATTTTAGAAAAATTTGGTCTACCTCTTTGGAAAATCATAACAGGATCAAGAATTAGATGTAAACCTACTATTTAGGGCTAATATAGTTCCTTTCCCATCAGTTATAACTTTGTCTTGTATGCATTGATGATGGTGTCTAGCTGAAAAAGTCAATCCACGTATTGGAGCAAATCAATGGAGACCGTGGTACATGCAGTAAATACATGTTGGCATAGATAATTTTGAATTTGAAACTCACTGCATTCACAGATGCGATGGGATAGGATTATCTTATAACACCGACCATATTGCTTATTCGTTGAATCGTACAATTCTTTAACCTCGAATTCTGATGCTCGCCTATCAAACCTAGGTACAGTTAAGGCAAATGCACTTTGTATCAATGATGATAGCTTTTTCATCATATCTTCTTGAAAAATGACACCAACCTCAAGTTGTGCAGTTATTGTTTTCACACGCTTCACCCAATATTTATTTAGCTTATATATAGTTGCTTTTACTAATTTGCTAATGGATAAGAACTTGACCCCTTTTGATACACTATTGATACATTTAGTTAAGTTTGTTATCATGTACCCCTAACTTTAGCCCTCAACATAGTACGCACGAGACCATTTGGTCTTCGAAATATCCTTGATCTAGTTTATGGTCTTTGCATAGAGATAACATAATTGGGCTAATTGTTCATCCACTTGATGCCATTCATGCAAGTAACCTAGATCAATAGTTATTAATAAATAAACATTTTAATATAACGTGTAACACCATAATGTATTAGCCTCATTTAACCTTCATTTAGGCTTGATTCCATGTGATTTCAAAGAAAATGAGTAAAATTATGGCATTTTGTTGTGTTATGTTAGGGTTCAAGAGTTCATACTTCACCCTATAGACCCTCATGCACCTATCCATATCATTCTCTACTCATATTTCATCCATAAAATGCATACATATCATAAAACAATCAATGAACCACGGATTTGAAGCTAAAAAAAAAGGCAAGTTACTCGGGGGTCCAGAATTCAAGTTTTTGACATAAATTTTGAAAAATCATAATTAATTATAGAAAAATGGAAATCAAGAAAATTATAGATTTCTGGAAAGCTCTAGATGTCAAATATAGGTTAAAATCATTTTAGGCCATGAAAACCTAGCTAGACCATGATTGATATTAGAAAAGCTCAAAAGGTCTGGCTAACTAGGTTTACTGTCACAAGTTACTAATATGAACTTCAAATTTTCATAACTAAATCTAGAAAAATCAAATCTCAATAAACCATACAATTCTAGAAAGCTATGAGTGTTAAATTGAGGGAAAAATAAGTCCAGACTAAAACAGAAGCAACTAAGGCATGAAAACCTATGGAACAATAATAGAGGTTTGACTGTGTCCCTGATACTAATATGGAAGTTCAAAAATTTGTATCTCCTGCTTTATAAATCTAAATGAGGTGCTCTTAAGTGTTATAGAAATCTTATAATATCTAGTTTATATGTATAAAATTTCATAGCCATTGGACACCATTTGCTTTATGAATAATAGAGGCACAAGATCTAACCATTTGCACAATAATAATGCCAATTCTGTCAAAATTTGCCAACTTTGAAAATTCACCAAAAATGCTCTAGAGCTCCAAATAATATGCACTTTATCTTCTTAAAAATCTTTGTATGAGACCTATATGCATGCCATATTTCAAGTCAAGAGGAGCTCATTTGGTCAGATTTTGACGTAGCTCATGAATATGGCAAATTTGGCACCATATAAGGGTCAAAGTTAGTCTGAATGGCTTCCTAACTTCTCTACCACCTCTTAGGCAAGTTTTAAAGCATAAAAACAACATATACAAGCTTCCCAAATGGTTTAAACTACCATGCATCATAATTGCACTATGCCACATGCAAAACTACACAGCCAACAATGGTCCTCCAAATACCCAAAACATATATTCTCATTGATTTAGTTCCAATTTTGGTTTATATATTACATATACATACTTTTACATTTGCTTATATGCTTACACCTCAAAAATATTATGGACATATACACTTTGAGAATAGAATACATTAAAAACTATATTAGTGTCAAAGTATAGCTTCTTGGCTTGCACTTTAGTCTTATTGAGCTCCACCTAGACATGTTAAGATGGGAAAGGGAAGGGGGTGAAATTCAAAAAATCTCAATAGCTTATATATTCATTCAAGTAAAAAATCAAGGCATATAAACATGTCATAGCATACAAGTAGGCATTTATCGGCATTACGAATCATTTAACACATAATTTACATGCCATGAAAATCATATCAAAGCCGAGAATAAGTTCTAGAGACTCTTGGTCTAACCTCACCCCATTTTTAAAATTTTTGGATTAGCTTCACTCTTGGTATTGGGACTTTTGGCCTTGTCTCACCCATTCCTAAGGACTTTTGACACCACCTCACCCATCTTAAGGGACTTTTGGCACTACCTTACCCTTAAGAGCAATGTTCACAACCAAAACATAATTCATGAAATATATTGGTACCAATGCAACAAGGCAATATCAAATGGCATGTCTCATACTACAATTGCACATACAAGCATACAATGACCATCATATATCTAAGAATGCAAACAAGAAGAAGTGAAGAGCTACTTTGGCAATTTAAAACAAGCTTCCTTCTTGATTATAGTTCCATTTTTGTTCCCTAAAAGGCCTAATGAATCATCTACTATAATTCAAGCTCTTGGCTTTATTTTCTTCTCATATCTAGATCTCTTGGTTCCATTCAGACTTATTGAAGTCATCACAACTTCATTTCTAAGAGTTTAGATACAAGTTGCTTCTTAAGGTTATATTATGGAACCTATTACTTCAGCTCTTAATGTATAGCTTCTAAGTTTTTCTTAATGGTTCCTCTCATCTTCTTCTATCACATATGACTCTAAATCAAGTTTAGAACTAATTAAAACACTCCCTACCCCTCTCAAGTGATCTAGGTCGAGCCATGAAGAACATTTAGAGTCTATGGAGTTTCCAATTCTTCCTTAATGGAAGGGTTACTTGGAAGGATTCCTAAGGTCTTAGAAACTCAAATAAACACTCACATAGGCTAGGAAATTCTTAGATCAAAATAGATTTTACAAGATGTTCAAGAACCCCCTAAATTTCCTATCTTAAAATTCAATGGTTTTTCTTCCACTTTCTTTGCATTTTATAGGTTCCCACACTCTAAATCATTGGGTTTTTGCTTGTTCTAGGTTAAAACTCACTCCCCCCTTAACTGTTATGTGGGAGGCCAAAACACACCCATGGAAGAGGCAAAGAAAGGAAGCAAGAAACCATGATTCATACCTTGTTTTCCTTGCTTCTTCAAAAGTCTTTCCCTTTGCTATAGCTTCCTTCTTGAAACTCTAAACTTTCTCCTTTGAACCAAGGTCAAAATAGACCTAAATAAATCACTAAAACCATAGGAAGAAACCTTAAGAGTAGGAGAACAACATTAAAGAAGGAAGAGACATGAATTTCTTCCATTTTCCTTACCTTTCTCCTTGATTTCTTTCCTTTCTTTTCTTCTTGTATGGTGTGCCTTTCTTAACAAAGCTCTCCCCTAGCTTTGAGCAGAAAATATGTCGGTTAAGAGATGGGGAGAGTGGGGCACCTCTTATAAGAAGAATAGAGAAGAAATTGTCTATTAAAAATGACATTTATATCCCATGTTCATGGCATTTTTGTTTTATACTTATTTTAGCTTCTTTTTAGAATCGTCTTTTCTATCATAAAACTTAGGTCCTCAAGCTTGAAAAATAGCTTTAAAATTGCTCAATTTGGATTTAAACCCTTCTTGAACAAGCCAATCAAAGTTCAAGTCACCCAATGTTCAAAAGCATACATCGGAGGGGGTTTAAACTATTCCAGGAGTTCCTATAGTCTTTAGAACCTCTGAGAACTCTGAGTAACTCAATCTTCCCATTTAAAAATTCCTCTTTGGTATTTTCTTAAGTAGGTTTCACTATAGCGAGAGACACCTCTAGCTATTGTGAGAACTTCCCAATTGTTCTGGCCACAGCTGGTGTTATTGCAAGATATTCTTTGGATTTTATATGGACCACGAACTTGCTATAACAAACTAGTATCCTCGCTGTAGCAGACAGGTATCCTAGCTATAATGAGGGGACTTAAAAAAAATATTTTGAAACCTTAAGTCCTCATTTCTATGAAAATTCAGATGTTACACAACATCTATCAAGTCATTCTATAGAATCTATAAAGTATACCAATATTGATGAATATCTTCTTTAACAATTTGCTCCTAAATATTGTGTTTAGGTTACTTGCAATATATCTTAAAAAAAACACATGATATACATGTGGTAGCTGCCACCCAATTTTTGGATTAAAGATAATGGAAAAAATTCTAAGGTGTTCATCATAAATCAAGCAGATTTTCATTTTATTTAGCAATACTTGGTGTCAGAGTAAGGAAAGGAACTATGTCTATGACTCATGTGTTTCGCCCTCGACAACTGCAAATGCCAAGGGTACAACTTTTTTCATCTTGTGAACTTGTAATAAACATAGTGCCCTTATACTTTCCATATAAAAATGTTCCATCAACTTGGACTATTGGTTTCAAGTAATCAAACGCATCAATACATGGCTTGAAGGTCTAAAAAACTTGATGGAACATCACCAAAGGTTCTATAGTTGAGCTGCTCTATGGGCACTCCTTATGATCAAACTCATAATATGACCTTAGTATAAAGTGATCAACCATGGCTAACCATTTTAGCAGGAAAGCGTATGATCATTCATAGTTTCCAAACGTAATGCTAATTGCTATGTGCTTTGCCGTCCATGCTTTTTTGTATGATGCAATGTAACCAAATATACTATACACCTTTTCAATAATTTGCCTAACAGAAACCATTGAATTCTTAGCCACCATTGACATAATGTATGAAGAGATCACGTCAGAGCCAAGCTTTGAATGATCCTATGACAATGATGGAGAAATACATGTATGCAGGCCATTATATCTTATTATTCTCTAATGTCTTTTCCTATCATCTCAACTTGTTCTAACTTTTCAATCACATCAACCACCATAATCTGGACAATGATATTCTCTATATTTCTCTAACAAGTAATGCACCTTAAAGGTGTGGTGTTTGCAAACAAAGTATATCTTCACTGCACGGTGTATGGACTATTTATCTTAGAATCTCATGCCAATATACAACTTTTGACTATTGTTCAAATCAATGTTCTTGGCCATCTTAGGGATCTCCATAGAATTCCTATTATTTGAGTTAATTTGTGAAACCATAGCATATGCTCGGTCCACATTTTGAGCCAATAAAGTGACCCTTACCTTATTAACATTGTCTCCCTCAAAATCATTGTCTCCATGGTCATTTACATTAAGTGGAGCATCATATTCATCATTCCCTTCAAATTCGTCCATTATATCCTCTGCCTTATTTGGGGGCGACGGATGACTCGCATTGAAAATAAGTTGATGCGACAAGCTTGGCTGGCATGAAGCCGACGGCAAGCTGAGAAGCAAAATGGTCAACATCTGCCATGTAGAAGTTAAATTATGAGGCATGATTATTCATACTTTGGAATTGGCTGGTGGACGAGAGGGATAGCGATGCATAGACCTTAACTTAGGCCGTGATCAAATCTACATCAGTAGTTAATAGATGCGCATATATATCTAGTGCGCCTAATTGATTTGGAAATTTTTAGTTAGCTTTCCACGCTATTTAGATATTGGAATCATCCTCCAAAGTGGATGTTCAGTGCCTTGTAGGATTATGGGAATGGGGGTGCCTATATACTATCTCAGACACAAACTGATTTAAAGCCAATCATAACTTTTTACTCACCACTTTCTTTAATCTATTATGAGTAATATTTGTGTCAAATCTTAATATTTTGTGTAAATTGTAACAACCAGAAAAAAAAGGAAGCTGAAAATTTTTGAAGTTCTAAAAATTTTTTAAGTCTACTAGCTATAGCGAGAAATAGCCTAGCTATAGCGAATGTACTTGTTTGCTATAGCAAGAAATGGTCTAGCTATAGCGAGAGTGCTTTTTCGCTATAGCGAAAATGCTTCTAGCTATAGCGATTGCGGAAATCCCATACAAAAACTAGGGAGCTGCTCGCCGTAGCGAGCGCCATAGCAAAAGCAGGGGTCTGGGACTGATACGTACTCGCTGTAGCGAGGGTTATGCTTCGCTATAACGAGGGTTAGTCAGGAAAAGCATGAAAAAAGAGAATTTGACTTCTTAAAGCATCCAAATTCATTCTTTTCCTTTAAACTAACCTAAGTTTCGTCCAAAACAAATAAAAGGCTTGAGAGAGAGGGAAACTAGGAGAAACTAAGAGAGAAGGAAGGGAAGCTAAGGAAGAAAGGTAAGATCCTTTAAAGCTCTTCATGCTTTTTCTTCTTGATTCTATTCTTCTCCTTCTAAGGTTTCTTTCTATGAGTTATTGAGTAAGAAAGCTTTGTTCTAGTCAAGAATGAGCAAGAAACTCATGTATCTTCACTTCTTTTTCCTTGCTTTCTTTCTTGAGAGCTTGAGAAAAGGAAGGAGAGTTAGTGGAACTCTAGAGAGAGAGAAACCCCTAGTTGCTTATACTTGTTAGGGTTTGCTCTGAAGAAACCCTTAGCCTTATGAGTAATTGTTTGACTTCCAAGAGAGTAATTTCATGCTCTTTGTTGTGCCTAGGCTCAAAAGAAGCAACTCCATCTAGTTATGAGTGTGAAATCAAGAAATGAGAAGAGAACTTGAAAGGGAAGGCTTGTGTTGGCTTATAAGGTAGCTCTCCACTCTTTCTTGTTGCATTCTTGGATGTGTAATAGTCATGGTATGCTTGTGTATGTGCTTGTATTGTGAGACATGCCATTTGATATTACCTTGATGCATTGGTACTAATATGTTTATATTTTGAGTTGTGAAAATTGCTCGGGTGAGGTGGTGCCGAAAGTCCTTTAAGACGGGTGAAGTGGAGCCAAAAGTCCCTAAACCAAGGGTGAGGCCAATCCAAAAGTCCCAAAACTCAGGTGAGGCTAGACAAAAGTCCCTAGAGCTTATTCTTGGCATTGATATGATATTCATGGCATGGAAAGCATGTGTTGTGTAATTGTAAATGGTTGCATGCTTTGATTTGTTTATATGCCTTGATTGCTTCCTTGAATAGTATAAGCTATTGAGATTCCCTGAATCTCACCCCCTTCCCTCTCCCATATTAACATGTTAGGTGGAGTTCAAGGAGAACCAAGTGCACACCAAGGAGCCAATTGAGCATGCTTAAGGAGTTGTGTAACTATTTTAGTCCTTTTGATGTAAAGAGGTGCCAAAATGAATATGCACCTACTATTTTTAAGATGTAAATATTTGAACAAGTGTAAAAGTATGTATGAATGATGTATAAACTATGTAGAGAGCCAAAGCAATGAAAATGTGAAATTTGGCCCTTTTATGGCTTACATGAACGAGTGCATTTTGGCCCGTAACATAGCGAGTTTGAGATGTGTATTGATTTTGACCACTTCAATATTTCATATATACTATATTTATACTTTCAAACTTGCCTAAGAGGTGCTAGAACATGTGGGAGGTCATTTGGACCCCCTTTGAACCATTTTGGGTGCCAAAATCGCCAAATTTGTGAGTTTCGTCAAAATATGACCAAATGAGCTCTTCTTGATATGAAATTTGGTATGCCTCTAGAGCCTATTGAGAGCTTCTTGAGAAGCTAAAGTGGGTAATATTTAGAAGTCTAGGGAATATTTGGTGAATTGTTGAAGTTGGAGAATTTTCTAGTTTTAGTTATTGTACTGTGCAACTAGGTCAAAAATGAATATGTCATTCATTGACCAAATGGTGTCTGATTGTCATGAACTTTTATGGGTATAAACTAGATATCCACAGTGACCCATATCAATTAGAAGAACCTCAATCAAAGGTCTGTAGAGGGAGAATGAACTTTCTGAAGTTCTGTGTCAGTATTAGGGAAGCCATTTGACCTTCATTACTGTTCTATCAGTTTTCAAGATCTAAGGGCTACTAAAATGATCTAAACTTATTTTTTCTCTCTAGTTAACATCTGTATATTTACAAATTGGTATAGTTTTCCCAGATTGGATTTTTTTAGAATTAGTTACGAATTTTCAAAATTCATGACAGCAAGCTACACCAACACCAGGGATAGCTGGACCTCTGTCTCTTTTCCGATGTCAAATATGGTCCAAACACTGAGATTGTGGTTGGAAGTTATTTTTATTGTGAATTTAATGTCTAGAGATTTCTAGAGAGCTATGTTTTTCTTGATTTTTATTTTTCTAGAATTAGTTATGATTTTTCCAAATTTAGAGCCAAAAATTTAACTTTTAGGCTCATTTGAGAAATTGTATTTTCTTGGTTTTTGGCTTCATATTCATGGTTTATGAGTTGTTTGATACTATGTATGAGTTTTATAAATGGAGTTTGAGTAGATAATGTGAATGATTGATTCACGGGAACTATGGGGCAAAATATGACTGGTTAAACCCTGACTTAAAGTAGTAAAATACTATGGTTTTAGTCATTTTCATTGGAAATCATATGGAATCAAGCCTAGAGGGAGATTAGTTAGAGTTAAATCATTATGGTGTTACATTTTTGGTATCAGAACAAAGGTTCAGGCATTTTTGCTCGATGTTGGGCTCTTGAATGGTGTAATTTGCTTGTATTTGATGTGAATTACCATGGAAGTGGTAACATCCATATGCATATGTCCTTGTGCTATGTTTGTGAAATGAGGATTACCTTAGTCATCCACATCTAGCATTCCACCTGTACCGCCGCAAGAGCCTATTACTGCTCAGACCTAGACGCCTATCCAAAAACTATTGAAGTAGTTTAGGCAGAACAGTCCATCCTCATTTGACAGGGAGTTAGATGCGGATAAGGTAGAGGCTTGGATTATAGAGCTAGAGAAAATATTCTCGGTGATGGATTATACCACCGAGCAGAAGGCTTAGCTAGCCACTTTCATGCTATAGAAGGAACCTGATAGATGGTGGCGTAGCACGAAACCCCTGATGAAGACCAAGAATGTACTGATAATTTGGGAAAGCTTCTTGGTCGAGTTTTATGAGAAATATTTCCCTAGTTCAGTGAGGAAGAAGAAAGAGATGGAATTTATGAGCTTGAGACAGACGGATGAGATGATTGCGGACCAATATATGGCCAAGTTCATTGAGCTGTCTCGGTATTCCTCTTATCTCCAGAGGTATGATGATGAACCTTGGAGATGTGAGCAGTTTGAGACTGAGTTGAAGCCTCTGATTAGCGACAGAGTTACCCCACAACGGATCAGAAAGTTTAATACCCTTGTGGAGATCAGCAGGGTGATTAAGACTAACCTGTGAGCTATCATACCTACTACGACTACAGCTAGTCAGAAGGGGGTTTTAGAATTGAAAAGGTCGAGACCGGAAAAGGGTTCTAGTGTGACACCTAGTGCCAAAAAGAGAGGCAAAGGGCTATGAAACCGAAGGCCATAGTGGGGTAAGTTGATGCCGCCTCCTCGGAGCCAGTCATCCTTCCAGCAGTCTCCAGTGACATGTTTTAAGTGTGGAAAGCTGGGGCACATTGCTAGACACTGTCCTCAGATGGACACAGCGCCTCCTCCTAGGCCGCAAACCCAAGGCCGAGTGTTCGCCCTCACTCAGCAAGAAGCCAGTGCGTCCCCCAATTTGATCCGAGGTACGCTGATAGTGAATGGCTTTCTTGTAGTTGCTATGTTTGATTCGGGTGCTAGTCACTTGTTTATATCCTATGATTGTGTGAGGTAATTGGGTCCGGCTATTAGTGTCTTGCTATTTGACTTGTCTGTCACTACACCCATTGGAGGCCACGTGGTTACTTCCCATACTTGCTTAAATGTCACTGTTCAGTTCAATCATTGTTGTACCACTATTGATTTGATCTGTATGCCTTTCCATGATATTAATTTGATTGTTAGTATGAACTGGTTGGCCGTGAATAATGCAGTACTTGATTGTGAATACCAAACCATTTCCTTACTTGCTTGTGGGATCATACCTAGGGTAGGAGCTGAGTTATCCTTTGTGACTACTGCCCAGGCTGAGAGGTATTTAGAGTATAGATGTCAAGGGTTTCTAGTCTTTTTCTCTATTCAGGATAAGGTAGAGAAAGGGATAGAGGAGATCCCAGTTGTTAGAGAATTCCTAGAAGTTTTCCCAAAGGAGTTTGACTCTAGTGGTCTACCCCCTAAGAGAGAACTAGAGTTCCCTATAAACATAGTGCCTGGGGCTAGACTAGTGTCCAAGGCTCCTTACAGGATGGCTCCCACCGAGCTCGCTGAGTTAAAAAAGCAGATAGAGGAATTGTTAGAGAAAGGGTTTATCTGCCCTAATGTTTCACCTTGGGGAGCTCCGGTGTTATTTATGAAAAAGAAAGATGGTAGCTTACGTTTGTGTATTGATTATAGAGAGTTGAATAAAGTTACCATCAAGAATAAATATCTTCTCCTTAGAGTTGATGATTTGTTAAATTAGTTGGCTGGGGCATCTATGTTTTCTAAGATAAATCTTAGATCTGGGTATCACCAGTTGAGAATGAGAACTAAAGACATCTCCAAGACGGCCTTCAGAATGAGATATAGGCATTATGAGTTCCTTGTGATGCCATTCGTGTTGACGAATGCGCCTGTTGTGTTCATCGATTACATGAATAAGGTATTCAGACCATATCTAGATCAGTTTGTGGTGGTCTTCATTAATGATATCCTAGTGTATTCCAAAACCTTTGAGGAGCATGAGAGGCATTTAAGATTAGTCTTAGAGACCTTGAGAGAGAAAAGGTTGTATGCCAAACTTAGTAAATGTGAGTTTTAGCTAACTGAGGTGAGATTCTTAGGTCATGTGATCTCACGAGACGAGGTCGCGGTTGATCCCCATAAAGTTGAGGTTATGACAAAGTGGGATAGACCTAGAACGATCATCGAGGTTAGGAGTTTCCTAGGTTTGGTAGGGTACTATAGACGATTTATTCAGGGCTTTTCTCAGATGACCTTACCACTGACGAGGCTAACTAGGAAAGAGACACCATTCGTGTGGGATGATAAATGTGAAAGGAGTTTCCAGGAGTTGAAACTTCATTTGACCACTACCCCTATACTGATTATCCTTGACCCTAGCGAACTATTTGTGGTTTATTGTGATACCTCGGGCAAAGGGTTAGGATGTGTGTTGATGCAGCAGGGTAGAGTAGTGGCATATACCTTTAGGTAGTTGAAGCCTCATGAGGAGAATTATCCCACGCATGATTTGGAGTTAGTCGTCGTAGTATTTGCTCTTAAAATATGAAGGCACTATCTGTATGGTGCTACCATAGAGATTTATAGTGACCACAAGAGTTTGAAATACTTGTTTGACCAGAATGAACTCAATATGAGATAGAGGAGATGGATGGAGTTTCTGAAAGACTATGATTATGTGTTAAAATATCATCCGGGCAAGGCCAATGTGGTGGCAGATGCCCTGAGTAGGAAATCCATCCATGCAGCCCATATGATGATTAGGGAGCAGGAGCTCCTAGAGAAGTTCAGAAACATGAACCTCCCTTGTCAAGTGATATCGGGTAAATTGTATCTGAGTGAAATCCGAATTGAGAATGTATTGAGAACTCAGATCTTAGATGCTTAGAAAGAGGATGAGCTCCTGAGACGGATCAGGAATAAGATTTCCCAAGGTAGGACCTCAGATTTCAAGGTGTTTGAGAATGGTATAATAGTATATCGAGATAGAATCTATGTGCCTAATCTAAATAAGTTAAAAGAAAGCATTTTAAAAGAGGCACATAAGAGTAAGTATATTATCCACCCAGGTGCCAATAAGATGTATCAAGATTTGAAAAGGATTTTTTGGTGGCCGAAGATGAAGAGTGATGTGACAGATTATATGGCCAGATGCCTAGTATGTCAGAGGGTAAAAATAGAACATCAAAGACCAGCTGGGTTGTTGCAACCTCTAGATATCCTTGAGTGGAAGTGGGATAGTATAGCCATGGACCTTGTTATGGGGTTACCCAAGACATCCTTTGGACACGATGCTATTTGGGTAGTTGTGGATAGACTGACGAAGTCTGCACACTTTTTAGCTATCAAGGCTACTCATACACTGGAGAGATTAGTCCAGTTGTATATTAGAGAGATAGTGCGACTTCATGGAGTACTCAGTAGCATAGTTTCAGATAGAGACCCCAGGTTCACATTAAACTTTTAGAGATCGTTACAGCATACCTTAGGGACCGGGTTGTAGTTTAGTACTGCATCTCACCCTCAGACAGATGGTCAGACTGAAAGGACCATCCAAACCTTAGAAGACATGTTGAGAGCATGTGTGTTAGAAATGAAGGGTAACTGGGATGTGTATTTACCATTAGCAGAGTTTGCTTATAATAATAGTTACCATTCCAGTGTTCAGATGGCCCCTTATGAGACTTCGTATGGGAGAAAGTGCAGATCCCCTTTGTGCTGGGTTGAGCTAGGTGAAAGGAGTATGATAGGACCTGAGATTATGGACCAGACCACCCGACAGATAGAATTGATTAGAAAGAGACTCTTCACGGCCCAAAGTAGGCAGAAAAACTATGCTAATAAGAGAAGGAGGCCGTTAGAGTTTGAGATTGGAGACCATATATTCATTCGAGTGTCTATAGTGACGGGAGTAGGTCGGTTGATGAGGGTAAGGAAGCTCAGTCCTAGGTATATTGGTCCATTTGAAATCCTTGAGAAAATTAGACCCGTAGGTTACCGAATAGCCTTACCTCCTAACCTAGCCCAAATCCACAGTGTGTTTTATGTCTCCCAATTGAAAAAGTATTTACCAGATCCCTCATATGTCATAGAATATGAGCATGTGCAATTGCAGGAAGATCTTTCCTATGTAGTGAGACTAGAGAGAATTGTGGATGCAAAGCTAAAATAGCTGAGAAGCAAGAGCATTCCTCTGGTGAAAGTGATCTGGAGAGGTCTGACATCTGAGGAAGCAACCTGGGAATTGAAGAATGAAATAAGGCAAAAATATCCAGAGTTATTCCCTTGACGTATGTATTTAAATTTCGAGGACGAAATTTCTTTTAAGGAGGGTGGAAATGTAACAACCAGAAAAAAAAAGGAAGCTGAAATTTTTTGAAGTTCTGAAAATTTTCTAAGTCTGCTAGCTATAGCGAGAAATGGCCTAACTATAGAGAATGTACTTGTTCGCTATAGCGAGAAATGGCCTAGTTATAGTGAGAGTACCTTTTGGCTATAACAAAAATGCTTCTAGTTATAGCGAGTGCGGGTATTCCATACAAAAACCAGGAAGCTGCTTGCCGTAGCACGTGCCATAGCAAAAGCAGGGGTCTGGGACTGATACGTGCTCACCGTAGCGAGGGTTATGCTTCGCTATAGCGAGGGTTAGTCCGAAAAAGTGTGAAAAAAGAGAATTTGACTTCTTAAAGCATCCAAATTCATTCTTTTCCTTTAAACTAACCTAAGCTTCGTCCAAAGCAAAGAAAAGGCTTGAGAGAGAGAGGGAAACTAGAAGAAACTAAGAGAGAAAGAAGGGAAGCTAAGGAAGAAAGGTAAGATCCTTTAAAGCTCTTCATGCTTCTTCTTCTTGATTCTATTCTTCTCTTTCTAAGGTTTCTTTCTATGAGTTGTTGAGTAAGAAAGCTATGTTCTAGTCAAGAATGAGCAAGAAACTCATGTATCTTCATTTCTTTTTCCTTACTTTCTTTCTTGAGAGTTTGAGAGAGGAATGAGAGTTAGTGGAACTCTAGAGAGAGAGAAACCCCTAGTTGCTTATACTTATTAAGGTTTGCTCTGAAGAAACTCCTACCCTTGTGAGTAATTGTTTGACTTCCAAGAGAGTAATTTCATGCTCTTTGTTGTGCCTAGGCTCAAAAGAAGCAACTCCATCTAGTTGTGAGTGTGAAATCAAGAAGGGAGAAGAGAACTTGAAAGGGAAGGCTTGTGTTAACTTATAAGGTAGCTCTCCACTCTTTCTTGTTTCATTCTTGGATGTGTAATAGTCATGGTATACTTGTGTATGTGCTTGTATTGTGAGACATGCCATTTGATATTACCTTGATGCATTGGTACCAATATGTTTATGTTTTGAGTTGTAGAAATTACTCAGGTGAGGTGGTGCCGAAAGTCCTTTGAGACAGGTGAGGTGGAGCCAAAAGTCCCAAAACTCAGATGAGGCTAGACCAAAAGTCCCTAGAGTTTATTCTTGGCATTGATATGATATTCATGACATGAAAGCATGTGTTGTGTAATTATGAATGGTTGCATGCTTTGATTTGTTTATATGCCTTGATTGCTTCCTTGAATGAGTATGAGCTATTGAGATTCCTTGAATCTCACCCCTTTCCCTCTCCCATCTTAACATGTTAGGTGGAGTTTAAGGAGAACCAAGTGCACACTAAGAAACCAATTAAGCATGCTTAAGGAGTTATGTAGCTATTTTAGTCTTTTTGATGTAAAGAGGTGCCAAAATGAATATGCACCTACTATTTTTGATATGTAAATATTTGAGCAAGTGTAGAAGTATATATGAATGATATATAAACTATGTAGAGAGCCAAAGCAATGAAAAGGTGGAATTTGGCCCTTTTGTGGCTTACATGTAAGAGTGCCTTTTGGCCCGTAGCATAGTGAGTTTGAGATGTGCATTGATTTATACCACTTAAGTATTTCATATATACTATATTTATACTTTCAAACTTGCTCAAGAGGTGTTAGAACATGTGGGAGGCCATTTGGACCCCTTTTGAACCATTTTGGGTGTCAAAACTGCTAAATTTGTGAGCTCCATCAAAGTATAACCAAATGAGCTCTTCTTGATATGAAATTTGGCATACCTCTAGAGCCTATTGAGAGCTTCTTGAAAAGCTAAAGTGGGTAATATTTGGAGGTCTAGGGAATATTTGGTGAATTGTTGAAGTTAGAGAATTTTTTGATTTTGGTTATTATACTGTGCAACTAGGTCTAAAAATGAATCTGTGTCATTCATAGACCAAATGGTGTTCGATTGTCATGAAACTTTATGAGTATAAACTAGATATCCACAGTGACCTATACCAACTAGAAACACCTCAATCGGAGGTCTGTAAAGGGAGAATGAACTTTTTGAATTTTTGTGTCAGTATCAAGGAAGCCATCCGATCTTTGTTTCTATTCCATTAGTTTTCAAGGTCCAAGGGCTACTAAAATAATCTGAACTTATTTTTTTCCTCTAGTTAACATCCGTATCTTTCCAAATTAGTATAGTTTGCCCAGATTAGATTTTTTTGGAATTAGTTATGAATTTTCAAAGTTCATGACAGTAAGTTGCATCAGTACCAGGGACAGCTGGACCTCTGTCTCTTTTTCAATGTCAAACATAGCCCAAAAGCTGAGATTGGTTGGGCGTTATTTTTAGTGTGAATTTAATGTCTGTAGCTTTCTAGAGAGCTATGTTTTGCTTGATTCCTATTTTTCTAAAATTAGTTATGATTTTCCAAAGTTAGAGTCAAAAATTTAACTTTTAGGCTCATTTGAGAAATTACATTTTCTTGGTTTTTGGCTTCATATCCGTGGTTTATGAGTTGTTTAATGCTATGTATGAGTTGTATAAATGGAGTTTAAGTAGAGAATGTGAATGATGGATTCATGGGAACCATAGGGCAAAATATGACTGGTTAAACCCCGACTTAAAGTAGTAAAATACCACGGTTTTGGTCATTTTCATTAGAAATCATATGGAATCAAGCCTAGAGGGAGATTAGTTAGAGTTAAGTCATTATGATGTTGCATTTTTGGCATCAGAACAAAGGTTTAGGCACTTTTGCTCGGTGTTGGGCTTTTGAATGGTGTGATTTGCTTATGTTTGGTGTGAATTACCATGGAAGTGGTAACATTCATATGCATATGTGCTTGTGCTATATTTGTGAACTGAGGATTACCTCAGCCATCCACATCTGGCATTCCACCTGTACCGCCCTAAGAGCCTATTACTGCTCAAACCCAGACGCCTATCTAAAAACTGTTGAAGTAGTTTAGGCAGAACAGTCCACCCTCATTTGACGGGGAGTTGGATGCGGATAAGGCGGAGGCTTAGGTTATAGAGCTAGAGAAAATATTCTTAGTGATGGTTTGTACCATCGAGCAGAAGGCTCAGCTAGCCACTTTCATGTTACAAAAGGAAGCTGATAGATGGTGGCGTAGCATGAAACCCGTGATGGAGACCAAGAATATACTGATAACTCGGGAAAGCTTCTTGGTTGAGTTGTATGAGAAATATTTCCCTAGTTCAATGAGAAAGAAGAAAGAGATGGAATTTATGAGCTTGAGACAGACGGATGAGATGACTGTGGACCAATATATGGCCAAGTTCATTAAGCTGCCTCGGTATTCCTCTTACCTCCAGAGGTATGATGATGACTAATATGCTTGAGTGTGGTGAAGCTAAGAACCCTCTAGCCATGGTGAGGATAAGCTAAGAACCTTTAAGAATGGTTGAGACAAAGTTTAAAGTCTCCCAAGAGTAAGACTTAGTTCAAGGCCTTTGAGAAAAAGAGTGAGGCAAGTCCAAAATCCTTAAAGAGAATGGGTGAGGCTAATCCACTTACTTGGCAAGTCTAGGCATGCTATGTATGACTTTTTAAAGTGCTAAGAATGCTTACATGTTCCATAATAGTCATACATGCACTTTTAGACATAAATTTGCATTCTTTATGTGTGATTGAAAGGGAGAAGAGCTATTGGAATTACTAAAATCTCATTCCTTCCTCCCCACATGTTTAACATGTCTAGGTGGACTAAGGAAACCAAAGAGTGAGAGCCACCAAGGTAGAAGAAGAAAGTGTGACAATTAAGTGTGTAAAAATGCAAATTTGTAGCTATATGAGTGGCACATGATGTAATCTCTTATCATTTATGTTATATGACCTTATGAACACATGTAAATATATAAATGTATCATGTATGAATGAGATTTGGTACAATATGCATGATATACCATGATTTAGGCATGGAATGGCAAGACTTGACATGCATTCTTGTGTATAACTTAGGGTGGATGAGTGAGTTTGAGAAATTTAGGTGTGTACACCTTTGAGACAAGTTTAGTGGACCATTTTGGTGCTTTCCCACATGCTCAAGTGGCCATGGTTGTCTTAAAAGCAATTTTGGACCATTTGAGACCCTTACATGACATAAAATGAGCCATTTTGCAACCCAATATCAAGATCTAACCAAATGATTGAATTTACTCATGACATTTGGCATGCATATATATCTCATCTAGAGCTTTTTGGGAAGCTAAAAATCATATTATTTGGAGCTCTATGGAATTAATCATGATTTTCCAAAGTTGGCATTTTTCTATTGAACTAATGCAGATACTGTTCATTTGGTTAATTGCTTGAGCTGTATCATTCGAGAGTCAAATGATGTCCAATGCTCATGACATGATAAGATTTTCATGGCCAATAAAATCATCCTAATTGGACCTCTGAGTAGAGAGATATGAAATTTTGAAGTTGGAGGACAGTACTACTAACAACAGTCAACCTCTAGTATTGTTCTATTAAATTTCAGTGACTATCAGCCTCTGTTGTGGTCTGGATTTATTTTTATCATAAAGTAGACATCTGTAGCTTTCTATAATGGTAAATTATGCATCGTTTTAATTTTTTTTGAATTAGTTATGATTTTTCAAAGTTTATCTCAAAATTCTAGAATTCTACTCGAGGCTACATCATTGAATTTTATGTGAATACTCCACTTGCATGAGTTCTAGGCCACTTCTTGAGCTTGTTGTAAGTTGTATTTGTGTATTTAAATATGAAAATGAATTAAATGAATCCATATGGCCCATGGAACACAAAATAAAAACTTTATCTGTGACGTAACACAATTAAATTAAATATTTTCAAGGATTTTCCTTGACAAGCTTGCATAGTTCAATGAAGTGAACCTAGAAATAATATGAGATAAGCCTAATAATGATATGAGATGAGCTTAGTAAATGTAGCATTACATTAAGCATAAGGGACAAGAGAAAAAGAGAGAGAGAGAGAGAGAGAGAGAGAGAGAGAGAGAGAGAGAGAGAGAGAGAGAGAGAGAGATTTTAAACTCCAATTTGGGTAAGTAAGCAACCTCCATTCATTCTCTATTAATTATAAAGATTATTCTACATAAAGAAAGCTTTCTAATGGTGGGTTTTTCTTCATGATAAAAGCAAGTTCATATTTGACCCAATAGAGAAAAGTGGTCTTTTTGGAATTCTAATCGGTGGGAATTAATTTACACAAAGGGTGCTACGTATTGAGATAAGTTTCTATCCAAAACACTTGAAAAATTTTGAGATTTTAGGCCTTAAAAATTTCGACCAAGAGAGAAAAAATGAGGCAAAAGAGTTCTCTTCATGCCATCTTGGTGCATCAAGGGTTTTAGGCCACCAGGATTTCATATATATTATTAGCTCGCATTGAATCATAAAAGAACAAGTTAGAACATTTAGGGAGGATTTTCGGCCTATGCAAGAAGGGTGTTGAAATTCAGTTGTTTTAATCCCTATTTATTGTATTTAGAGGTTTTAAGATGCAAGGATCATGAACCTAGGATTGGTTTAGCTTGAATCTTGAAAACCTCCAAGTTAAGGTACTAAGGATAGCAATTCAGCCTTATAAAGAATGGACCACCTAGGGAGTTGTTTCATTGATTTTAAGGTTTTAGATGGTAAAATATGATAACTAATGGAAGCATTGGAATCAATTTAGAAACCACATTTTAATAAGTGAAAAGTTAGAGTTCAAGAATGTTTAAATGGGGCAATATGGTTCAATACATATCTAAGCATGCTTGTGATGACTCTAATAAGTCCCATTGAAGTCATATAAATTATTCATGATAAGATTCTAAGGCCCTAAAAGTTGAATCTTGAAAGTTACCTCTTAAGTCTTAAGTTGACATAAATGAGTCGTTAAGAGCAAAAATACCAAATGAATAGTACCAAAGACCATATGAATAATAAATATAAAGTTTATGGTTTGAATTATGAGTTTTAAAGGCTCAAGTTTGCTTGGGATCCATGTTTAGTGATGTCATGCCAACATATATTATATAAAATATCGTGCTATGTCTCTCATTTAATAACAATTATTCAAATTCACACTTTTGGCAGCAAAATAACTATCATTGAAAGCCTTAATAACCCAATTGTGCCTAAATAAAGACTTTTATCATTTTATTTTCCAAATTCATGCCAAACAATTTTGTTATGATTAGAGTATTATAAAAAGAAGCATAAATTTCGTGGGTTGCTTTACATACGCATTTTCACCACTTTAACACATATCAGGAGCCAAACTTTAAAAAATCATAACTTGAGCTACACAACTCTAATTTATACAAACTTAGTGGCCATGAAAAGCTTATGATGAGAAATATCTATTGTAAAAATTTTAGGTCAAAGAAAGTTTATTTGGCCCCTTAAATTCCACAAAACCATAAGTTAACTACATGAATAGTACACCAGTAAATTTTGCAGAAAATAGCCAGTTTCAAAAATTCATAATAAATTTTATTGACCTCTAAAATTTGTGTTTTTAGGTATGTGGAAAGATTTAAATGTATTCTAAATGCCTACTAAATTTCACCTCAAAACTCGTCCATTTGGCCTGTCAATGGTTCATGGATATATTATGGCTCAAAAAAATTTGGTGCCAAATGGTTCTAAATGAGCCATATTATGCCATGTCTCCATTTGGGCATGTTTTAAATGATAAATTCATCATATATGGCTAGCTCAACATGTCTTAAATGCCATATAACTCAAAATGACCTCTCTACTTGCCATTAAATGCACAAATTCCCAAGAACTCAATAGGTTAATTTACATAATATTGCATATTACTATCCATAATAGTTTCTACATCATATTCTCATACTTTTAATATATTGGAATAATCATATATCAAAATATTCAAATACATAGTTATAGGTATAAGAATATGTCTAAATATGAACTTCATTATCAAAGTAGCTCTTCTCATGCTTTTAGATCATCATTGTTGCTTCTTTGAGAGAAACCTAAATATGGTTAGTGAAAATATGGGGAAAAATGATGTTCTAAGAATCCCAATAGTTAATCCAAAATTTATGCATACATATATGGTTCACTCAAGTTCAAAGATGTAAGTATGTATGTCATACAATTATAAATCATTCAAATTCATGCATTAGGGATCTCATGGCTCCATTAAGAGTAATATCATGTTTTAGAGACTTTTGATTTAGTCTTACCTATTTATTAGGACTTTTGGTTTAGTCTCACCCTCTTTTAGGGACTTTTGACTTAGCCTCAATCATAATTAAAACTTTTGGCCTAGTTTTACCCATATTTAGGGACTTTTGGTCTCACCTCACCTATTTTAAGGGACTTTTGGCACAACCTCACCCATTCAAGAGCCAAACCAATTCTAAATGCAATTAAATGCTATGTAATTGCATATAATCATTAAACAATCAATATTACACATAATTTTCATACAATACATACAAACAATCTAAGACACTAAAGCAACTAAGCATACATATACAAGAATAAAGGAAAAGCTAACTTGATTTAAAAATTCCTAATAGTTTTCCTTTGTTTCTTTCCTTTCTTCCAAGGCTCTACACCTACACTTGAATGAGACTTCACTTGCTTGCCCTAGACACACTAAATGAGATATAAAATTAACACTGGAACCATACTTGTACTCATTTTAGCCTTACAAGTATGAGTTAGGGCTTTAAGTACATATATGATCCATGTGAGTACCTAATGAAGTAACTTTCATAATTCAACTTTTTGGCTCCAAAATCTCACTTAATATGGGTCATATGACTCAAAAAGACTCATTAGAGCCATCACATATATAGTTTAAGGAGTCTAGGACCAAGTTGCCTCTTTATACCTAATTGAAACCCTAAAAATTTACCTTCCAAAATAAGGCTTCTAAATTCAAATCAATAGCTCTTTTAGTGTTTATAATTCATATATAGACCATATATATCATTGAAATCATTGAAATTTTTTCCTGGATACCCATTACCCTTCATAGCCGAATCTATGTCTTCATTGGGAGCCAAGGAAGTTTTGTAATTCTTCTTAGGATTTTTAGCACTTATGGATATTCCTTAACTTCTTTTTATTTTAAGTATGATTTCACATGGTTTAAAATACCCTTCTAAGGTTTCATACTTCCTAAAGTGCAATAGAAACCATAGGTATCAAATCTTGCATTTTAAAGCTTCTTACTTGCATCCAATTGCAAAACCTTGATCTTTACCCTTCAAAACCCTTAATTCAATCATGTTTTCATTAAAATCAAATTCCTTTCTCTTCCCCTCTCTCTTGGCTAAATTGGTTTAGGTTAGGGTTCCATGCATATACAATTTTTCCAAGCCTAAACCATATGCCACTTGAAAGTAGATTCCATGAAGATTAAGGGCCTGTGTTGATTTCTTGTTTCTAAAGAAATTTTTTGTTTTTAAAAACAAAAAAAATGTTTGATAATGTATTTTTAATGAAGTATTTTGTAAAACAAAAGAAATAGAATTATGTTCCCGGAAACAGAAAAATTAGAACATTTTTTAGATGTTTTATAACTTTTATTTTGTAAAATCAGGAAAAAATAGAAAATAGCGATTTTTTAGAATAATGATTCAAATAGATTTTTTAATTTTTTTTGTTTTCAAAATTTGTTCTAAAAAAAATCTATTTTGAAAACATTAAAACCAGAATAGAATTAAACAGGCCTTAATTTGATGAAGTTGGTTTCCTTAAAGGAACTTCTTCCTTTAAGGTTTCAATCACAAAGTTCACTCCCTTAGGAAACCAAAACCATAGAAAGAAAGAGGAAAAAAAGTAGGAAATAGTTTATAAGAACATCATAGGAAAAATCCTCACATTTGCTTATTTTAGATGGCTTTTTCTCTCCTTGTTTCCTTAGGTATTTTGCATGCCTCTTAAGTTTGGTTAGAGCTGCTCATGGTCAGCCAAAATGAAGAAAGGTGAGAGTGGTTATTTATAAGGAGGAGCTAGGGTTTTATAGTTTTTCCATATTCCAATTTTGCCCTTAATTTTTAATTCCATAATTTGAACTCATTTCAACTCTTTTTTTAGAACCATCCTTTATATCATAAAATTTAGGTCCTCTAGTTTATTAAAAATATTAAGTTTTAAATTTATGAGATTTAGAACAATTTAAAATGAATCGATCAAAATTTATATCAACTAACAATATAAATCATATACCGAAAGGATTTTAACCATTTTGATGATTCCTATAGTTTTTTAGACCTCTAAAACCCCCAATGAGCTTAATTTTACCATTTAAAACCTCTTTTAAGTTTTCAAAAAGTTACCCAAAATTACAATTTTACCAGTTTTTGGTTCATTCTATATAGCCATTTTGACTTTGGTTATAGACCATTCTTAGTTTTCTAACTACATTTCTAAATTTTCTAATTAACATTCTACTTTCAATTGGCCTTAATTTACTTTGTTTTAGGGTCCTTTATATCATAAGATATGTGTTGGTTTAGTTTTTCTTATTTTTTTTTGAAAAATTGGATATTACAAGTGAGATCTCTAACCTAAAACTTAAGTGAAGGACAACTTGAAAGGATTTAAATCCTAAAGGAATTTGAAAAGTTTTAGGCCACCAAATAAGGTAAAAATGAACATAATACATGATGTAAAAGCCACCTAAAAAGCATGCCTAAAGGGAATGTGAGAATGAGGGTCCCAAGTGCACTTTAAGTGATCTAAGTCATAGTTCAATAGTTACAAAAGTAAGATTAAACAAGCATGGGCCTTGATTGATGACATGTGTATCTCAATCTTTATATTTTTAGGGCAAGCTAGTGGAGACACATACTAGAGTACATGTAAGACTGGGAGGGATCAAGAAGAGGTTAAGAAGAGTTTGGCATTGGTTTATGCTATTTCAAGGTAACTTACTGTTCCTTTCCTTATATGCATTTTGATTTGCTTAAGTTTGTATTACATTGTGTTTATTGGTTGTTTATGAAGTTATTTTTTATGATGCATGTTCTTAAGATGTTTTATGATTAAATATGTTTCTATGTTTTCAATGTTATGTTTTATGGGATTATGGCTTCAAGAAAAGGTGACTGAGGGATTGAACGTAGTAGTTCTCCCTCAGCTTAAAGGAAAAGTTTGTGATAGAGAGATTGAGTGCAATAATTTTCCTTTAGCCTAGAGAAAAGAGCCTAAATTAAATTGCATGTATCACATGGCTAGATTTAAGGTTATGTTATGATTTTTTTGTGACATTCTATGTTGCTTTTGACTATGTATTCTTGCATCTCCTTATTTGAGTAATCATGTATGTATATTAGAATTGTAGAATATTGCTACTAAGATTATTCCCAGAGTCTCACCCTATTTCCCCTGTTCCCACTAATCCAAAGCTAGGGGAAGCAAGTAATAAAAACAAAGACAAGGAAATGGCATGATGAGATCGAGAAATGTTACTAAAGAACATGTTTTCACTTTGATATCTATGATTGTATTTAGAAAGTGTAATCATATCAAGTAATGTATAAAATTCATTTTGATGTATGGTGTTTAATAATATATTATGATATAAAATTTATAGTAAATGGCCTTGTTTGTATGTTTGTGGCTAGGATGAGAATATAAGTTCTATGTTAGAATTAGTTAGTAATATGTGATATATTGTAAAGTGGTAAAGCACTAAGTTGGGTTAGCTAGTATTTGAGTCCTAAAGTGCTAGTTTATGTTTGAAATGGATAATATCAACTGGACTTTGTTTTGACCATTGAATAGGACTATAAATTGAGGCCTTTGTAAGGGCGGGACCCCTAAATGACAAGGGAAAACTTTTGGCAAAATTGTTTCTGAAAAAGTATTAATTTATTCCATTGTGTAATATCTCAATTATGCATAATTCACACCAATGGGATTATATCATGTAAAAAAAGAACAATACAAAGCTAGATGTTTCATTTATGGTATCAAAGAAAAGGCTCAAGCAACCTAGCTCCATTTATGATTCGGGGAGGTATGCTATAAGTAAGAAATAAGTAAGCTACATGTCAGATGTTAGTAATGATGTCAGGAAAGTATGGGTGATGTAATTAAATGCTTAACATATAACATGTTTAATTGCTAAGGTTTATGTGCATGATATAACGATGGCTACAAGTAGATTCAAAAACCTTAGCATAGAAAGAAAATGAGACAAAAAGAGTTGCATAAATGGCCCTTTCCACTTAAACAATTCTAGAAGAGCATAATAGACATATAAGATTAGTCTTAGAGATCTTAAGTGACAGTGGACAAACTTAATGAGTACTAATTTTAGTTTACACATGTGATGTCCTTAGGCCCAAAAATCTCCCAAAAAAGGGTCACAATAGATCTTAGCAGAATATAAAAAGGTCACAATAAATCATAAGGGTTGCAGTATGTAATGAATGTAATTTTCGTAAAATGACGAAATGAGCCATATAAAAGTAAGTCTATTGGAATGAGCTAGATAATGTCCAAGAAAATTTGGGTAGAGTCCTAGACTCCTTAAAAATGATAATTCTAGGCTCAGACAAAAAGAAAAATAGAGTTAGGATAGAGAAATGAAATTATTATGAAATTTGACAAAATATAATGGCATTTTCATAATTATACAGAGTTTTTGAAAAACTCATAGGAGGGTTTTTTAAATGAAAATTTTGAATTGCCCAAGGTTCTCAGAGGTCCAGAAAACCATGGGAAGCCCCGGGATCGGTAAGGCCCCTCAAATGTCCTTTTTTCAATGGCAGTGAGCCTGAACTTTGATAGATTCGTTCGAGAAGATTTGAGCTCCAATTTGAGTGATTCCAAAGATATGTTCTTAAATTAGGAACCTAAATTTTATAACAGAAAATACAGTTCTAAAAAAGGAACTAAAACAAAGTTAAAACAAAACTACTATTACAGAAGGATGAAATTAGAATTTTTGAAAAAGTGAGCTTCTTGAACCTTCTAAATTTTTCACACCACTTCTTATTCTTTTGGCCGACTTTCTTTTGCCCAATTTCAGAGAAGAGAAGCAGCTCCTTAGAGCACTAAAGAAGGAGAAAACCAAGAAAAAGGTGGAAAAAATCCAAGAAATTCATGCTCCTTTCTCTTCTAATTTTGTTCCTCTTTCCTCCTCTCTTTCTATAGTTTATTTAAGATGAATGGTTCTATTTTTGGTTTAGATCCTAAGGGAAGAGTTTGAATTCCTTGTGGTGGAATATACTAAGAAGAAAGAGCTTTAAGCACACACTTGAATCTAAGGTAAATTCTCATCTTGGTTGCCTTCTCCTCTTTCTTCTTCTTGGTGTGTGTTTCAGCGTCATACAGAACCATGAAAGGGGAGGGAGTTCTACCTAAAAATAAGAGAGGAACTAGAGTTTTAGACTATGGAGAAGAGGTATATGGCAAGAAATTGCAAGAAAAATCAAAGGAAACTAAGATAGGAAAGTGTGTTGTTCTTTAGGGTTTTATGAAATCTAATTTTTTATGTGTATTTCCTTGGCTATTTGAGTGTTTTGTTGAGCTTCTAAGACCTCTAGAAAGCCTCCCAAGTGGCTCTCCCATCGAGGAAAATTTTGAAACTCTAAGAACCTCCTTTGATGGACATGTCTCGGCCAAGGTAAGAGCATTAGGTTAGGGAGTGTTTTAATTTGTTCTGGCCTTGGTTTGGGACTTTATATGATGTTAGAAGATGGGAGAAACCATTGGAAAAAATTTAGGAGCCATGGATTGGATGATGGGACAATGGTGTCCATAATGGTGCTTTGTGAAGTAACTTGGTTTTTAACTTGTGTAAATGAAGGTGTGATGGCTCCAAGGACCTTGAATGAGGTCAAGAAGCCTAAAAATGGGAAGAGAATGGAGCCTAAAACTTGAATTGTGAAGGTTGCTCCAAGGGGTCAATTATGGAACCATTATGTCACTTGTAGGATTAAGTGTGTGTTTAAGAGTAAGATTAATGTCTTGGCTTGCTTCAAGTATATGATTGTGTGTTGTTTATGGTGCTTAGGCCAAGAGGATCCCAACTCATCACATTGTGTGTGTACAACCGAAAAAGAGAGGGAAAAAGACAAAAGGAAGCTTGCATAAAAATCAAGATAGTTCTCCACCTCATTCTCATTACATTTTTGTGTGTATGTATGTGTCTATATGATTGGGGGACATGCCACTTGATGCTTTGAGATTGCATTGGTACCAATGTGTGTTCTTAAAAGGTCTTGCTTGTGAAAATTACTCTTAAACATGAGGTGATGCCAAAAGACCCTTAATATGGGCGAGGAGATGCCAAAAGTCTCAAGGCAAAGGTGAGACTAGGCTAAAAATCTTTTGAATGGGTAAGACTAAGTCAAAAATTATTAGATCAAAGGTGAGGCAAATCTAAAAGTCCTAGAAATAGGGTGAGGCAAAAGCAAAAGTCCCTAGAGTATATTCTTAAGTTGATATGTAATGGTGGCATGGAAATGGACTTCTAAAATGCTTTATGTTCATTTCACCTTTGTATTTATGCACTTGATATATGTATGCCTTGAATGTGTGTATGAATAGGTGTGTGAGCTATTGAGATTCTAGAAATCTTACCCCTTTCCCTCCTGTATCCCTATGCTTTAGGTGGCTTTCAAGAACCAAGGAATGCAAACTAAGCATATTAAAGAAACCATAATTTATTTATCATGTAGTCCCTTTTGTATCTGATTGTTAAAATGGTTATGTAAATATTATTTTTGAATTATGAATCATTGAACAATTGTAATATCATATGTAAATGGTGTATGAACATTGTATAGTACTAAGACAATAAGAATATGAATTTTGAACACTTGGATGCATGCATTATTGAGTATGGGATAACCAATTTGAGATGCATAGGGTTTGAGACCACTTGGGTAGCTCACATAAGTCATTTTTATGCTTTTAAACTTGCCCAAAAGGTGTCAAACACTAAAAGAAGCTATTTGGACTAAAGAGTTGCATTATGAAAAGCAAAAATGATCATATTGGTGGGCTATGTCACTTTTTGTCCAAATGAGCTCTCCTTGATCTGAAATTTGGCATGCATCTAGAGCTTGTTAAGATCTTTTTGGGAAACTAAAGTGCATAATATTTGGAATTCTATGGAATTTTTGGCAAATTTTTGAAGTTAAAATTTTTTTTGGTTTTTGGTCAATGTACTATACAATTGGTCTAAAAACAAATTTGTGTGATTCATGGGACAAATGATGTCCAATTACTATGAAAGTTATAACAAGAAACTAGACCTTTCTAGTGACCTATGCCAATTGGAAGCACCTTAATTGCATATCTAGAGAGAGATATGAATTTTTAAAGTTGCTATTCTATTCTAGGCGCACCTCCAGACCCGTGTTACTATTTGATTGATTTTTGGGACTTGAATGCTCTTGGATTAGTTTGGAACTATTTTTTTCCTCTAGTTAACATCTATAACTTTCCAAATTGGTATAGATTTCATAGATAAGATTTTTTTTTGAATTAATTATGAATTTCTAAAGTTTATATCAGTAAGTTGTATTAGATTTCTAGACAGCTCGACCATCCTGCCTTTTTTTATGTCAAGTATGGTCTGTAACAACCAAAAAATTGCTAAAATTTCTGAAATTCTGAAATTTTTCTAAGTCTACTGGCTATAGCAAGAAATGGTCTAGTTATAGCGAATATGCCTATTCGCTATAGCGAAAATGCTTCTAGCTATAACGAGTTCAGGCATCTCATACAAAAACTAGGGGGTTCCTCACAATAGCGCATGTCATAGTGAGTACAGAGATCTGGGACTGATACGTGCTCTCCGTAGCGAAGGTTATTTTTTGCTATAGCAAGGGTTAGTCTGGAAAAGCATGAAAAAGGAGAATTTTACTTCTTAAAGCATCCAAATCCTTTCCTTTTCTTCTAACTGACCTGAGCTTCATCCAAAACAGAGAAAAAGGCTTGAGAAAGAGAGAGAAACTAAGAGAAACTAAGAGAGAAGGAAGGAAACCAAGGAAGAAAGGCAAGAACCTTTAAAGATCTTCATGTTTCTTCTTTTTAATTTTATTCTTCTCCTTCCAAGTTTCTTTTCCATAGGTGATTAAGTAAGATAGCTCTGTTTTGACCTAGAATGAGTAAGAAACCCTTGAATTAAAGTGTGATAAGTTAAGAAATGCAAAGGAAGTAGAAGAAGAGTTAGTGAAATTAAAGAGGGAGAAAACTAGGGTTCTTATATACTTTGTAAAGTTTGCTTTGATGAAGAATCCCTTAACTTTGTGAGTGTTTATTTGAGTTATAAGAGAGTAATTCTATGCTCTGTGTTGTGTCTAGGCTCAAGAGAATCAGCTCCATCTAGTTGTGGTGTTGAGACCAAGAAAGATTAAGAGAAATAAAAAAAGAAGGCTTGTGTTGGCTCGTAATGTAGCTCTCTACTCTTTCTTGTTGCATTCTTGGATGTATATAGTTATTGTATGCTTGTGTATATGCTTGTATTATAAGACATGCCATTTGATGTTGCCTTGATGCATTGGTACTAATATGCTTATGTTTTGAGTTATGAAAATTGCTCGGTAAGGTAGTGCCAAAAGTCCTTTGAGATGGGTGAGGCGGAGTCAAAAGTCCCTAGAAATGGGTGAGATAAGGCCAAAAGTCTCATAACTGAGTGAGGCCAAGTCAAAAGCCCCTAAACCAAGGGTGAGGCCAATCCAAAAGTCCCTAGAGCTTATTTTTGGCATTGATATGATATTAATGGCATGTAAATCATGTGTTGTATGATTGTGAATGGTTAGATGCCTACTTGTATATTTTGACTTATTTATATGCCTTGATTGCTTCCTTGAATGAGTGTATGAGCTATTGAGATTCCATGAATCTCAGCCCCTTCCCTCTCCCATCTCATATGGTCTAGGTGAAGCTCAAGAGCCTAAGAATGGAGGCCATGAGGTATAGAAGGCTTTTGTTTTGACACTTTTGCACACTTACACATAGTTTGATATATAGGAAAGTCAAAGTACTCATGTATACATATTCTTTTTGTGATGTAAATGCTTAACCAAGTGTAAGTGTGTATCAATGATGTATAAACCATGTATAGAGCTAAAGTAATGGAAAAATGAGATTTGACCTTTTGGTGGCTTGTATATAATAGTGTATTTTTACCCGTAGCATAGTGATTTTGAAATTTATGATGATTTAAATCACTTGAGCATTTCATATATGCTATGTTTATGCTTTAAAACTTGCCTAAGAGGTACTAGAGCATGTAGGAGACCATTTACCCCCATTTTGAACCATTTATGGTGTTAAATTTGCCAAATTTGTGAGCTTTGTCAAAGTATGACCAAATGAGCTCTTCTTGATATAAAATTTTTTATGCCTCTAGATCTTATTGAGAGATTATTGAAAGCTAAAGCGGGTAATATTTGGAGGTCTAGGGAATATTTGGCGAATTGTTGAAATTGGAGAATTTTCTGGTTTTGGTTATTATACTATACAACTAGGCCAAAAATGAATATGTGTCATTCATGGACCAAACGGTGTCTGATGGTCATGAAATTTTATGGTCATAAACTAGACATCCATAGTGACCTATAACAACTAGAATCACCTCAATTGGAGGTCTGTAAAGGGAGAAATAACTTTCTGAAGTTCTATGTCAGCATCAAGGAAGCTATCCGACCTTTGTTACTATTCCATCAGGTTTCGAGGTCCAAAGGCTATTGAAATGATCTAGACTTATTTTTTTCTTCTATTTAATATCTGTATATTTTCAAATTGGTATAGTTTTCCTAGATTAGATTTTTGTAAAATTAGTTATGAATTTGTGAAGTTCATGATAGCAAGCTGCATCAGTACTAGGGATAGCCAGACTTCTGTCTCTTTTTTGATGCCAAACATAGTTCAAACACTGAGATTGTAGTTGAAAATTATTTTTATATAAAGTTAACACTTAGAGCTTTCCAGAAAGTTATGGTTTTCTTGATTCTCATTTTTTTAGAATTAGTTATAATTTTTCAAAGTTAGAGCCAAAAATTTAACTTTTGGGCCCATTTGAGAAATTACATTTTCTTGGTTTTTGGCTTCATATCCATAGTTCATGGGTTGTTTTATGCTATATATGAGTTGTATAAATGGATTTTGAGTAAATTATGGGATTAATGGGTTCACAAGACCCACAGGTCAAATTATAAGCGTTTAAACCCTGATATATAGCAAGATAATGCCACGGTTTGCTCTTTTTCTTTGAAAATTATATGGAATTAAGCCTAAGCAGAGACTAGTTGGGGTTAATAAATTATGGTGTTACATGGTCCAGATGAGATTTTCATGGCTAGGAATTATTTTTAGTGTGAAGTTAACATTAGATCTTTCCAAGAAGCTATGGTATGGTAGATTTTGATTTTTTTACATTTATTTATGATTTTTCAAAGTTACCCTTGAAATCTACCATATGTTGTCCAAGGAAATGAGTGAAAAATTTAGGGCTTTCTCCATGAAATTAGAGGATTACGTGTTGTTTTACATTACTTGTGAATTGTATGATTGGTAAATGACTATAGAATGATGTTGGAAAATCCACAGGACCCATGTAACGCGAATTAAAATGTTGAACCTCGATGCAACGCAAAAAAATGTATTAAATAATAGATTTTTCTTGCTCATGTCCTAAGAATTTATGCAATTCCCTATGAATGAGAATGTATGATAATGGAAAGTACATGGTATGACACAGTAGATCCTCAAAGTTAGCAATTTTAGTGGGAGATGATAGCCTATAATAATTTTAGAGATTAAAATTTCCTAGGTTTGGTAAATTGTTACAGAAAGTTTATCAGAGACTTTTCTCAGAAACCAAGCTAGTGACTAGATTCATAGTATAGATAAAGTATATGTGGGATGAGAAAAGTAAGAAAATAACTTCCTAAAGTTACAACAACAACAATCGAGCCTTTTCCCACTGGGTAGGGTCAGTCATATGGATCAAACAATGCCATAAAATTCTATTATAAATCATATCTTTAGATAGACCATTTGAATCTAAATTTTTCTTAATAGTTTCACCTATAGTTTTTCATGGTCTTCTTTGACCTCTAATTATTGGATTACTCTCCATCTGATTTATTCTTCTTACTGGGGTTTCTATAGGTCTTCTCCACACATGTCCAAACTATCTAAGATGCAATTCCATAATCTTTTCTACAACAGGAGCAACCCTAACTTTCTCTCTAATGTATCATTTCTAATTATATCTAATTTGGTATGTCCACTCATTCAATGTAACATTTTCATCTCTAAGACATTGAACTTATTCTCCTGTTGACTTTTTATTGCCCAACACTCAGTTCCATATAACATTGTCAGTCTTATAACTGTACGATAAAATTTACCCTTAAGTTTGAGTGGCACTCTCCTATCACTAATAACACCGAAAGCACTTTTCCATTTCATCTATTTTGCTTAGATTCTATGGTTTACATCTCCCTCTATTTCCTCATCATGCTATATTATAAACTCGAGATACTTAAACTGAGTGACTTGTGGTATAGTATGTTCTCCAATTTTCACTTTTATACTAGAATTGATGTTCCTCTTACTAAACTTACATTCTATATACTCTATTTTACTTCTACTTAAACAAAATCCATTATCTTCCAAAGCAAGTCTTCACATCTCTAACTTTTTATTTATTTTCTCTCTCAACTCTCTAACTAGGACTATATCATCTGCAAAGAACATATATTGTGGCATTGGCTCTTAGATATGTTTAGTAAACACATCTAAAACTAAAGTAAAGAGATAGGGACTCAAAGTTGACCCCTAATATAAGCCAATAGTTATCGAAAAATCTTCAGTGAGCCCACTTTGAGTTCTCACACTAGTTGTAACATCATCATACATATCCTGAATTGCTCGAATATATGCATTATGGACTCCTTTTTTCTCCAAAGACTGCCACAAAACATTTCTTTGCATCCTATTATATGTCTTCTCTAAATCAATGAACACCATATGTAAATATTTTTTATTCCTTCGATATTTCTTCATTAATCTACATAACAAGTATATCACTTCTATAGTTGACCTATTAGGCATAAAACCAAACTGATTCTCTATAACTTGAGTCTCTTGCTTTAATCTTCATTCAATGATCCTCTCCCATAACTTCATAGTATGGCTCATGAGTTTAATTCCTCTATAGTTTGCACAGTTTTGTATGTCCCCCTTGTTCTTATAAATAAGAATTAAAGTACTTTTCCTCCACTCGTCTGACATTCTCTTAGATCTCATAATCTTATTAAATAACTTTGTGAGTTAACTTATACCTTTTACTCCAAAACGTTTTCATACTTTAATAGGTATATTATCTAGTCCTAGAATTTTACCATTCTCTATCTTTTTTAAGGCTTCTTTTACCTTTGCCTCTCGAATCCCATGATAAAAGGTATAATTTTAATCTTTTTTTGTAGTGTCTAAGCTATTTGAGTGCAATAAAAACCCATGTCCTTTATTAAAAAGCCTATGAAAATAGCACTTCCACCTTTCTTTAATATTTTGTTCTGTGACCAAGACTCTTCCTTCTTCGTCTTTAATACATCTCACATGGTCAATGTCTCTTGTCTTTCTTTCTTTATTTTTAACAAGCTTATAAATACTTCTTTTCCTAACTTTAGTACGTAAGGATCGATATAACCCATCAAAAGCCTTAACTTTCGCTTCGCTCACCACTTTTTTAGTGTCTTTCTTAGCTACTTCATATTTTTTTCAATGTCCTTCATTTTTACACAAAAACCATGCTTTATAACATTCTTTTTTAACTTTAACCTTATCTTGTACACTTGTATCCCACCACTAAAATTCTTTATCCCTAGGTCCAAGACCTTTTGATTCCCGAAGTATTTCTTTTGCAACCTTCTTAATCTCTTTAGGTATCTCGTTTCACATATCATTTGCACTTCCTTGTACCTCTCATGATCCATCCTTTGGAATCATTCTCTGTAAGTTTTTTTCTTTATCACCTTTCAATTGCCACCACTTTATCCTTGTCATCCTATCTTGACCTTTACTTTTTACTCTCCTCTTAACTCGAATATCCATCACTAAGACTCTATGTTGTGTAGTAAAACTCTTACCAAGTATAACTTTGCAATCTATGCAAATCTTTCTGTTTACTTTCCTTAATAGAAAGAAATCAATTTGAGAACATATCTTTCCACTTTTATACGTGATAAGATGCTCTTCATGCTTCTTAAAATAAATGTTAGTTATAGTAAAATCAAACGCTAATGAGAATTTTAAAATAGTTTTACCCTCTACTTTGCTTCTCCTAAACCATATCCCCTATGCGAATTCTTATAACTTTTAAATATACTTCTAACATGATCATTAAGATCCCCTTTTATGAGAATCTTTTTCCCGTATTCCTTGAACTAAACCTTCTAAATCATCTTAAAACTCTATCTTATAGTGCTCTTCTAACTCTACTTGTGGTGCGTAAATACTAATAACATTAAAAGTTTCTCTTTTTACTATAAATTTTAATGCTATAATTCTATCTCCTAATCTTTTTACATCTATCATAACATTTTTCTAATACTTATCTACAATTATACATACTTCATTTTTAAATTTAATCTTACCAGTATACTAAAGCTTAAAACCTAAAGTGTCTAATTCCTTTATTTTTTCTCCTACCCATTTAGTTTCTTGTAAGCACATAAAATTAATCTTTCTTCTGATCATAGTATCTACTATTTCTATTAACTTATCTGTAAGTGTATCTATATTCTAAGTTCCAAGATGAATCCTACTTTCATGAACTAACTTCTTTACCCACATTCATTCACAAAAATGTGGCAACCCTTATTTATTTTTCACTACACCCAGGTGGTGATGCAGTGGCTTTTACTCATTTGACATTGTATTTGAGCAATACAGTGCGTTGCTTCCAAGCAACGCCCTAGCATTAATATTTATATATCGTTGATCCATATCATAGAGATTCAACGAAGTTTTACATTAGCTATCAACTGCCTAACATAACCCTTCTCTTTTTTCGGGGCTTAAGATCGATTATGAAATGATTTACATTAAAGCACAGCATAGGCAGAGTTACTTCCCAAAGTTAAAATTAGATAAATCACTACCCAGTATTGGTCAAGCTTGGCCTAAAAAGAAGAGGCCTTATGGTTTATAGTGATATTCAAAAAAGAGGTTTAGGTATACTAGTATATACTAGGGTAAGTGGTAACTTATGCCTAGTGCTTAAGTATAGATGAGTAAATTATCTCACATAGCGCTTAGTTCAGTGGTGTTTACTTTTAAGTTTTGAATGCACTAAGGTTAGAATGCCCCCTTAGAAAATTTAAAGATCATTAAATATTTAGTAGTTAATTTAAGATTTTGAATAGTATGAGACTCATAATAAATTATGTTAACCTCATATCAATGGTTTAATTTAAGAGAATCATTTAGGTTTTAAAGAATATATGGAGGGCATATGAATGAAAGATCCCCAGCAAGAGCAGAAAAGATGATAAAGTAAAAGTAAGCTTAATGTATGAGTCTATGTGAGGAAACTTAAATGTTAATTGACTAAGCCCAAGTATATGAGATTAAAGAATAGCTTAGAATGATATATCTAGCTCACAAGAGTGAGTAGAGATGGTATAAGACCAACTTTAAAATATGAACTCCAATCTAGACTACCACCCTATGTATTAGTAGTTATTAGGCTAATAGTATGAGTCGAGATGTAAATAAAGAATGTTACAAGTATACATAAATGATATATCAATTTTAAGGATCTAGTCAAAAGTATGCAAAATGACCTATTTAGCTAAGCCTTAAGTTTGGTAAAAGAAGTCACATGCAAGCCTATGGCTCAAGTGAGGTACTAGTTAGAACCCCTTGTTAAGATGATGTATTAATGCTATAAGTAAATATAGAAAGGAAATTCTAGTTAATCTAAAAAGTAATTCAAAAGTTACTAAGAGGATTATTTCCTTAGTCAAGTGAGAAATCAAAAGAGAGTAAGGAAATAGTAAGATCAAATTAATATTAATGATAAGAGAACATAAGCATAATCTAGTGAGGAATTAAAACTTTCTTCTTATTTAAATACATGAGAAAGTAAACTTGGGAGGATTAAGAAAATATATAAGATGAAAACATGATTAACTTGTAGCTAGATAACTCCTAAGAGATAAAATCCTAAATTAGTAAATAGAGAGATATAAAGAAATAGAAAGAAAACTAAGAAGTTAGAACACAATGAGAAAATATCCTTAACCTGAAAGAAGTCTAGATGAGGGTTATTAAATAAATATAAAAAAGTGGTAGAGGTAAATTAAGAAGTGAGGATTTAATTAGCCAGGTCAATAGAAGTCCACTACTAGACTAGAGAAGTCTCCCTAGCATAAAGTATGTTCAGTATAGAAAATGACTAGTTAGAAAATGTAATAGCAATGAAGCTAGTATAATGGAGTTTAAAGTTACCAATAAAGTGGATCTCGAATACTTTAGAATTGTGTCTTGGAAGTCCCATCCTTTAATGATAATGTAAATAAGAGATGAGATAACAAGTTAATGCTAATAATTCCTTGAAAAGTTATGACATAAAGAGAGAAATACTGTACAAATGTATTTCAAAGCCCAAGAAGTGATGAAATAAGTTTAAGAATAAAGAAAATTTCTCACAAGGAATCAAGAGTTTTGAGGCAGATAAGTTATATGGCTCATCATAATAAGACCCTTCCTAAGAGAAAGAATGTATTAAAGAATCAAAGAACACATAAAAGGTATGCTTCATACTCTCTCATCCTTTATGGAGATTGGGTGAGTCAAATGAACACATAAGAAGTATGAGAATGTTTTATTAAAGTAAATAAAAAGTAGAAGGTAAAAAGGAATAACATAAGGAAGTCCCCCAATCACTCATATGAGTGAACTAATATGAGTTAATAGATAAAGAATGTGGTAATCTTAGTGCCAAAGATTTAGTAAAGTTTATGATCAATAAAAAAATAGTAAGGCAAAGAGTATTGGAATGCATAATAGTCTTTAGTATAGCTATCTTTGAATTCTAGCATAATACTTTAAAAAGCTATAATCGCGTAGTTGAAACAGTCATGATATTTTATAAGAACTAACTGCCAGTTTAAAGAGTAATTCATCATTCTATTGCCACATGATATAGAGAGAAGCCTTATAAATTAATAATAATAATAATAATAATAATAATAATAATAATAGTAGTAGTAGTAGTAGTAGTAGTAGTAGTAGTAGATATTTAAGATTGTTGGTAGGCTTGTAATGTATATGTGATAATGACTTTGAGTTTAGTCATGATGCACCTATATATTAATGAATGATATTGTTATTTGCTTGCTGTTGTGGTTGCATGATATTGAGCATGATCAACACAATAGTAATGTAACTCTTATGCACAGCAAATGATGGTATCAATCATAGAAAGTCTTTCCAATAGTCAAAGGATATCTAAGTTAGTTAAGAAGAAATATTAAAGGATTCTTAGAATATTTTAAAACTTCAGAAAGAAGTTAATGAGAAAGGAATCCAAGATACAATAATAATGTAAACTGAATATGCTAACGGCATAACAGATTTAAGAGCTATATGAGAATAGCATGTTTTATAGCATAAGTCCCTTATGTAATCTAGTTGATGAGGAATTGCTGATGAGAAAAGAATAAGCACACATTAATCACCTTGCAAGATTAGTTTAGATGCACTTTAATATAAAAGAAACACTTTAGTGTAAGAAAGGCACTCCAATGCAAGAGATGACACTTCAATGCAAGAAACAAAATATTGCCAAAGATAGTTGGATAAAAGCTATGTCAATTAGATACTCATTAAGAGTAAGCTAAACTTTACATCACCTATAAGAAATATCAGCCAATAAAAGTAAAAAGAGAAAGCTATGATACGACTAAAAGTGAGTAATTAATGGTACCACAATCAAGAAACAAAAAGATGTTCAAGAATATTACAGTTAAGGGACAAGAACGGATTCATGTCATACCATTATATAACTTGACTTTTTGCTTGCTTAAACATGCATGTGAGCATTGAACACTAATGGAATCATTGGAATGAAGAGTGTGTTCACTTGCCATTGTAAATTATCTACCTAAGTCTCTTGTTAGGTGTCTAGTTGCATTGTGTCTACTTGTCTTCTTTTAGAATGAAAAGTGTGTTTAGGCTTTAGGTTAAGCTTTCAAGGTGCAGTATGTAACACCCAGAAAAAGAGAATTGTTGGTGAATATTTGGAGGTTTAGAAAATATTTGGTGAATTGTTGAAATTGGGAATTTTCAATGGTTTGGTCATGGTACTGTGCATTAAGTCCGAAAATGAAACCATGCCATTCATAGACCAAATGGTGTCCAATTGTCATGAAATTCTATGAGCATAAACTAGATATCCACAGTGACCTATACCCACTGGAAGCACCTTAATTGGAGGTCTGTAGAGAGAGAAACGAATTGCTAAAGTTCTGTATCAGCATCAGGGAAGTTTCTGAACTTCGTTACTGTTCCATCGGTTTTCGAGGTCTTAGAACTCCTGAACTGATCTGGACTTATTTTTCTCCTCTAGTTAACATCTGTATCTTTCCAAATTGGTATAGTATGCCGAGATTGGATTTTTTTGGAATTAACTACGAATTTTCAAAGTTCATAACAGTAAACTGCACCAGTATCAGGGACAGCCGGACATCTGTCCTTATTTCGATGTCAAAGATGGTCTAAACGTTGAGATTGTAGTTGGGAGTTATTTTTAGTGTGAATTTAACATCCCAAGATTTCCAGAGAGATATGATTTTCTTGATTTCCATTTTTCTAGAATTAGTTATGATTTTCCAAAGTTGGAGCCAGAAATCTGACTTATGGGCTCATTTGAGAAAATGCAATTTCTTGGTTTTTGGCTTCATATCCGTGGTTTGTGAGTTGTTTGAGGTTATGTACAAGTTGTATAAATGGTGTTTGAGTAGAGAATGTGAATGATGGGTTCACGGGACCCACGGGGCAAGATATGACCGGTTAAACCCCGACTTTAAGTAGTTAAATACCACGGTTTCGGTCATTTTCCGGGGAAATCATATGGAATCAAGCCTAGAGGGAGATCAACTGGAGTGTAGTCAGTAAGGTGTTACACAGTACTAGATGAGCAACTCATAAGTCTAATCACTTGAAAATGAAAAATTAAAAAATTAACAAAAATTCAAAAAATTAAAGAAAAGAAAATTTTCCAAATTAATAGGAATAATTCTTCAATTGTGTCTAGAAATGGTGCCAAAAATGTGTTCGTGCAAAATCGCAACTCTAAAGTATCATCCCACAAGAAAAGAGAATCAATTTCCACTTGTCCAAAACCAATTTCTATTATGTAGAAAATGTGATGAAATTGAAATTATGGATGGAGAATTAAGATAAAATAGAATTCACTAGAATGAAGAACTGAACTATGAATGATAAAGGGCTATGGCATTTGGATTTCAATGTCTCTTCCTATAAATGAATAACATCAACTTATGCAACTTAATTTCATCATAATCAACAGCTGATTCCTTAAATTATATGAAGTTCCCTAGTGAGATAAAGCATGTGTACTTATGCTAGGCCTATGTCTACTTTTGGGATCATGCGCTATAAGACAAACCCGTTGAGCTCTATAAAATTCAGTGTACTCCTACATGTAGCAACTTGAGATACATGCAAGTTACTTTTAGCCTAGCCAAGATTACTATCTCTAGAAAATCTAAATCTAACTCTACTATTTAGGTGATCTCTCATAGTGATTTACCTTTCAATTCTTCTTACTACAAATCTAATTTCACAATTAGTGGCCAAAAATTGTAAAGATAAAATAATCTAAATAATGGATTAATTAGAAAAAGAATTCATTACATGGGCATCAAGAATTCAATCATAATAAAAAAAAACACAATTATCCAAACATCAGATCTAAAGGGTTTAGCTACTTATACTAAAAAATAACGATCTAAACGTAGAAATAATCAGATCTATTACAACTAAAGATGAAAAGAAGAAGCAAGGAAAAACTATGATGGCAACACAACAATCTTTAGATAGAAACTTTAAATCTCTCAAGTGTTAATTAGAATTTTCAAAGCTTTTCCTAGGCTATTGCCCACCTTCTTACTAAGCTCTTATTGCATTTTTACCAATTTTTCCTTAGGGTTCTTTCTTTTTTTTTTTTTCCAAAATTGTCATACCCTATTTTTTCTAAGCCCTTAGATATAAAAAAAAGGAAAAGGTTAATAACCATGATAATGAGATACTAGAAGTTCAGATAAGATAAAAGCTAAAATGGCTAAACGGAATAAATTGACATACCAGTAGTAAATTTATAATTTTGAGAAAAATTTTAGAAACTCAAGGAAAAGAGTTTTAAATGCCAAAATTAAGCTTATTAAGGTTCTTAAAGGTTTTAAAAATCATAGGGACTATCAAAATGGTTAAATCTTTGATGGTGTACTGTTTAAAGCTTTAGTTAACTGTAACTTTAACTGAACTTTTTCAAATTGTTTTAAATTTCAAAAATTTTAAATAAATATTTGTAATAAAGTAGATAGCCTAATTTTCATGAAAAAGACAATTTTCAAAAAAGATATGAAACATGCTCAAACAAAGGGAATTAAGTTAAGGGATGTAATTGATATTTTTAAAATCATTATAAAAATCTCCCTCCACCTCTAATATAGCCATGCCACCTCCTCCACTTCTCCAAACTAAATTAGAAGCTCTAAACCAGACCTTACATGGCATGAAAGAGAAGGAGGAGAGAGAAAGAAAAAGAATGCAAAATAGGTAAAGAAACTTGCATAATTCCAGGATTTACTAGTTAGCAACTTTCTCCTACTCTTTAATCTCTTTCTAGTAGTAGTTTTGGTTTCTTGAAAGAATGATTTTGGTGGCTAAACACTTAAGGAAAGAAGAGAATTTGGAGTAATTAATGGTGGTATAAGAACCTCTATTTGACAAGCTTTTAAATAAGGTATGATATAAGTTAGAAAATTTGCTTTTCCTTTGAATTCCACCTCTTTTATATTTAGCCTAGAGAGAGAAACTAGATAGGGAATTTGAGGTTGGTTAAAACTTGATGGAAATAAGGGTTTTGAAGGGAGTATAGTAAGATTATACAAAAATATCACTTAAGAAGCCATAGAAACCAAATTAGGCCACCTAGGGTTTCAATTGCACCATGGCAGTTATAAAGCCCTAAGAAGATATTTTAAGTCATTTAAGACCGCACTTAAACTAGAAAAGAGCCAAGGATACTTCATATGTATCAAATTCTCTAAGAAAAATGACAAAACTCTATTAGGCTATTAAGGGTGCATGGTCTTGGCCTATCATGAGATAGGGTACCTAGGGAGTGCTTTCATGAGTTTTAAGATTTTAAGATGTCTAAATGTGTGCATTGAACACTAGTGGAACTATTGGAATGAATTTAGAAGCCCTATTTTAAAAGGTAAAATTTTATAGTACAAAAAAAGCCTAAAAAAGCAACTTAACTTTTTGCTTTCCTAAACATGCATATGATGACCTTAATGAGTCCTATTAGAGTTATATAGCTGATATCAAGTGAGAATTTAAAGATTAGAAACTGAATTATGAAAGTTGCCACTTAAGGTAGGAAGGAAATCAAATCATTATTGAAATAACTATAATGAGGCAAAATATATATTTAAAAAAAAGCATAATAAATATTATCTATTCATTATATACAAATGACGATGTAATGCCTTTTGCTGCCTCTTTCAACTATCACCAAAGGTGGAGTTGATCGCTTAGACTCCTAAAGCATCCACAACATAACCATCATCATTAGTTAATGCATTAATTTCACATAAAGTTGGAATAACTAATTTACCTAACATCTAAGGTTTGATGTTTAATCCTATATTCCCAATTTTAGAATTCATTAACTTACTTCAACTTTTTCATCCTTTAATAAGTATTATATTACAATACAATTTCCACTACACTCTTTCATCAAGTTACTCCATGTTGTAGTTATTTCTGTCTTTAACTCTAATTGACAATTACTACCTTACTAAACAATTCCACTTCTTTATTTGCAAAATTTTTTCCCACCATCAAGAGAGTCATTTAACTACAAAATTTAACTTCTTTATTTTTTGAGAGATTTATTCAAGTGATCAATTGCCTTGCAACAGATACCCTAACCTAAATAAATTTTAATGAAATTAATATGGCACTAATAGATTTATTGTTTATCTTAAAAAGTTAGACTTGTAAAATCTAGGTTAAACTCCATTAATCAACTTACTAATTTCTTCCTACTTCCTACATCACTTTTTGCTCAAATAAAATTTTTCCATTTTTGTGTAATACACTACAAGTGAAATTAGATCTTACCTTAGAAAGTTGAGCTTGAAAATTTGGATTAGGGATGGTTCACCCAAGCATAAATTCAAATAATTTCCCTTTAAAACCAAAAACCCATAATCAAGCTAATTTTCAAGCTTAGGAAAGAAAGAGAAAAATAAAATTCACTTTACCGAAGCACGAAAGGTTTGAAGAACAGAAGGAAGATGATTTACCAAGGGAAATAGAGCTCTAAAACTCCTTAATTCATGCAACATCTATAGCTGCACACACCTACCCTAAAACACGTCACAACAAGGGACACTTCACATATTGGATTTGTTTGGACAGAAGGGAATTAGTTTAGCTAAGGTCACTTTCTTCCACCTCTCAATGCAAGGTTTAGGCCAAAATTAAAGCTTACACCTTGACATTCATGGTTGCACAGTTGAACATGTAATATTCAAAAAAAGAAAAAAAATATCTAAATAGTATGATGATAATAGATCGATATACATGATATTTTAGAATACTAACTCAATTTTTATATATGCAAAAAATTACCTAAGTTGTCAATTCACCACAAGAATGTAATTAATTTCTAACATACATACTTAATTGAATTTTGATTGATACAATATATATATATATATATTACAATTATATATTTTTTTCAACCAACTTTCAGTTTGATATCAAATAGCCAACAGTAGTAGGGTAATAAAAGTAAAAATTTACACTAAAAATTGATTAAAAACATTAAAAAAATCCATAAAAAAAATTATGCATGTTAGGTTTGCTAGCAAAGAGCGACCAAAAAATCAATTAAAATTTCAATCAGTCATAAGCATAGCCAAGTGACCAATTGAATTTTTTTATATATTTTAATTCATGTTAATTATATTAATCCATTTTTGTTCTATTTTTATATTTAAATTTTATACTTAAAGAAATGGATGACCATTCTATATTAATAATGGGGCAAGTCCAATTTTCTTTTTAATTTTAACACTTTGTCTAATGGTTAAAATTTAAGATTTAATTTTGTTTTATCAAAACTATTTTTAATATTATAATATATTAATTTTTATTAATTTTTATATAATTTTCTAATGTAATTATTAAAGTAATTTTTAGTTTAGTTTTATTATTTTATTGATTTATTTATTAATTATATATAATTTCTTTGATATCATTTTTTATTAAATTTAACCATTGCATTTTTTAACATTATAAAGTAACTATAAGGAAAATTGAAAAATAGTTGTTTATACATAATTTATATAAAATGTTTTGCATTTTCTCAACTTCATTTCTCTTCTCTACTTCATTTTTCTTCTTTTTCTTTTGTGTTATCTCTCTTTTCTCTCCTTCAATTCTAATCATTCATAGTTTAAACTCTATTTTTCTTTCTTTTACTTCTGCACATTTGCAATTATGTAATATAAATTGAATTTTTGCAATGAAAAAGTAGGTGTTTAGTTCTCTTGAAGCTGAAGCCCATCTTTGATCAATTAAACAAAAGCTAGTAATAAACAAAACCTTTGAGGCATGATACTACTTTGAGCATTTAAAGTTTTACATTTATATTTAAGGAACTAATACTGCAAATTGAGATGGTTCTCAAAACTCTTTATTCTTCATAACAAATCTTGGAACATTCCAAGCTTTGATATTCACTAAGATAGAATTTCTCCAGGTGTGATAAAAGACTTTGAGGAACAAGTTTTAGTTCTATTAGGATTAGAAAAGTTAATGACAATCTAACCACAAATATAAAAGTTACAAGGTTAATGGAACCTGTAACAATCAGAATTTTTGAAAATTTTTTAAGTTTTAAAATTTTTCTCAGTTTGCTAGCTACAACCTAACTATAGCAAACAAGAATCCACCTAACTATAGTGAATATACCAGTTCGTTAGAGTGAGAATGCTTCTAGCTGTAGTGAGTTTGAGCGTCCCATACAAAAACCAGAGAGTTCCTCGCAATAGCGCTATAATGAGAAAAAAGGGCTTAGGACTGATACGTGCTCGCCATAGCGAGGGTTATTTTTCGCTATAGCGAGGGTTAGTCCAAAAAAGCGTGAAAAAGGAGAATTTTTCTTCTTAAAGAGTCTAGATCCTTCCCTTTTCTTTTAACCAACTTAAGCTTTGTATAAAATAGAGAAAAAGGGCTTAAAAAAGAGAGAGAAACCAAGAGAAGCTAAGAAAGAAGGAAGGAAACCAAGGAAAAGGTAAGTAAAACTGGAGATTTCTATAGCTCTCCTTCTTAGAATTTTGTTCTTCTCTCTTTGCCTTCTCTTTCTATGGTGTTGGTTGTTGAATTAGTTTTGTTTTGAGCTTGGTTCAAAAAGGGGAGAATGGAGAATAAAACGAAAGGTGAAGGCAAAAGAGAACCACTCTTGAAAGAAGTTAGAACTCAAGGTAGATGCTTATGTATCTTGCTTCTTCTTCTTTGCTTCTTATGTATGTTGATTCTACTAACTTGAGAGCTTGAGAGAGGAAGGAAGTTATGACCTAGAATAAGTAAGAAACCCTTGAATTAGAGTGTGAGAAGTTAAGAAATGCAAAGGAACTATGAGAAGAACTAATGGAAATTAAGAGGGAAAAACTAGGGATTTAATCTCCTAGCCTTTGTGAGTAATTGTTTAAGTTCCAAGAGAGCAATTGCATGCTACTTATTGTGTCTAAGCTCAAGAGAATCGACTCCATCTAGTTGTAGTTTTGAGACTAAGAAAGATAAAGAGAAATCAAAAGGGAAGGCTTGTGTTGGCTTACAAGGTAGCTCTCCATTCTTTCTTGTTGCATTCTTGGATATATAATAGTTATTGTATACTTATGTATGTGCTTGTATTATGATACATGTCATTTGATGTTGCCTTGATACATTGGTATTAATATGCTTATATTTTAGGTTGTAAAAGTTTACTCAGGTGAGGTAATGCCAAAAGTCCCTTATGATGGGTGAGGTAGAGCCAAAAGTCTCTAGAAATGGGTGAGACAAGGCCAAAAGTTTTATAGACGAGTAAAGCCAAGTCAAAAGTTCTTAAAACAAGGGTGAGGCCATCCAAAGGTCCCTAAAATAGGATGAGGTTAGACCAAAAGTCCCTAGAGCTCATTCTTGGCATTAATATGATAGTCATGGCATGTAAGTCATGTGTTGTATGATTTTGATTGGTTAGATACCTACTTGCATGTTTTGACTTGTTTATATGCCTTGATTTCTTCCTTGAATGAATACATGAGCTATTGAGATTCTATGAATCTCACCCCCTTCCCTCTCCCATCTTAACATATTAAGTGGACCTCAAAAAGACCAAACTGCAAACCAAGGTGTCTAGTTGAGCATGGTTAGTTAGTTGTATAGCTTGTTTTAATTTTTTTGATGTAAAGAAGTGTCAAAATAAATATATACCTATTAATTTTTAGATGTAAATATTTGAGCAAGTGTAAATGTATGTATAAATGATGTGTGAACCATGTATAGAGCCAAGGCAATGGAAATATGAGATTTGACCATTTGGTGGCTTGTATGTGGTAGTGTATTCTTGCTTGTAGCATATCGAGTTTGAGATGTATGATGGTTCATACCACCTGGGCAATTCATATATGTTGTGTTTATACTTTAAAGCTTACTCAAGAGGTGCTAGAGCATGTAGGAAGTTATTTAGACATACTTTAAACCATTTATGATATCAAATTTGCCAAATTTGTGAGCTATATCAAAATATGACCAAATGAACTCTTCTTGATATGAAATTTGGCATGCATCTAGAACTTGGTATGAGATTTTTGGGAAGCTAAAGTACAAAATATTTGAAGGTCTATGGAATATTTGGAAAATTGTTGAAATTGGAGAATTTTCTGGTTTTGGTTAGTACACTGTTCCCATGGGTCGAAAATAAATCTATGTCATTCATAGGGCAAACGGTGTCCAATTATAATGAAATTTTATAAGCATAAACTAGACACCCACAGTGACCTATACCAACTAGAAACACCTCAATTGGAGGTCTATAGAGGGAGAAATAACTTTATGAAATTCTATGTCATTATTAGGGAAGCCATCTGACCTTCGTTACTATTCCATCCATTTTCAAGCTTTAGGGGCTATTAAGATGATCTAAATTTTTCCCCTCTAGTTAATATCTGTAGCTTTTCAAATTGGTATAGTTTTCTAGGATTAGATTTTTGTGGAATTAGTTATGAATTTTTGAATTTCATGACAACAAATTATATCATAACTAGGGATAATGTAACACCTTCATTTCTAGCTCTCTTGCATCATGCCTTACATGCTCATATGCATCTAGGAAGACTAAAGTGAGGTCTCCCTTATTTGATTTCATGCATTTACTTAAGGATGTAGCATGGTCAAGATTCACTGTAGTGTCACATGGACCGGGTGAGCTCTTTCTATGCATCCTTATGCTTAGTTGCACTATTAAGACCTATTTCAATCCCAAAAATATGCTTTAAACTCATGGAAAGCAAAAAGGGATATGAGACATGCAATTTCATTTTCGGCAGATTTGGCTTCATTTCTGGGCTGAGTTTGAAAATTTATAACTAAATACAGAAAAATCGTAAACACACAATCTCAGTCATTCTAGAAAGCTTAAGACATATAATTCATGCTAAAAATATGTAGAAGTCTCAATATCTCACATATCATGCGTTTGACATCCGAAATCGTCCACTGGTCAGAGGGGGTTCTGTTACTGTCACAGTTTACTGATATGGACTTTGGAAATGTCTAACTAATTCCACAAAAATCCAATGCTTACAAACGATATCACTATGGAAATATGTGGATGTTAGCTAGAGAGGAAAAATATTTCCAGGTCAGTTCATCAAGCCAAACTCCCGGAAACCGATGAAACAGTACCTCGGGTCTGGTAGGATGACTGATTCTGGGCTGGAACTTCGAAATTGCATATCTTCCTCTCTAGACCTCTAAATGAGGTGCTTCCAGTTCCTACAAGTTACTGTGACTATCTAGTTTCTGTGTATAAAATTTCGTAGCCATTGGACTACGTTTGCCCCTCGGATGACACGGTTTCTAATCTGACCAAGTGAACAATTTTTTCAAAAATCTGAATTTCTGATGTCAACTTTGAAAAATCATAGAAAATGATATAGACCTCCAAATGAATTGATATTTAGCTTTCCAAAAAGCTCTAACCAATATATAATCACATGTTAAATTTCAAAGCAAGAGGAGGTCATTTGGTTAACTCTTGACATCAAATGCAAAAAGCCACTTTCTTGGCTAAAAATGGGGCTCATGGGGTCCAATCTTAGTTCTTCTACCTCTATGACTCTTTGAGCACATGAGAAAGCATCTATAGGGGCCATCAATCATGGCTCAAGTGTCTAGCAACCCAGATTGGAAAAACTCACTACCCCATGCCCACTTATACACTCATGTGGCCTATGCTAACATTGTGCTTTTCATAATCAAGACTTGCTTCTTCATTCAAAATGGATCTCATTCTCATATATACATCATAAATACATTGACTTGCAAACATTCATAGATGCTACATCATATACATTATTAATTTACATCTCTTGTCTCATATACAACATAATTACAAGAAGTTCCTTTACAAGTCTTCATTAATCTCCCTAGCTTCAAGCTTGGTGTCTCCCATCTCTAACCTCACTTGGTCCACCTAGCATATTTGGATGGTGGAGAGGAGGAGTGAGATTCAAAGAATCTCAATAGCTCATCTCTCATTCAATCATACACACAAAGCATGCAAACAAGTCTCACTATGCATGTATGGCATGTTAGCATATAAAATCATAATGAAAGCATTTGCTACATTTAAACTGGCCATGCATAAAAGAAAAACATTCTCAACATGTGAGTAGGCCATACATAACATATGAAAGCTTGCCAAGTACATGGGTTAGCCTCACCCACTCACTTGTGGATGTTGGACTTGCCTCACCCATTCTTAAGAGGTTCTTAGACTCAACCTTTACTCTTTGGGAGTCAACCTCACTTTTGGGAGACTCTTTACTTTGTCTCAACTAACTTGAGGGTTTGGCTCATCCTCACCATGGCTAAGGGTTATTGGCCTTTCCATTCCTCAAGCAAACCAAAACAATCATATAAATTATCATTTCAATTCATAGTGTATCATCATGCTAACACACTTCTCATAACTCATATCATACATACATACAAGTAAGACAATGTAAACACACAATTATGCATGAAAGAAGGTGGAGAGAGATACCTTTTTAACTAATCACAACTTTCCTCTTCAATTTGTCTCCTCCCTTATTGGTTTCACAACCACTCTAGATGGGAGAGCTTCTCTTGAACCTAACCACACAAGAAGCATGGAATTAATTCCTTAATACTTGATTCATAAGCTAGGGATCTCTTCTTATCAACCCTACTGAGCATGTCAAACTAGGTCTCTTTCTCTCACTAGAATCCATGAGTTATCCTCTCTCTTTTCTCAAACTCTCAAACTCTTAAGAAGGAAAGCAAGGAAGAGAGGGCTACATGACTTCTAGCCTCCCTCAAGAGTGATGTCCCACTCTCCCTCTTCTGAACCAAGCTCAAGACCTAACTATTCTAACAATCAAAACCGTGGAAAGAGAGGGTAAGGGGAGAAGAGTAACATACTAAGAGAAAAGCCATGGAAATCCTTACCTTTCTTGTTCTTCCTTCCTCTTCTAAGCTTCTCTCTCTCTCCTCCGCCCTTTTCTCTCTCTTAGAGTGAGCTTAAGTCGGTTACAGAGTGAAAGAAGGAGTTGGGACGCTTTAAAAAGTCAAATTCTCTATTTTCACGCTTTTCTGGACTAACCCTCACTATAGCGAGCCATAACCCTCGCTACGGCGAGCTTGAATAAGTCCCAGACCTCTGCCTTCGCTACAGCGTGCGCTACGACGAGCAACTCCCTGGTTTTTGTATGGGGTGCCCGAACTCGCTATAGCTAGAAAGCAGTCTCGTTATAGCTAGACCATTTTTTGCTATAGCGAACAGGTACATTCGTTATAGCCGGGCTGTAGCTAGCAGACTTAGAAAATTTTCAGCTTCCAAAAATTTTCAGCTTTTCTTTTCCTTCCCTTTTCTTTTCTTCTTCTTTCTTTTTCTCTTGGTTGTTACAGATAGCCAGACCTCTGTCTCTTTTTCGGTATCAAACTTAGTCCAAACACTGAGATTGTGGTTTGGAATTATTTTTATGTAAATTTAACATCTAGATTTTTCTAGAAAGCTATGGTTTGCTTAATTCTTATTTTTCTAGAATTAGTTATGATTTTTCAAATTTAGAGTCAAAAATCTAACTTTTTGGTGTGATTTGAGAAATTACATTTTCTAGTTTTTGGCTTCATATCCATGGTTTATGGGGTGTTTTATGCTATTTATGAGTTGTATAAATGGAGTTTAAGTAGAGAATGTGATTGATGGGTTCATAGGACCCACGGGATGAAGTATGACTATTTAAACCCCGACTTAAAGCAATAAAATGCCACAATTTCAATCCTTTTCTTTGGAAATCATATGAAATCGAGCTTAAGTGATGGATATTCATAGTTAATATATTATGGTGTTACATTTTTGGTGTAATGAATGTAATTTTAGTAAAATGACGAAATGAGCCATATAAATGCAAGTCCTTCTCATTGACCTAGATAATGTCCCAAAAAAATTGGGTACTCCTAAACTCCTAAAAATGATAATTCTAGGCTCAAATGAAAAGAAAAATAGATTTAGGATGGAAAAATAATTTGCAATGAAAATTGATGAAACATAATAGCATTGTCATAAATACATGCAACTTTGGGAAAATCACATAAGAGGGCTTTTTAAATGAAAGTTTTGAGTTGCCCAAGGTTCTCAGAGATCCTAAAAACTATGAGAATCCCTGGGACTGGTAAAGCCCCTCCGGTGTATGTTTTTCAACGTTAGTTGACCCGAACTTTGACAAATTTATTCGATAAGGTTTTAGCTCCAAATTGAGTGATTCTAATGGTATTTTATTAAATTGGGAACCTAAATTTTATAATGGAAAAGACGGTTCTCAAAAAGGAGCTAAAACGAAGCCGAAATGAACTTGTCATTGTGGAAGGGAAAAATTGGAAATATGAGCTTCTTGAACCTTCTAAAGACTTCCACACTTTTCTCCATTCTTCTCCCTCTTATTAGGCACAACTTCTTCTGCCTAATTTACAGAAAAAATAGTATCTCCTTAGGTGCATCAAAAGGGGAAGAAAACCCAGGAAAACTAGGTAATTTCATGGAATTTTAAGCTCTTCCTTCTTCCAATCCTCTTCCTCTCCTTCTTGGCTTTCTTTTTATGGTTTTCTTAGGTGATTTGATTCTGGCTTTGGTCCAAAACAAGAGGGGAATTTTCGAAAATCAAGAAAGGAAGTAAAACAAAGAGAAGGAGTCTTGAAAGGAAGCCAAAATCCAAGGTAAATGCATGGTTTAATTGCTTCTCCTCTTTGCTTCTTCTTGACATATGTTTGGCCAAATTAAAAGGGGGTAGAAGGAGATGGATTTTGGGTAGAACCAAGAGAGGAACTTAGAAAAAAGAGTGTAAGGATTAAAATATGACAAGAAATTCAAGTAAAAACCAAAGGAAATCAAGATAGAAAAGTGTACGCTTTTTTAGGGTTTTGTAAAATCTAATTTTGTGTGAAAGTTTTCTTGGCTATTTGAATGTTTCCTTGAGCTCCTAAAACCTCTAGAAAGCCTCCCAAGTGGCTCTCCCATCAAGGAAAAATCACAAAGTCCATGAACCTCCATTATGGTGCATATTTTGGCCAAGCTAGATTCATTAGGCTAGGGAATGTTGTAATTTGTTCTAGCCTTGGTTTAAGACTTTATATGATGTTAGAAGATGGGAAAAATCATTGAAAAAAATTTAGGAGCCATAGATTGGGAGATGGGATAATGGTGTCCATAATGGTGCTTTGTGAAGCAATTTGATTTTCCAATTGTGCAATTGAATGTGTGATGGCTCTAAGGATCTTAAATGAGTCCAAGAATTCTAGAAATAACAAGAGAATGGAGCCTAGAACTTGAAATGAAAGAGTTGCTTCATTAAGCCAATTATGGAACCATAATGCCAAGTATGAAACCAAGTGTGGGTTTAAGTTTTAGTTTAATGTCTTAGCTTACTTCAATTATGTGATTGTGTATTCCTTGTGCTGTCTAGGCCAAGAGAACAATCAACCATCTAAGTGCTCTTGTGAAATCAAGGAGGAGAAGGAATTAGCAAAGTAAAGCTTGCATTAATTGAAAGGTATCTCTCCACCTCATTCTCTTGTATTCTTGTGTGCATATGTATAGCTTTGTGTGCTTGTGTATACTCTTGTGATTTGAGAACATACCACGTGATGTCTTGAGGTTGCATTGGTACCAATGTGTTGTCTTGAATGCCATTGATTATGAGAATGACTCTCAAGGGTGAGGTGATGCCAAAAGTCCCTTAAAGTGGGTAAGGATGTGCTAAAAGTCTCAAGACATAGGTGAAACTAGACTAAAAGTCCTTGGGATGGGTGAGGCTAGGTCAAAAGTCCTAAGGCCAAGAGTGAGACAAATCCAAAAGTCTTAGGAATGGGGTAAGACAAAACCAAAAGCCCTAGAGCATGAAAATGGTTTGATGTGGAAATGTGGCATGGAAATGTGGCATTATACATTTTATGTTTGCACATTTGAGATTTTAATGTATGTATATTTTGAATGTATATGTGAATGGGTGAGTGAACTATTGAGATTCTAGGAATCTTACTCTCCTTCCTTCCATTATCTTGAAATGCCTAGGTGATGATCAAAAAGCAAGGAGTGCAAGCCAAAGACCTTGAGAGATTGCATTTTGTATGTTATGTAACCTTATTTGCATTTGAATGTCAAAGTGAGCTTGTACATATTATTTTTGTGATGTAAGACCATGAACAAATGTAAAATGATGTATGAATATAATGTAGATCTTATGTGACACTAAATCCATAGAATTATGCAAATTGGCTCTTGAATGGCTTGATGCAACTATGCATTCTTGGATGTGGAATGACTGAAGTTAGATGCATGGGATTTGAGACCATTTGAGCAGCTTTCATAAGTCAAAATTATGCTTTTAAACTTTCCCAAGAGGTGCCAAACTCAAAAAGAGGCCATTTGGACCACAGTGACTCTGGGTAGGGAGCAAAAATGACCATTTCATAAGGCTATATCACTTTTTATCCAAATGAGCTCTCCTTGGTCTAAAATTTGGTATGTATCTAGATCTTATTGAGAGATTTTTGGGAAGCTAAAATTGGTAATTTTTGGAGGTCTTTGGAATATTTGGTGAATTGTTGAAGTTGGAAATGTTTCTGGTTTTGATCATTGGTACTGTAAAATTGGTCTAAAATTAAATTCTGTCACTCATAAGGCAAATGATGTCCAATTATCACAAAATTTTATACAAAGAAACTATACATTCCCAGGACTTACACCAACTAGAAGCACTTTATTTGGAGGTCTAAAGAGGGAGATATGAATTTTTAAATATTCTATTCAATATCAGAAACTTCACCTGACCTCAGTTACTATTTGATTGGATTTTGAGGCCTGCCCATGCCTGAGTTAGTCTGGAGTTATTTTTTACCTCTAGCTAACATCCACAAATTTCCATATTGGTATCATTTGCATAAATTGGATTTTTTTGGAATTACGTAGAAATTTTTGAAGTTTTCTGTAGAATTCTATGATAGCTCTAGGGGACAATTTGACCTTTAGATATTTTTGGATGTCAAACATCCTTTGTGATAGATGTTATGATCTGAACATATTTTTAATATGAATTGAACATCTGTAGCTTTCCAGAATGACTAAGAATGCATGATTTTAATTTTTATAGAATTAGTTATGATTTTTCAAAGTTTGTGACAGAAATGAGCCAAAGCTGGCCGAAAATGAATGTCCATATTTTATGCTTCATTTCAAATTTCTTGAGATGTAGGACACTTTTGATGATCTAAATGAGTTGTATCTATGTAATTAAATATGGGAATATGTTGTATGAGCTCACATAGTTCACGTGACACCGAACAAAATTTTTATACGTGACGCAATGCAAAAAATAATCAATATTTTAATGTCATTTTCTTGCCTCTCATATGAATTAATTGATATGAGATATAAAGATAGCTTGGAATGAGCTAAGAAAATTATGGTATTACATTTGGTATTAGAGCAAAGGTTCAAGCACTTTTGCTCGGTGTTGGGCTCTTGAATGGTGTGACTTGCCTATGTTTGGTGTGAATTGCCATGAAAATGATAGCATACATATGCATATGTGCTTGTAATATGATTGTGAACTGAGGGTTGCTACTTCTTTTCAGACATAGTTGAAACTAGATGGGGCAAGGGTAGAGGCAGGTTGCCCAGGGCTCAAAGAGCTGAACCAGAGATTCCGGTTGGGCCTGAGGATCCATTACCGACCATTGTGGAGAGGCTTGATCGGTATAAGGCTATGATGGGCCAACAGTAGGAGATGCTGAAATAGCTGGGGTACATTGCCCAACAACAGCATGACATGATCATGCAGTTACAAGATACCCTGGCCAGGTAAGAAGAAGCCAGGAGAGAAGCCCCTGTATCTCAGCCTTCCACTTCTAGTATTCCACCTGCACCTCCCTAGGAGCCTGCTCAGACCCAGACGCCTATCCAGAAACTGTTGAATCAGTTTAGGAAGAACAGTCCACCCTTGTTTGATGGGAGTTGGATATAGATAAGATGGAGGCTTGGATTATAGAGCTAGAGAAAATATTTTTGGTGATGGATTGTACCACAAAGCAGAAAGCTCAGCTCACTACTTTCATGCTACAAAAGGAAGCCGATAGGTGGTGGTGTAACACAAAACCCCTAATAGGGACCAAAAACATACAGATCACTTAGGAAAGCTTCTTGGTCCAGTTTTATGAGAAATATTTCCCTAGTTTGGTGAGAAAAAAGAAAAAGAGGGAATTTATGAGTTTGAGACAGATTGATGAGATGACTGTGGACTAATATGTGGTCAAATTTATTAAGTTGTCTCAGTATTCATCTTACCTCTAGAGGTATGATAATGAGCCTTGGAGATATGAGCAATTTGAGATTGGATTAAAACCCTTAATTAGCGATAGAGTTACTCCACAGCGGATTAGAAAGTTCAATACCCTTGTGGAGGTTAGCAGGGTGATTAAGAATAACCTATGAACTATCATGCCTGCTACAACTACAGCTAGTCAAAAGGAGGCTTCAAAATTGAAAAGACCGAGACCAGAAGAAGGTTCCAACATGACACTTAGCACCAAGAGGAGAGGCAAAGTGCCATAGAATAAAAGGCCACAGCGGGACAAGCCAATGCCACCTCTTCGAAGCCAGTCATCCTTCCAGCAGTCTTTGGTGACATGCTTCAAGTGTGGGAAGCTAGGGCACATTGCTAGGAATTGTCCCCAGATGGATATAGTGCCTCCTCCTAAGCCACAAACTCAGGGCTGAGTATTCACCCTTACTCAGTAGGAAGCCAGTGCGTCCTCCAGTTTGATTTGAGGTACGTTGATAATGAATGGCTTTCCTATAGTTGCTATATTTGATTCGGGTGCTAGTCATTCGTTTATATCCTATGATTGTGTGAGGCAATTTGATTTATCTAGTTGTTAGTGTCTTGCCATTTGATTTATCTATCACCACACCTACTGGAAGCCACATGGTTACTTCCTATACTTGCTTAAATGTTAATGTTCAATTCAATCATTGTCATACCACTATTGATTTAATCTGTATGCCCTTCCATAATATTAATTTGATTGTTAATATGAATTAGTTGGCCGAGAATAATGTGGTACTTGATTGTGAACACTGTACTATTTCCTTACTTGTGGGACTATACTTAGGGTAGAAGCTGAGTTATCCTTTGTGACTACTGCCCAGGCTGAGAGGTATTTAGAGTGTGGATGTCAAGAGTTCTAGTCTTTTCTCTATTCAGGCTGAGGTAGAGGAAGGGATAGAGGAGATCCCAGTTGTCAGGGAATTCTTGGAAGTTTTCTTTAAAGATTTTAACTTTAGTGGTATACCCCCTGAGAAAGAGCTAGAGTTCCTTATAGACATAGTGCCTAAGGTTAGACCGGTATCTAAAGCTTCTTACAGGATGGCTCCCGCTGAGCTCATTGAGTTGAAAAAATAGATAGAAGAATTGTTAGAGAAAGGGTTTATACGCCCTACTGTTTCACCTTGGGGAGCTCCGGTGTTATTTGTGAGAAAGAATGATGGTAGCTTATGATTATGCCTAAATTATAGAGAGTTGAATAAAGTTACCATCAAGAATAAATATCCTCTCCTTAGAATTAATGATTTATTAGATTAGTTAGCTAGTGCATTTGTGTTTTTCAAGGTAGATCTTAGATCTAGGTACCACCAGTTGAGAGTAAAAATTGAAGACGTTTCAAAGATGGCCTTCAGAACGAGATATGGGCATTATGAGTTCCTTGTGATGCCATTCGGGTTGACGAATGCGCTCACCGTGTTTATGGATTACATGAACAGGGTATTCAGATCGTATCTAGATCAATTTATGGTAGTCTTCATTGATGATATCCTAGTGTACTCTAGATCCTTTGAGGAGCACGAAAGGCATTTGAGATTAGTCCTAAAGACTCTGAGAAATAAGAGGTTGTATGCCAAACTTAGTAAATGTGAGTTTTGGCTAATCGAAGTGAGATTCTTAGGTCACGTGATCTCACGAGATGGGGCCGCTATGGATCCCTATAAAGTTAAGGCTGTGTTACTGTGGGATAGACCTAAAATGATCACCGAGGTTAAGAGTTTCTTAGATTTGGTAGGGTACTATAGATGATTTATTCAAGGCTTTTCTCAGATGGCCTTACCACTAACGAGACTGACTAGGAAAGAGACACCTTTAGTGTGGGATGATAGATATGAGAGGAGTTTCTAGGAGTTGAAGCTCCGTTTGACCACTTCCTTTGTACTGATTATCCCTGACCCTAGTGAGCCGTTTTTGGTTTATTGTGATGCCTCGGGTAAAGGGTTAAGATGTGTGTTGATGCAATAAGGTAGAGTAATGGCATATGTCTCTAGGAAGCTGAAGTCTCATGAGGAGAATTATCCCACACATGACCTGGAGTTAGCTGCTGTAGTATTTGCTCTTAAAATTTGGAGGCAGTATCTGTATAGTGCTACCATAGAGATTTATAGTGACCACAAGAGTCTGAAATACCTGTTCGATCAAAAGAAACTGAATATGAGACAAAGAAAATGGACGGAGTTCCTAAAAGACTATGATTATGTGTTGAAATATTATTCAGGTAAGGCTAACGTGGTGGCCGATGCCTTGAGTAGGAAATCCATCCATGTAGCCCATATGATGATTAGGAAGTAAGAGCTCTTAGAGAAATTTAGAAACATGAACCTCTCCTATGAAGTGGTATCGGGTAAATTGTATCTGAGTGAAACCCGACTTAAGAATGTATTGAGAACCCAGATCTTAGATGCCCAGAGAAAGAATGAGTTCCTGAGACGGATCAAGAATGAGATTTCTCAAGGTAAGACCTCAAATTTCAGGATGTCTGAGGATGATATAATAGTATATCAGGATAGAATATGTGTGTCTAGTTAGAATAAGTTGAGAAAAAGCATTTTAGAAGAGGCACATAATAGTAAGTATACTATCCACCCAGGTGCCACCAAGATGTATCAAGATTTGAAAAGAATTTTTTAGTGGCCAGGGATGAAGAATGATGTGACTGAATATGTGGCTAGATACCTAGTATGTCAGAGGGTAAAAGTAGAACATCAGAGACTCGCTGGGTCATTGCAACCCCTAGATATCCTTAAGTGAAAGTGGGATAGTATAGCCATGGACTTTGTTATAGGGTTTCCCAGGACATTCTCTAGACACGATGCTATTTGGATAATTATGGATGGATTGACGAAGTTTGCACATTTTTTAGCTATCAGGGTTACTTACACACTAGATAGATTAGCCCAATTGTATATTAGAGAGATAGTGCGACTTCACGAAGTACCCAGTAGCATAATTTTAGACAGAGACCCCAAGTTCACATCGAATTTCTAGAAGTCGTTGCAGCATGCCTTAGAGACCAAGTTGTGGTTTAGTACTGCATATCACCCTTAGATAGATGGTCAGATTAAGAGGACCATCCAGACCTTGGAAGACATGTTGAGGGCATGTGTGTTAGAAATGAGGGGTAACTGGGATGTATACTTACCATTAGCAGAATTTGCATAGAATTACTGTTACCATCCAGTATTTAGATGGCCCCTTATGAGGCTTTATATAGGAGAAAGTGCAGATCCCTTCTGTGTTAGGTTGAGCTAGGTGAGAGGAGCATAATAGGACCTAAGATTTTAGTCCAGACTACCCGATAGATAGAATTGATTAGAAAGAAACTCTGCACGGCCCAAAGTAGGTAGAAAAGTTATACCGATAAGAGAAGGAGGCCATTAGAGTTTGAGATTGGAAATCACGTGTTCATCTGAGTGTTTACAGTGACGGGGGTAGGTCGATCAATGAAGGTAAGAAAGCTCATCCTAGGTATATTGGTCCATTTGAAATCCTTGAGAAAATTGGACCCGTGGCTTATTGGATAACATTACCTCTTAACCTAGCCCAAATCTATAGTATTTTTTATATCTCCCAGTTGAAAAAATACTTACTAGATCCTTCATACATCATAGAATATGAGTATGTGCAATTGTAGGAAGATCTTTCCTATGTAGTGAAACTGGAGAGAATTATGGATGCTAAGCTGAAACAGCTGAGAAGCAAGAACATTCCTCTGATGAAAGTGGTCTAGAGAGGCTTGACATTTGAGGAAGCAACCTGGGAATTGGAGGATGAAATAAGATAAAAATATCCAAAGTTATTCCCTTGAGGTATGTATTTAAATTTCGAGGATGAAATTTCTTTTAAAGGGGGTGGAAATGTAACAACTAGAATTTCTGAAAATTTTCTAATTTCTAAAAATTTTCTAAGTCTGCTGGCTATAGCCCAGCTATAGCAAATATACCTGTTCGCTATAGTGAGAATCCACCTAGCTATAGCAAATGTACCAGTTCACTATAGTGAGTTCGGGCATCCCATACAAAAACCAAGGAGTTCTTCGCAATAACGCACGCCATAGCGAGAACAAGGGCCTAGAACTAATACGTGCTCACCATAGCGAGGGTTATTTTTCACTATAACGAAGGTTAGTCCAGAAAAGCGTGAAAAAAGAGAATTTTGTTTCTTAAAGAGTCTAAATCCTCCCTTTTTCTTTTAACTAACTTAAGCTTTCTCTAAAACAAAGAAAAGGACTTGAGAAAGAGAGAGAAACCAAGAGAAGCTAAGAGAAAAGGAAGGAAACCAAGGAAAAGGTAAGCAAAACTTAAGATTTCTATAGCTCTCCTTCTTAGAATTTTGTTCTTCTCTCTTTGCCCTTTCTTTCTATGGTTTTCGTTGTTGAATTAGTTTTATTTTGAGCTTGGTTAAGAAAAGGAAGAGTGGAGAATAAAAAGGAAGGTGAAGGCAAAAGAAAATCACTCTTGAAAGAAGCTAGAACTCAAGGTAGATGATTATATATCTTGTTGCTTCTTCTTTCCTTCTTGTGTATGTTGGTTCCACCAACTTGAAAGCTTGAGAGAGGAAGGAAGTGTTAACCTAGAATGAGTAAGAAACCCTTGAATTAGAGTGTGGGGAGTTGAGAAATGCAAAGAAACTAGGAGAAGAACTAGTGGAAATTAAGAAGGAGAAACTAGGGATTTAATTTCCTAGCCTTTGTGAGTAATTGTTTAAGTTTCAAGAGAGTAATTGCATGCTATTTGTTGTGTTTAGGCTCAAGAAAATTAGCTCCATCTAGTTGTGGTTTTGAGACTGAGAAAGACAAAGAGAAATCAAAAGGGAAAGCTTGTGTTGGCTTACAAGGTAACTCTCCACTCTTTCTCGTTGCATTCTTAGATGTGTAATAGTTATTGTATGCTTGTATATGTGCTTGTATTGTGAGACATGCTGAAGGGTCTGTCGCCTAACCCTCAAAATAAACTTGGTTGGATATTATATGCAATATAGGGCACAACTTAGTTTATTTTGAGGGGTGCATGACAGACCCATCAAAATTTAGCGCCGTTGCTAGGGAATTGGAATCTTAATTGTTTGAGAAAGTATTTTAGGTGTTTAACTTCTGTTTTAGCTCTGTTTTGGTTCTATTTTTATTCTATTTTGTACTTGGATTTGGATCATTTCAGTGTTGCACATCAACTTGTCTGCTTGCTGGAATTTTTGTTTATAGTGCTTAGAAAATTCTCAAACTTTATTTTCTAAGGTTTTTGGGTGATTTGAACAAAACTAATAGATATGCTATTAGGTGTACCATTTTTTGGCCAAATTCTAACGTTTAAAGTACTTTTCAAATTTTTTAGTATTTTTTTTCGAATTTTTTAGGAATTTTTTAATTTTTCTAGATTTAATTTCTTTATTTTTTGTGAGTTTATTTTGTGTTATTAACCTCTGTGTTTAGAGTGTTTTTGATTGTTAGATAAGTCTTAGCTTCATTGAATTTTTATTTTCTTAATTTTGAGTTAATTTTAGTAAAGTCTGTCACTGATTTGTTTTATGCTTATTATACTTCCCATATTCTTTGTCTAAAATGGATCCTTATTATTCTAATCAAGGTGTTTATATTTCTTATGCAAAGCATAGGATTTCTAAGAAGTTGGATGAAGCCATGTCAATGCTTCAAGGCCTGCTTGAACAACAAAGACAAGAACAACAAGCACAACAATATCAACAAGTTTAACAACCATACTACCAACCATACCACCATCCCTATGAAGTTCACACCGATTCCGTTGAACCATACCATTATCCATATAAAGCCTACCCCAATTACCACTATCATTATAAGCTATACCATGATTACCATAAGCAAGAGCCATAATATCATCCTTACAATTATTATGAGGGATACACGTAACAAGAGGTCCGAGGGAACCAAGTTAGGAAGAGAGAATGATGCAGCAATTGGAAGCCTTTGATCTTCGAAACCAACAAAGGGATGCCTACAATCTTTAGTTCAAACAAGAAACTGAAAGGTGGTGTCTTGAAAATCAACAAAAGATTGACAACATTATGAAAGATTTAGGAATTCAAATGAATCAATCTACTTCATGTGCTACTGAATTGACTAAAGAGAAAATTAGAAGGGAATGTATAAAGTACTTCACGTGCAACTTCTAGTACTTTGCAATTTGTTGAAACTGAATCTAGTTTGCTTGATAGCACTATGACTACTAATGCATATAATGTTGTTGATTCTAAATTGCATGATGATGATATTGATGAGGAAATTATTGTTGAATCTCCTGATATGATTGATTGTGGTAATTCATTGAGCAAAATTGACACAATTGTTGATGTTCATGATTCTTTGTGTACTGATGCACTTGGTATTTCTACTCCTAGCTATGACCATAGTGATGATTTCATTTCTGAGCCTATTAATCATGAATTTATTGAGTCTAGGGTGATAGATAAGTGTGGGAGTGACTTAGCATGTGGTGACATTACTGCTGGAACAATGGATGTAGCATGTGAAATAGACATGGATATTATAATGGTTGATAAGTTTGTTGTTGATGCATCTTCTGAGTTTAGGGATAGCATACCATCAGGATCATGTGACATAGCTGATTTAGATAATTCTATTGATTGTGTGTGTGCTGGATCCACTATATGTGATAAATGCTCACAGATTAATTCTTTTATTGAGACTAGTGAGTTCCTCACATATACTGATTAACATGATTCCTCACTAGTATGTAATGATGTGACTGATGAAACAGTGAATATAGCATGTGATGAGAATATAAATAGTGCAATTGTTGAGCAGCTTCTTGTTGTTGATCATTTAGTCTATAATTTGAAATGCTTATGTGATGAATTGCATACATGTCCTGTGTGTATTGAGATTAATGAGTTTTCATGTCTGATAAGTCTATTGAATCCATAGTGTCCTTTGTTTGCACTGAAATTGTTGATAAGACTGATTCTTCTGATCATACTAGTGTTGATGAGAGTATGCATAGTGATAGTTCTTATGTTGAAAATCCTACTGAACCATGTGCTGTTATTGATACTAGTAAGAGACTAGATTCTATTGTTGATCATTGTTTAGAATTTTGTGAGCCTACTGATGTCTCTTTGGTCAGGGAAGATACTATTTCTCTTGTTGGGAATTAGCTCAACAACTTCAGGAATTTGTTCCAAACTATCAATTTTCTGTAGAGCAGTGACTCTTATTAATGAGAGTCCAATAGATTTTATTGGCTTTGATAGATATTTAGAGAGTCTAGAGTCTAGTATTTTTAAATTTAATTTTCAATTTTCTTTCTTTAGTTTTAAATGTTCTAAATTTGATTTTCCTTTTTTCACTGCTCCTAAAATTACTGAATTTGACTTTCCAAGACTACTGATGGTTAAGGAAGTCCATGAGTCAACACTGCATGATCAATCAAAATGCTTTAAAGTGGTTAGACTTAAATTTGTTGAATTGAAAAGGAATAAAGTTGTTCTAATTTTGGTTTTTGATACTTATGATTAGTTAGTCTCTAATAGAGTTCTTTGTAGTTTAAAATTTAGTTTTCTTTTCTTTTTCGCATTACTGTTTGTTTTGTTTTTATTTTGTAGGAAATAAATTGCTAACCAATTACATGAAAATCTAAGCCACCCTTGAGATCTTCAATTCAAGTTCATCCAGTTGTACACTATCTTTTCACTTTTTATCTTGTGTTGTTTATCTGTTTACTAGACTCTGTGCTGGCATTAAGGACAATGCAACATTTAAGTATAAGAGGAGATTCATTTCATTTCATCTTCTATCTTCTCTTTGCTTTGTTAAAAAAAATTGAAAAATTTTTGAGAAAATTTTTGAAAAATAACGTGATTCTTTTTAGTTTTTTTGTGGAATTTGCAAGTTGAGATGATTGTAGCTTGGACTCACTTAGACATGATAAGTAATAGATCTTGTGTCTTGATTCAAGAGAAGTGGCAATGAATTTGATTTTAATGAATTATTTGATAGCCATTAGCTGGTGAGAATTTGAGCTATATCTATTCATTTCTACTGTATTTTCACCTATTACTACTTTCACTTTAGAACTTGTCATGATTCTTTTTGTTGAGACCACATTTGTATTTGCATGCATGAAAATGATAAGGCATTCATTTCTTTTATAGCTAGATAGCCAAAAAGCCAACCTTAACATACACTTTATCCATTGTTTAGCTACTTTGGACTTGATTTCATTTTCTTGTTAGCCATAGCCATTAAAAATGTTTCCCACCTTGTTTTAAGATGCCTTAAGAATTTTAAGGAGCATTACATCTAAATAGGATAGGTGAATGTGTGCTTTGCATCCATTAAGGCTATTGTTATTCAAATAATTTGTTCTAAGAAAGAAAAAAAATTAGAAAGAAAAGAAAAGATAGAAAAGCAAAAAGAAAACAATGAATGAGAAGTTTAAAAAAAAAGAGAAAAAGTCATTGATAATTAAAAGAAAGAAATCTCGTTTGAATTGAGTTTATATTTGCTTACACTAGTTGGAAATAAGGCCTAGAAACACATTCGTCCCTATCCTAGATTTCTATTGATTGCTTTTGAAATTCTAATGTATCCAATTGTTTGTCTTTTCTTGTTATCCATTCATTTCATTCCCTAGCCCCATTACAACATTGAATAAGTCCTATTGATTTATGCTTTGCATTTGACATGGGTACTGGAGATTTAGAAGCTTGACAAGCTTATGGTAGTGAGGTTTGGATAGGTGAATTTGAGTGAAACCCATTGTCTTAAATACTAGAAAGTTGAGAGTAAACACTAACCTATGTGAGGGGCTATGCATTTCAATTTATTCTTTTCAAATGAAATTGCCATGGAGCTTAATTCTTGATGCAAGTGAAATTAACTTTGATTGTTAGAGTGATGAAGAGTTGTGATTAGTCTCTAGCTTGTGATTTTTACTCTCCTTTTCCATTTTCATTTATTACTTGCCATTCTACTAACCGAGTGTTTCAATTCATTCTTTTATCTTGGATTTTTCAGCTTTGCCCAGAAGTGCAAAGGTTTAAGTGTGGGGGAATTAAATTTTGACGGGCTCGTTGCGTAACCCTCAAAATAAAACTAGGTTAGACTAAATATGTAGCTAGTTACATAACCTATGTCATTTCCCTTGGAAATGGAATTCAATATTCAATTGGGTTTTCTAAGTGTTAAAAGATCCTAGAACTATCTAATTAAGGGGGGTTTTAATCTAATTAAAATAAGTAAATTGAAATTGAAATAAAATTCCTAATTGTATGAATTATGGGTGAATGATGGTCTTATGACTAGCTTTGGATTCGTCCCTTGGTATCCACTATCCTTATCCTAATCTAATTGTGATTAATTCTGGACTAAGAGTCCTTAATTTTGTTCATTGGCAAATGATCTTGAATTACCGCTCAAGATTCAAGAACCTAGCAATTTGATGTTAATTGAGACCTTAACTACCATTAAATTACTAATTCTTGTGATTAAGATCTATGAACACTTGAATTGAATGATTAATTAATCAGTTAGCCTCTGAATTAACATCCTAAGATGTTTAATTAACCAACCAAACTCTAAGGAATCCTTAAATCAAACAATAAAACTCATAATTTCACTCATGCATTTCATCGAACGCTTTTATGACATATATGGGAAATTAAAGGAAAGTGTAGAATTTAGTATTTAATCCAACCAATCAATCAACAAAAAGGCTTCCTAATTAGTGTCTAACTAGCTACTAATCACAATTACACAAATTCCCAATCAAATACAACTTAACTAAGCTTGTACAAGAAAAAGAAAAAGTGTAGAAAAGTATAAATTCTTAGCCAAAATTCTGAGTTCTTCTCTATGGATTCAAGCTTCTTCAAGGACTTCTTCCAAGCTAATCACAAGATGGAAGATTAGAGAATCATTAGAGTGGAGATGGAATGGAAGAATGGATGGGAAATGGCGTGGAGTGGCTCTAGATGAAAGATGGAGGAAGGGCGTGAATGTACGATGGAATGACGGAGTGTGTGTGAATAATGTGCAAATAAAAAATATAGCATCAATATGACGATGAAAATGAATCCTCCCTGATGCTGCCACAAGTACCTTTTAATCCTCTCACGTGGTTCCTTTTATTTTCACGTGCTCAGCCCTCTCATTCTTTCATTGCCCGTAGCTACATGGATGTGTGTATGAGTGTGGGCCCTACTTCATTTTATTTTATCATATTCCACGTGAATTCTAGCCCATGCTCTTTCTCACTTCATTTTTCGCGCTGTTCTCCAGCTCGTGGCTTCTTCATTTGTTTTCATTAATACAAATTAGCCCATAACTCTGTTTCTCGTCCAACCTTCAGCTCTCGTTATTCCACGTATTCTTCTCCATGTGAGCTGCTTCTGTGTGTTGTTTTCTTTATCTCCATTTGCTCACTTCTAACGTGTTTTTTGTTGTTTATTTAAAATTAGCTCAAGATTCTCGCATCAACTTCCTTCATTTTCTTCAACCTCGTACTAGTTGCATCTTGTTTCATCCACTAAAGCTCCTTTCCACGTGGTTCCTATAAGTGGTTAGCTGCTGGACACCTAAAACCATGCAATAGTGAATTGGTATATTGCTATTATCGTAAGTGTAGAATCCACATGATTTACTTCTATCATTCAAATTCCATCAAAGAGTACACTTGAAGCCCAACTCTTCTCCTTCTCTTCTCTAACTCAAATACTCATTCAAACATCATTTGCCCATTGAAAATTTGCATAAAAAGTAAGAACAATTCAATAGGAAAATTCACAAAATCATTTAAAGAAATTTATGCATTAAAATTCTAAAATCTTGTAAATAATTTCCTTGAGTGCCTAAATGATTACTAACATCAAATTTTACCTAATTAAACTCCTCAAGCTATATTTGCTCATTAAAATGCTTAAGTTAGGAAAGTTAAAACATATAAAATCCATGCTTGTTACATGCTATTTGATGTTGCCTTGATGCATTGATACCAATATGCTTATATTTTGGGTTGTAAAAGTTTGCTTGGGTGAGATAGTGCCAAAAGTCCCTTGTGATAGACGAGGTAGAGCTAAAAGTCCATAGCAATGGGTGAGACAAGGCCAAAAGTCTCATGGATGGGTGAGACCAAGTCAAAAATCCTTAAACCAAGGGTGAGGCTATCCAAAAGTCCCTAAAATAGGGTGAGGCTATACCAAAAGCCTCTAAAGCTCATTCTTGGCATTGATGTGATATTCATGGCATGTAAGTCATGTGTTATATGATTTTGAATGGTTAGATGCCTACTTGCATGCTTTGACTTCTTTATATGCCTTGATTGATTCCTTGAATGAGTGCATGAGCTATTGAGATTCCATGAATCTCACGCCCATCCCTCTCCCATCTTAACATGTTAAGTGGAGCTCAAGGAGACCAAAGTGCAAACCAAGGAGCCTAGTTGAGCATGTTTAGTTAGTTGTATAACTTATTTTGGTTCTTTTGATGTAAAGAAGTGCCAAAATGAATATGTATATATTATTTTTTAGATGTAAATATTTAAGTAAGTGTAAATGTATGTATAAATTGTAACGTTGGTACGTTGTAAAAATACCGAAATGACCCGGTTTGAAAAGCAAGCTCCTTGAGATGAGTGATTCAAGGCCAAATAAAATTTGGATAAAATTTTAAATAATAAAAAATGAAAATTTGAGCCTTGAGTTACCCAGAAACTGAGGTCAGAGTGATTCGAAAAATTTATCGAAAGGCCAATGGCATTTTTGTAAATAAGTATAATTTTGGAAAAACACCTAGGAGGACATTTTAAATGGAAATTTTGAGTTTCCCAAGGTTCTCAGAGGCCCCAAAAACCATGAGAAGTCCTAAGACCGATAAAGACCCTCTGATGTAACTTTTTCAATGTCAGTTGACCCAAACTTTGACCAATTCGTTTGGGAAGGTTTTAGCTCCGATTTGAGTGATCCCAAAGGCATTTTATTAAATTAGGAACCTATTTTTTATGATTGAAAAGACAATTCTAAAAATTGAGTTAAAACAAAAGAGAAATAAAAATGCAAAGAATGAAGGGCAAAATAGGAATTATTAAAATTCTTGAAGCTTCTTGAACTCTCTCTATTTCTCACACTTCTTCTCCTTTATTTGGCCGACCTTCTTGCTGCCCTAAGATAGAAAAACATTTTGCTCTTCTAGGCGCCCCAAGAGAAGAAGAAAAGGGAGAGAAAATTCAAGCCAAAGGTAAGGAAATTTCTTGGTTTTTCATGCTTCACCTTAGCTAACCTCTTCTTCCCTTTTTCCTTCTTCTTCTCCATGATTTTTCTGAAGTTGTGAGGTCTGTTTTGAAGGGAGAACAGAGGGGAAATTTCAAAAATCAAGTAAGGAGGCTAAAGAAGGCAAAGAGCAAGCAAAAAAAAGCAAGAAAATAAGGTAAAACTTCCATTCTTTGGTAGTTTCTTCCTCCCCCTTCCTCTTGCATGAATTTGGCCACCATATCCTAATTCTTAGGGGCTGTTTTTTGTCCAATTCATGGAGGGATTAGGGGTTTTAGGTGGCAAGGATTAAGAATGAACTAATAGAATTAAGAAAGGAGCATTAGGAAATAAGATGGAATCATTAGAGATCCAAATGCTCCCTTACAAATATAATTTTATATGAATATTTTTAGGCTTAATTAAATGTTAAAACATGCTCCTAAGATCCCTAAGAGGCTTCCCACATGCTTCCTCCTTCAAAAAAACAAAGAGAACTCCATGGAAGGCCAATGCACCCATAGTCTCAGCCTAAGCAAGTTCACCCAGCTAGAGAGAGTTTCAAAATTTTTTAAGGCCATTTTCAAGTCATATATGGTGAATGAATATAAGAGGAGGCTTTGGAAAAAATTTAGAACTCAAAGAAAGTGAATTGGGTTCATAGGTTCTATATTATGACCTAAATAAGCAACATAGTACTAGGCCCTTTGTTTTAATGGTGTGATGGCTCCAAGAGGCTTAAAAGGAGTCAAGAATCATAATTGAGAGGAAAGAATGAGGCCTAGAAGTTATTTGAGGAGTGTTGCTTCATTAGGCATTATTATGGACCATAATGAAGCCTATAGAGTAATCTAAGGCTTAACCAAATGGTATAGCTTTAGAATATGTTTCATGAACCTAATTAGCTCCCTTAAATCATGTCTAGGCCAAGAGAAATCATCTCCACCAAATTGTGGGTGTATAGCCAAGGCAAAGGAGGGAAATCCAAGGAGAAAAATATGTAAATTTGCACAAGGTAGCTCTCTCCACCTTCTCTCATACATGGATGTGTGTTTAGCTTATTTTATGATGTGTGTATGTATATTTTTTAGCTATTAAAAGTATGCTAGCATGCTCTTACATACCATGACCCTTGATGCCACATTATGCTTTCAAATGAATATATCATGTGTGGTTGAGCTTGCTTGAGTGTGGAGAGGCTAAGAACTCTTCATCATGGTAAGGATGAGCCAAAAACCCTTGAGCTTAGTTGAGACAAAGTAAAGAGTCTTCCAAAAGCAAAGTGGACTCCCAAAGAGTGTGGTTGAGTCCAAAGATTTCAAAGAATGGGTGAGGTAAGTCCAAATACCATGGAGAGAAGTGTGAGGCCAATCCAAATACTTGGTGAGCTCTTGAATGCCTTGTATAATTTGTTTCTATGCTAAGCTTGATTTTAAATGTTCATGACTTTTATTTTTCCCACACATGCATTCATAGAACTTGCTTGCACATATTATGTGTGATGGAATGAGAGATGAGCTATTGAGATTCTTGAATTTCACTCACTCTTCTTAAATGCCTAATATGCTAGGTGGACCAAGTGGACATGGCAATGGGAGCCAACCACATTGAAGAAAGAAGATTGCCACCCTTATGCTTGATTTTTTGTCTTTTGATTCATAATGAGACTTCATGGTGTATATTATTATTGTAAATAGTCTATGACCCCTTGGACAAATGTAAAAATGATATTATGTGATGTATTCTAGAACGTAAATTGAGTGTTTATGCCAATGTATACATTTGAGAAAAGCTTAGTGTAATGTGTATAAGTGAGGGTGAAAAGGCCAAAATGAGATAAAAATGGTTTGGGACCATTTGGGCAGCTCCCACAAGTCTTAAATATGCTTTTAGACTTGCCCAAAAAGTGCCAAGACTAAAGGGAAGCCAAATGGTAACTTTGCTACCTTATATGAAGCTAAAGGTGACCAAAAAGGGAACCCTATATCACTTTTTAGCTAAATGATTTATTCTTGATTTGAGGTTTGGCATGCCATTAGAATATGTTGAGAGCTTTTTGGGAAGCTAAAGTGCAGAATTTTTGGAGGTCTATAGAATATTTGATGAATTTTCAAAATTGGCCAAAATTCTTGAAATGGTCTAATGTACTATGCCATTGGGTCCAAAAATGGTTTCTGTCACTCAGGATTTAAATAAAGTCCAATTGCCATGAACTTTTATAGGCAAAAATTAGAGGTTATAAGTGACTTGTACCAACTAGAACCACCCCATTTGGATGTCTAGAGAGGGAGATATGATTTTTCAAAGATGCAGTCCAGTGTCAGGCATCCAACTAGACCTTAGTCATTGTTTGATCAAATTTTAGGGTCTGGACGAGCTTGAATTGGTTTGGAGTTATTTTTTCCCTCTAGCTAATATCCTCATCTTTCTAGATTGGTATCATTCACTCAATTTGGAATTTTTTGGAATTAATTGGACATTTTTTAAATTTATATTAGTAAACTGTGATAGCATTAGGACCCAATTCGACCTCCAGACCATGTCGCATGTCAAACGTTCGATGTGTGGCATGTTATGACTTTTACCTATTTTTAGCATGAATTTTACATCCCAAACTTTCCAAAATGACTAAGATTACATAATTTCAATTTTTCTAGATTTACTTATGATTTTCTAAATTTTTGGACAGAATGGGAGCAAATCTGGCCGAAATTCAATAAGTTCAATTTATGCTCCATTTCAGTTTCCTTAAGTCATGGGCAAGATTTTGTGATGAAAATGGGTTGTAATAATATATTTCAATATGAGGATGCATGGTATGAACCTACACGGTCCACGTGACACCGATTTAAAATTTTTAAACATGACGTAACACGATTAAATCCCTTATTGTTGGTTCTTTTTCCATATGCTCCTATGAAAATAATGATATGGAGCTTATAAATACCATGAATGGGGTTAGATATATATGGTATTATATAAATGATGTGTGAACCATGTATAGAGCTAAAGTAATGGAAATATGAGATTTGACCCCTTAGTGGCTTGTATTGTATTCTTGCTCGTAGCATGGTGAGTTTAAGATGTTTGATGATTCAGACCACTTGGGCAATTCATATATGTTATGTTTATACTTTAAAACTTACCCAAGAGGTGCTAAAGCATGTAGAAGGCTATTTAGACATACTTTGAACCATTTATGGTATTAAATTTGTCAAATTTGTGAGCTTTATCAAAATATGACCAAATGAGTTTTTTGTTGATATGAAATTTGGCATGCATTTAGAGCTTGTTAAGAGTTTTTTGGGAAGCTAAATTACAGAATATTTGGAGGTTTACGGAATATTTGGCGAATTATTGAAGTTGGAGAATTTTTTGGTTTTGGTTAGTGCACTGTTCCCATGGGTCCGAAAATAAATCTGTGTCATTCATGGGGTAAACGATATCCAATTTTTATAAAATTTTATGGGCATAAACTGGACATCCACAATGACCTGTATCATTGGAATCACCTCAATTGGAGGTTTGTAGAGGGAGAAATAACTTTTTGAAGTTCTATATCAGTATTAGGAAAGTCATTCGACCTTCGTTATTATTCCATCAGTTTTTGAGGTCCAAAGGCTATTAAAATGATTTGGATTTTTTCCCTCTAGTTAATATCTATAGCTTTTTAAATTGGTATAGTTTTCCCATATTGGAATTTTGTAAAATTAGTTATGAATTTTTTAATTTCATGACAGCAAGCTGTATCAGAACCAGGGACAGCCATATCTCTGTCTCTTTTTTATGTCAAACCTGGTCCAAATGCTGAGATTGTAGTTTAGAATTATTTTTAGTGTAAATTTAACATCTAGATATTTCTAGAAAGTTATGGTTTACTTAATTCCCATTTTTCTAGAATTAGTTATGATTTTCCAAAGTTAGAGCCAAAAATTTAACTTTTAGGTATGATTTGAGAAATTACATTTTTTGGTTTTTTGCTTTATATCCGTGGTTCATGAGGTTTTTTATACTATGTATGAGTTGTATAAATGAAGTTTGAGTAGAGAATGTGATTGATAGATTCACAGGACCCACGAGATGAAGTATGACTATTTAAACCCCAACTTAAAGTAATAAAATGCCACGGTTTCGATCCTTTTCTTTGAAAATCATATAGAATCAAGCTTAAGTGATGGATAATCTTGGTTAATACATTATGGTGTTACAAAACCAAAACTAAATGCCTACTTTTTTAATTATAGAAATGGAAGAGTGGATCTTTTGATAGATTTACAAGTTGAATGTATAGATCTTCAGAGAGATAGATAGACGTGTAAGATGAAGATAAAGATGAAGACGAAGAAGATGATGAGTAAGAAAGATAATTCTTTATATTTCTTTTTTTATTATAAAGATTAATTATTTTTGTCCATTATTAATATTAATATTAATTTTTCACTACTTATTATTAATATTATAATATTAATTATTAATTTATTATTAATATCAATTATTATTTATATTTATATTAATATTTATAATTATTTGTAATTATTATTGTTTATATTAATATTACAAAGATAATCCTCTAAAATATAAAGAATTATGGTTTACAAAATTTTAGGTGAATTTTCATAGAGTCATGAAATATTTGACTTTCTAATATATAAAATGTTATCAGAGTAGAATACTATTAAATAGTTAGCTTGTCTTTGTTGTATAGATAACTTAAAAGCTTTTATCCCGAAGTATGAGAGAAAGAACTCTTGATTCATTTGTTATTGACAATTTCTACCAATGAATCATAATTTTAAAAGGAATACATATACTTTCAAGTAAAATAAAGTTGAAAATGATCCCCTCCCTAAGATTGGATGGATAAAAATTGTGGCAACATGAGACGATCTGTCCTAAAGTATTATATCAAGAGGTTTTTAGATTAGCAAGTTGTGTGAATATCAGAATAAATAAAGAAAAATATATTTTAGGAATTTTTATATTGAAAACATTTGTTGATTTGGCATAATAATTTTTTTTATTAATATAATTTAAAATAATTATTTTGTAACTAATGTTAATATTAATATTGATTAATATTAATTTTTTATTATTGAAACATATATAACAAAAAGTATACAGCATATGAAGTGTGCAACATGTCATATGAGCACTGCATGCAGAAACATTGAGTAATTTTTTTAATATAATTTTATTTAAATTTCATGTTTTCACTTCATAACATTATATATTATACATGTTCTTGATAAATTTAATAATTAATATATATATTACAAATAAAGGTGTGTGAAATTTTAAAATTTCTGAATTATCATATGCCACATTTTTATTTTTTGGTCTATATATATATCTTGACTTTGGTTTTTTCTTTTATTTTCTTCTTTGATTTTGTTTCACTTTCGATTGGCTCTTATTTTCATTTTCTTTTTTCTGGTCACTTTTTCGCTTTCTTCTTTTATATTTTATTTCATCTTTGCTCATCTCACTACAAGAAAAATGACATATACCTACAATCAATTTTTATGGGTAAAAGGTAAAAATCCATAGGTATATCTTTACTTGACTTATACCCACAATCTAAACTTTTGTCGAGTTTGCTTTACTTTTACCCATAGTTTTATGATCGTGGGTGTAACTTATACCCATGGTTTCATAAGATGTAAGTATAATTTTAAAATCTTTACCCACAGATTCTTTGTTGTCACTATATTTGATAATAATATTTTTATAAAACCTTTACTCATAGACATTTTACTATCACTAAATCTTTACCCACAATATTGCACTGTCACTAAAATTTATAATGACGATTTACTAAAACTTATACTCATAGACATTTTAATGTCACTAAAACCTTTATCCACAATTATTTTCCTACTTTTATTTTTAGGTGTTTTATTGTCATTAAAGCCTATAGGATATAATTATATCATTTAATGTTGCAAGTGATCTTTTAATACATTAGTACTCATTTAATTTATCCAAAAAAAGAGTAAATATATAAGACACTAAATTTTTAAATAACTAAAAATTCATCCCATTACATTAAAGAAATTCTAATAATCATCTTCATATAAAATAAGAAGTCCATATATCTACTCTTATACAATACTTTTCAAAAACAAGATAAAAGAAATCAATCTACACGATATATGTTTAGTCAATACATGAATACACATGTGATATTTCTAGCTTTGCAGAATAACTCATATCCTGGATGCCTCCTTTGAATAAGCTTGAAACTTGGTCTCAATCTACACATGGAAGTCAATGATATTAATGTTAAAAATGAGATTATGATTTAGTGAAGTGAAACATAATCAAATTATAAGACAACTAATTTTAATTCAATTAATGCATAGATATACTATTTTTATTAGGATTGCTGGAAGTTGAAGATCTTGGATGGCCATTGGGAACACTATTACCATCTGGCACCTATATAGAAAGCAAAAAATCAAAATTCTATTAACAAGTCATTGAGATATAAAATTTTATCATAAATATAATATGAAAATTTTAATCAAACCTCTCGAGATGCTACCTCTATAAGATCATTAACTTCATCTCTAGAAAATCGTTATTGAATTATAGTTAAAACATTTGTCAATAAAGTTTCAACCTTTTGGAGTCTTGCTTCTATTGTTGTATTTGACAATGAGTTAGCATTAGTACTCTTAGCAGTTAGAATTTTCCCTAAATAGTGCACATGTCCTTTCTTTTCAGGTCCTAAGACTTTAAAATATGCATCATCCCTCCAAGATATGCATTTTTCAATGTTTTCAAAATTTTGTGAGTTACCCTTTCTATCCATAACCTTTTTTAGCTCATCCTAAATTTGTAATGGATATAAAAATTATAAAACAAGTTAACCAACCAACCAATAAACAGGGAAGTAAATGGCTACATGAGGATAGCAACAATCCCATGCTCACAACCAACCAATAAAAAGAAGAGATTCTTATAATTAAAAACTTACAATTACTTTAGTAGTCTGCTCAGTAATAACTCTTCCATCTTTGTGAGTTCGCTTATCAATGTAAACTTCTGCATGACTAGGTTGCTTTCCTATTCCTTGTTTTGCCTAACATTGCAAAGGGAATAATCACTTAATCTAAATAAATCATCCTTATATACATGGCCAACAACCCACAAAGTCTCTTCCTTTTATGGTCAAGGCAATAGGGTTATTGGAATTGAAAATATTACACACAATACTCAAACGAGACAAAATATGTTTTTTGATGCAAATTAATTAAAGAACAGGCAGTAGAATAAAAGGCAAAATACATATCCCAGACTCTACTCTAGTTTTGAACTTGAATGATCCAAATAGCCAAGCAAACTACATCAGTTATCCAAATTACACCATCCACATTATTTGGCATATATGAAGATAAGTAATAGTGATTGATTCACCTCACAATGCCTAGTGATTTTCCCTCAAGAGACAGATGCCATAACTTCATATTTCACTGAAACTCAATCTACTAATTATCCTTCCATTCTTAAATGCAGAGAAAAACCATATTTCAAAATTCAGAATATAAATTCAAATTTTCTCATTCTAAATTCAAAATTTATCGGATATAAGCTTGTGATGGAATTAAGCTGGTCAATTCAATGCCCATCTCACCTATATCATCACAAGAAATAAAAAAATATCAAATGCAATGTCTCTGTGTTTTTAAATGGATAAGGACAGGCTGTCAAAAGTAGAAAACCTACTTATTTATATGTTTACTTCTAATAACAAAAAGATGGAATTATTATTTTCCAACTAGAATCACACTCTACTAAGCATAAAAATGCATCTTAATTTCTAGGAAGTATCAAATATTTATCAAGAGAGAATTCAATGTAATGCATATAAAAGGTGATTGGTCTACAGTGAACTCTCAGTTTTAATAACACAAAATTTGTCAATGTCAGCTGTATCAACCCAGAACAGGCAAGATAATGGCATTCAGGTTTACTCAATTAGATGAAATCAGAATTGTTAACTTAAAAAAAAGGAGGAAAAAAAGGAAGAAGGAAGAAGGGAGAAAAAGTGAGAGATAAAAGTTAAAACTTTACACTGACTGGAATTATGTCCTAAAATTTTGCATGAAAATCATCGTTATTCAAAATCCACTTTCAAGTTTCCACTTCTATTACTTGTAGCTTTCTAGTATATATTCATTAGTCTTTACAAATTTACAATGAATAAAATAGCAGTAGCTCTCACCCATTAACTTGACTCTTACAAGTGATAACAGACAGCCTTTCCTTATCATGTGATGGATATATTAAAATTCAAACATAAAATGAAGCCCTATTGGATCAAGATTAGGTGAAATTAAATTAAAAGAACTTGCTCTTTCAAGGTGAAAAAAGTGAGAAGATTAGTTTTGCTCAACTTGTCTTTTCTTTTTAAATTCCCCTAATAATACTCATATGTAATTAAACATGACAAATATAATGTTGGTGTAAAAGGTCTATTCGACTTTCTAGAAAGCCAGTTGACAATAATAAATTGGGGTTCTGTATTATTAATGACTAATTCTATCATCCATTGCTGGAACAAAATGATAGTTTATACAAAAGAAGCCTAAAGTACAATCAATCTCCTCATTTTAAAAAGAAAAAGAAATGGACAAAAACCCTGGACTCTTAGCCTTCCCAAAAGGCAAGCATCCAACTTGATATTAAAAAAGGTCAATATAGAAATATAAATAGCATATCCCAAAGGAACTGACACCAGCATAGTATGGGATTTGTCATAGGAATATTTAGGATGACAAAAGGAATCCCTAAGCTCTAGTAATCTGAATAGATTGAATCCTTAATTTCTTTTATGGTATTATTAACTGACAATTGCAATTGATTGCCTTTTACTTTTTCTTTACCTTATTAACTAAAAATCCATCCTTTTACAATCAATCTAGGCACCAATGAAAATAGCAATGAGAGGCTATAAGTCAAGGCATCCAAGACCGTTCCAGGTTAGGTGAAAGCCTGTGCAACAGCGATAAGAATAGATTTCAATTTATTATTGAAGGTAAATTAAAAAAAAGTAAAAGTAAATGTCATTTCAAACTAACTAGTGCAGAAGGTAAATTAAAACTTTAAATATTTTTTATATTGTATTACATTAAATTTTATAAAACTAAAAGTTATTGAAAAAATTATTATCATGAGTTGTCAAGTGCCATAGTGAATCCCTCTCAGCCATAGCTTCACTCATTAAACAGGAATTGAAATATTGAACTAAATTCAATTTTTTCTCTCTTTACTCTCAAGATTTTTGAGATCTCCTTTGAAATCATTTTTTTCCTAAAATAGAATAACCAACCAAATAGTTCTATTTTTGAGCAAAATCAACATGGACTTAAGGTCCCAATCCTAACTAACCAAAATTAAAATTGAACTGCCAACAGAAATTGACACCCCAAATCTGAAACTCCAAAATTAAAATTAACTAAGAGCTCTTTTTAAAGGAGGAAAACGAACCTTCTCATTAATGAATCTTGGGAGACTTTTTGTACCCATGCAAGGAATATCTTTAAGCTTTGCACAATTTCTTTCGTTAACGTCACTTAATTTCTTATTTGAAATTAAGTGAAAAAGTAGAAAAAAAAAGGAAAGTAAGATATTGTTGCACCATGACATGTGAGAATCTATCAATTTAATAAATAACTTACTTGTCCTTTATCAGAGCATTAATTGTAACACCTTACTGACTACACTCTAGTTCATCTCCTTCTAGGCTTGACTCCATATGATTTCCCAGAAAACTGACCTAAACCGTGGTATTTTACCACTTAAAATTGGGGTTTAACCGGTCGTATTTTGCCCCGTAGGTCCCGTGAACTCATCATTCACATTCTCTACTCAAACACCATTTATAAAACTTGTACATAGTCTCAAACAACTCACAAACCACGGGTAAGAAGCCAAAAACTCAGAAAATACAATTTCTCAATCGGGCCCATAAATCATATTTCTGGCTCCAACTTTGGAAAATCACAACTAATTCTAGAAAAATGGGAATCAAGCAAATCATAGCTCTCTGGAAAGCTTGGGATGTTAGCTGCACACTAAAAATAACTACCAGCCTCAATCTCAACGTTTAGACCCTCATTGACATCGAAAAAGGAACAGATGTCCAGCTGTCCCTGATACTGGTGCAGTTTACTGTCATGAACTTTGGAAAGTCGTAATTAAATCCAAAAAAATCCAATCAGGGAAAACTATACCAATTTGGAAAGCTACAGATGTGAACTATAGGAAAAAAATAATTTCAGATCAGTTCAGGAGTTCTAAGACCTCGAAACCCGATAAAACAGTAACGAAGGTCAGAAACTTCCCTGATGCTGATACAGAACTTCAGTAAATCGTTTCTCTCTCTACAGACCTCCAATTAAGGTGCTTCCAGTTGGTATAGGTCACTGTGGATATTTAGTTTATGGTCCTAAAGTTTCATGACATTTGGACACCATTTGGTCTATGGATGACATGGTTTCATTTTCGGACCCAATGTACAGTACCATGACCAAACCATTGAAATTTCCCAATTTCAACAATTCACCAAATATTCTCTAGACCTCCGAATATTACCCACTCTAGCTTCTCAAGAAGCTCTCAATAGACTCTAGAGGCATGCCAAATTCCATACCAAGAAGAGCTCATCTGGTCATACTTTGACGGAGCTCACCCAATTGGTAGTTTTAGCACCACATGGGGTTCAAAACGGGTCTAAATGACCTCCCACATGCTCTAACCTCTATTGGGCAAATTTAAAAGTATAACCATAACATATGTGAATTATCTAAATAACTCAAATCATCATACATTCCAATTTCACTATGCTATGGAAGAGGATACACTGTTTCATATGTGCCTCAAAAGGCCAATTTATACATTCTCATTACTTCGGTCCTTTACACGATTCATACATTATCTATACATACGTTTACATGTGCTCATATAGTTACAACTCAAAAATGATAGGTGCATCTTCATTTTGGCACCTTATACATCAAAAGAACCAAAAAGCTACACATCATTTTAACTATGCTCTTCTAGGCTCCGTGAGGTGTGCTCGCCTCTCCTTGAACACCACCTGGATAATAGGATGGGATGGGAAGGGGGTGAGATTCGGGAGAATCTCAATAGCTCATACTCATTCAAGATGCAACCAAGGCATATAGCTAGTCAAGCATGCATACAAGCCACAATAACACCACACATGCCATGCTATCAAACCAATGCCAAGACTAGGCTCTAGGGACTTTCGGTCTAGCCTCACCCGAGCTTTAGGACTTTTAGATCGGCCTCACCCTTGGTTTAAGGACTTTTGGCTCCTCCTTACCCGTCTCAAGGGACTTTCGGCATCACCTCACCCGAGCAATTTTCACACATCATATCATAAACATATTGGTACCAATGCATCAAGGCAAAATCAATGGCATATCTCATCATACAAGCACATATCAACATGTAATGACTATTACACAACCAAGAATGCAACAAGAACAGAGTAGAGAGCTACCTTTTCAGATTACACAAGTCTTCCCTTTCAATTTCTCCTCTCCCTCCTTGATTTCACACTCACAATAAGGTGGAGTTTCTTCCTTTGAGCCTAGGCATAACAAGAGCATCAAATCATTCTCTCATAGCTTAAATAACTCTCACAAAGCTAAAAGAGACTCTTCATCAAGTTAAACCCTCACTACCCTTACAGATCTAGGGATTCTCTCTCTAGAACTCTACTCATTTTCCTTCCTCTCTCAAGCCCTCAAAGAAGAAAACATGGAAGAAGAAATGAAGATAAATGCATTCTACCCTCCTTCTAGAGTAGTTTTCCCACTTCCCTCTTCTAAACCTAACCCAAAACAACTTCTAAAACCGTAGAAAGAGAAAGCAAAAGGAGGAGACAACAAGCTAAGGAGAAAAGCTAGGGAAATCTAAAGATTACTCACCTCTTTGCTTGATCTCCTTGCTTCTCTAGGTCTCTCTCTCTCTCCTCAGCTCTTTCTCTCTCCTTGGTCGAAGCTCAAGTCGGTTCTGAGAGAAAGGAAGAGTTTAGACTCTTTTAAAAAGTCAAATCTCTCTTTTCACGCTTTTTCTGGACCGCTCTCGCTATAGCGAATCATCATCCTCGCTACGGCGAGCTCGTGCAAGTTCCAGACTTTTGCCTTCGCTATGGCGTCGCTACGGCGAGCTCGGCCTGTTCCAGACCTCTGCCTTCGCTATAGCGCCGCTATGGCGAGCAACTCCCTGGTTTCTGTATGGAATGTCACACTCGCTACAGCTAGGAACATCTTCGCTATTGCGAGGAGGCATTCTCGCTATGGCGACTCTATTTCTCGCTATGGCGAGAAGACTTAGAAAATTTTCAGCTCTCCGAAAATTTCCCAGCTTCCTCTTTTCTCATTTTTCTCTCATTCCTTTTCTGGTTGTTACATTAATAGTGAACCAAATCTCGATATTGAAGAGGATCAACTCTCTCATATGGTATATTAGCAACTATTTGCTCTTCAGTCTTGCTTGGATCATATCCCATTTTTTTAAAATCATGCTTCCATTGTCTCCATTTGTCACACATTTCTGATTTTAGCATATTTGCCAAATTTTCTTCTTTGTCCTTATCTAACTTAGGAAGAAATTCAAATCTTGTCTAAAAAGTGGGCAAAAAATGACAATTAATGTTTGAGTAAACAAAGTAAGAGTTAGACATCACAATTTTTAAAAAAAGCTATAATACCATTATTGTTTTCAACATTGATTGTTTGTAGTCATCAAGCATATCTTTCCATGATCCATAATTAATTGGAGCATATTGATGCTTCCTAACCAAGCTACCAATGAACCAAGTTAAAGTTCTTCCTTCCTCACCAATTGGGCGAAGAAGTGAATCCAATTCAATAATAATAAACTCATCTTCTGGCATGTCCCATATATCTAGCATTCTTATAGGACCCCTTGTATTAGCATGACCTATTATACTATATTACAAGTTATAATTTGCATTGAATAGCATAGAACATGATTGTATCTTGATTCATACCTTCTTCATTTTGGACATTTGCTTCTTCTAGATTTGCTTGTATATCCTCTCCACTAGACCCTATATTCTCATAGTTAGCTAAAAAGTAAGATTTCCACTAATTCTAATTCTTTAGATTTGCTACATATAATGACTTTGTAAAGATTTATACCTTCTCCTCCATTGGCTTCTTCAATAATAAGAACAGGTTGGGTTTCAGATTGAGGCAAGATGCTTTCATTTGAGCAATCCAAATTTTTTACATTATAATTAGCATGATCTTGATGTTCTACATTTTGTGGGCCAGTGCGACAACCAGTAGTCAACCTTCTCCACTTTGCCATGATTTCCTGCAATGTAAAATTCCTATTAGAAAATCTATATTAAAAGCATCTATATGTATACAAAGAGAATATGAATTTTAACATTAAACAATTGATTATATACCTTATTTGGTACAATATCTAATATAAAATGCATTATAATACTAAAAGAAATTCTCTTCACCAAAATCTTCTAGGTCATCTTGTACATTTGGTGCAATGTCTAATGGTTCATCATCATTAACCATTTCTCTAATCCATTCATCTTCAATATGTGTATCGTTTGTTGCATTTTCATTTGATTGTTCAACCATTTGTTCAGCTTCATTGGATTTCTCATCACATATGTCATACATATCCCTAACTTTGGCATTTACAACTGCAAGCCAATCCCCTTGTGTCTTATCCTCCACGTAGAATACCTTTCGGGCTTGGAATGCAAAAATCAAAGGGTCATCACAAATATCATCACCTATACGCTTCAAATATTTAAAATTTATAATAGTCATTCTAAATTTGTCCACCTTGCAACCCCTGTTGGGATCTACCCAATTGCATTTGAAAAGCACTTATTGTATCTATCAGTATATTCCAATTCAATCACATCTGTTAAAGCACCATAGTAGTTTAATTCGCATGATCTACCATTTGCATCTCGCACACTAGAATAGCTTGTAATATCACCAGTTACAATAATCCCACTGTTTTGAGTTGTCAAATATCTTTCTCTCTTTTATGTATGGAACCTAAAACCATTAACAAGATATCTGATATACCTCCTTGCTACTTCAGATGGACCACGTGATAACCATTTGAGTTCATCTATAACTATTGCACTTCCTTGTTCCTCCAAGTGTGCCATCTAAAATATTTTATTCACAAACAATAAAAGTCAATTGCAAATCAAAATTTTGGTCACTATATTTCTATTTTGTTGTGCTTACCCTCTCAAGGAACTAAACATTGAATGTTTGATTATGAGTTCTTTGAACTTCATATTGTGTCAATCGACATGGTCATCTTTGTCTCCTAAGAATTGCATAATGTTCCCTACAATAAATTTTATAACAAACAAGTATTTATTGAGGGGAAAAAAGAAGTTTTGATGATATTAAATAAAATAAAGTGAAGACATTTCTTACTCTCGAAATAGGGTGATTACATCATTGTTAAAAAGCACATATCGATGTGCTTGTAACAAGGTTTTCTTGTCAAGCTTGACTCTGCCTAATCTCTTTCTCTTCCTTAAGTTGAATTTACAAGGTCTTTTCCTTCCCAATGGTCTTCCTACATCATATCGTATAGGATGACCCCTAAACTCTTGTGTTCCATCAAAAGACCTACGATTGTACCTCTACTTATGGTCAGGTTCTAACCACCGTCAATGACACATATAACAAAACTTCCTACTATGGGTTAACCACTATGAAGCTGTTTCAAAACCATAACATGGATGAGCATACTAACCTTTAGTACTCCACCCAGATAAGTTTACATATGTTGGGTAATCATTAATAGTCCAAATTAATGTAGCATGCATTCGAAATGACTCTTTCTTATGAGCATCAAAGTTTTCAACCCTAGTTTCCCATAACTCTTCAACTAATGGCTGGAGATACACATCTATATTGTTACTAGGACCTTTAAGACCAGGAATAAGCAATGACATCATAAAATAAGGTTATTTCATGCACATCCAAGGAGGAAAGTTATAAGGAATTACAATAATAGGCCAAGTACTATATGCAACACTCATAGTTTTGAATGGATTAAAGCCATCTGAAAGCCAATCCAAGCCTCACATTATGAGGGTCACTCGAAAAATCAAGGTACATGGAATTAAATTCCTTCCAAGCAAGAGAGTCTGCAGGATGGCTCAAAAGGCCATCTTTTGTGCGACCCTCTTCATGCCATCTCATGAATGAAGCAGTTTTAAAGGACATGAAAAGCCTCTGTAGCCTAGGTATCAAAGGAAACCATCGCAAAATCTTTGCTAGTATCTTTTTTCTCTCAGATTTGTAACCTTCATTATTCTTTGAAACAATATGAGTTTTCCACCTTGAGACACCACATTTTGAACACACTTCATCTTTGCTCTTGTCCTTCTAATACAACATACAATTATTAGGACAAGCATGGATTTTCTCATACCTTAAGCCTAATCCAGAAATCATCTTCTTTGTATCATAGTATGACTTTGGCAAAACATTCCCTTTTGGTAATACATCTCTTAATAACTCTAACAACATTGAAAAAGACTTATCACTCCACCCATGAAGACACTTAATATGATAGAGATGTACAATAAATGATAACTTGGTGTATTTTTCACAATTTGGGTAGAGCTTTTATTAATTAATTGATGAAATTTGTCAAAGCTATTCTCTTCTTTAGATGGTTGTTCATAATGTTCCTCCCTCACTTGTTTTGGATTTTCTTCATTGACATCATTCATTTCTTCTCCACCTAATTATTCAGGCATTCCAAAAATATCATGAAGTAACCCATGCATATCATTTTCTAGCTCTATTGGTTCTGTACTTGTAGTTGCTTCATATGTCTCTCCATGGAAAATCCATTTTTTATACCCTTTAAGAAATCCACGACGTGGATTAGTTAGGTGCTCATAAACATTTGATCTAGTGTAATGATGAAGATTGGCACATGCAACACAAGGAGACAAGACTTTCCCGTTTATTGCTGACTTTTGAAATGCAAAGTCTAACAATTCAAGTACACCTTGAATGTAAGCCTCACGTCTTTTAGAAGGATCACTAATCCACCTTCTCTGATCCATTGAATAAAACTATAAACATGCAAGATTAAAATAAGATTCATAGATAAATCATGTCAATGCACTTTAAATAATTTACCATGAAAAGACAATACTCAACACTTATAAGTGTTAAGCATTGTAGCACACCAATTGTTCAAATAAAAGTTTAGAATATTGGCTGAAAAATTTTAAATATCATTTACAATGAAATTTAAGCATAATTAATCTCATAAATGGAATTTATTCTTACATGAATCAAATAATTGAAAAACTTTAAGAAAAGAATCTAAGTTGTTGATAAAATCAAGTGTTCACTTGTGATTAGTGATGATAGTTTCATCTTAATGTATTGGTAATTTGGTATGAATTTTTTAAGACAGATGCAAGTCAAGCATAACATTAATTTTTAAAAAATAGTTATACCTTTTATATTAATATTATTAATATAGTAACAAAAATAACATTCATATTAAATTCCAAAGGAAAAATAGAAACAAAATATGATATGAATCAAATTAATAGATTTTTTGAATAAATCACATCACACCTGATTATTTGTTGAACTGCAATGACAAACAAAGAACTCTAAACGTTTCGAGAAATAAATAGTTCCTTATTCATATTTTTTTGGGTTTTCTACAGTAATTACATGCTTTGCAGGTTACAGAGAGAAAAATAAAGGTGTAGATCTCATTTTAGTGGGGTTAGCATGCTCTTTATTCCTCTCTTTACTTTATACTATGGGGGATGATCAAACTGTGTCATACCGTTTTGAAAATTACAAGGGGGGAAATAAGAAAGATTGGTAAAACTTGAGCATGAAGTGACTCCACAAGTTATTTGTGTAATTGTCACAAATAAGCATTAGCCCATTACGAGTGATCAATTATGATCACCAAGAAGGGCAAAACTTAGAAGCTTTAAAGGGCAAGTTTGTGTGAATGTTTGTTTGTTGGACATGTGAAGGTTGAAACTTGGGAGAATGGACATTTAGTCACACTCGAAATTATGGAGGATATGGAAAGGTAGGATCACCATAATACGTTGGACCAATCACTTTTTAACAATCATTATAAGAAAACTTAAAGATTTTTCATCAATTTTTGTAGTCGGCAAGTAATAAAAAGTAGTTAGGGAATCAATCTTTCCCTACTCCATATCGCCACACATTATGTCTTTTTTTTTTGGGCCTCGATTCTGACTGCTAACTAAACAAAGACAAATATATAATTTTGTTTAATAAGTTTTTTTTAAAAAAAGGTTGTAGCTACAACTATAAACTGCATTGCAATGTTTCATTCACATAGATTAGTCCCCTGAAGTGAGAATGATTTTAAAGTGGTGAAGTATCTAAAAATTTAAGTTATGTAAAAAAAATTATAATTCAGAATTTTAAGTTAAAATTTTTAGTCTTTTAGTTTTTTAAAACAATATCAAAATTTCAGGTTCTTAAGTAAAAAAATTTAAATACTTTATTTTATAAAAAAAAAACCTTTGTGGAAGTTGATAAAATTGGTTCCTAATATGAACAAATTGCATTATGAGCTATTTTATAAATGCTAAAAAATAATACAAAAGAGAAATAGTATATATAAAATTTATTTATTTTTTACATAATATATTTATGGACTGTACAAAATCCATAAGCTATTTTGACTGTTATGGACTAAAATAGATAGAAAAAACGTAAAGAAGGAAATGGTAATTGAGAGAAGGAGAAATGAGGTTAAGAACAAATTGAAATAAAATATAAGAAAATAATAAAGTAGGACCACTTTGAAAATTAAAAACAAAAACACAAAAAAAGAAATTCCATTTCAACTAGAACAACCTAGTTTTCAATAGGTTCATCAAATCAATAACACAAACCCTTCAAAGATCACAATGAGGTTCCTCTGAAACAGAGTGACCACCAACTTAATTTTCTTTTCATATCTAAAGCAAAATCTTTGTGGTATATGACAGAGTAAAAACTTAAATATAAAACCTCTTATTAGCTATTTTCATTTCTGAACATTCTTAGTGGCATTTCATCATGCATAAAAGAAAAGGAACAAGTACAACTGATGCAGACTTTAAAGTGAACTGAATGCCTTATTTGAAAAACTTTAATCATAACTGCAAAAAAAAAGGGTTTAGTGTTTGTTTAATTTGCATTTATGGCACCATGCATTGGACCTATATAATAAGCTTGATTACAAATATAGAATGGACCTACCAAGACTGTTATCACAAATTGTAATTGTAATTGACAATAATGCCACACAAAAATCACAATCCTTTTGTTATGAAGTTTTTCCCTTGCTGCAAAAAAGAGAAGCTGGGGGACCACAGCCTCCAAAATTACATATTCAACCTTCCCAAAGGAGTCACAGGCTTCACAGCTTAGCAACTTGTGAGACAAATAATACAACAAAGTAAACAGGTGATTTTGGATTAGATTTGTCCCAACCCTTGTCTGCCTTTGATTATCACAACCAATCAAAAGAACTATATCCACATATACCTGTAGGCCAATTGCCTATTGCCCTAGCTATTACCATGATTTACATTTCAAGTCATTTAAAAGCTTGGCTATTGCTAGTGGTAAGCATCTTATCAAATTAAACAGGTCATTGTAAGAAACTTATCAGAATTAGTGTTTCATGATGAATTTACGTTAACTTAGTCCCACCTAGTGTTTGAGATAACAAATATCTTCCAATAGATGAAACTTCCTAAATTCAGACAAATAAAACCAATTGGGCATATTTCTTGTCGATTTAATAAACTCATACTTCTAGAATGTAGAGAGATATAATGATATTCTCCTTCCTCAAACGAAGAATAAACGAAAGACAAATCCTGAGGTCCTTATCAAGACCCAGCTCCGTGTACACGAAGTCAGAGAATAAAAAAGAGTTAAGAGAATTAAAATTGTATGGAGAGCTGGCCATCGGGTTCAAACAGGAACCGGTGACAAAAAGTTTCATTAAATAACTATTTAATGAAACTTTATAGTTTCAATAAGGGCTAGAGTTACAGTAAGACTTCGACAATACTAACCACAGCTGGAGAAGTAGAATGACTTCGACGAGAGCTATTATAGACACATAGCAATGACCACAGTGCGAGAATGAACTTGCAAGGAATGCAACGAAAGGCTACGGAATGTTGCTTTCGCAGTGCAAATCAAGCATAAAGTGAAGAAATATACACATCGACAAGAAATCAGAGAAATCAATGAGTGAAGGAAAATACCTCTAGACTTTAGCTCTTCGGATTTAGGGTGAAAATTTGCTCTCTGCCTAAAACATCGAAGCAAGTTGACAAATATAGATTTGGGAACTAGGGCATGCTCTGCCTTCTCCTCTTCGCTTGCGTAAAATCAGTGAGTGAGGGAAATTTTCAAATAGAATAAAATTTTTGGCACCACCTGGAGGGAACATATTAGATGGGTGGAGTGAAATTTTGAAGCTAAATTTTTACCCACACTAAATAATTATGGGTGAAAGGTATTTTTTAACTCAAACTTTTGCCCATACTAAATAATTATAGGTGAAGTGAAATAATTTTCAACTAAAACTTTTACCCACACTTTTTAATTGTAGGTAAAAATAATTTTATCTATACTTAGTTATCTAAATTATCTGTAGGTATAACTTATTTTTACCTACAGTCACTTTGTCTATCACTAAAAATGACTGTGGGTATATGGAAATTTTTTTGTAGTGTCTATCTATCTATTTGTCTGGATTATATATGTTGTTCTTCTCTCTTTCATTTCTTTTTTATACTTGTTGTGAGTGAATAAAATGAAACTAAATATTTTTATTGAGGTTTTGATTTTGACTTCTATTGATTTTGATTGTTATATGGACATAAATATGTTTTAATTATTAATATATTTGGTTTTCTTTTTCTTTTTTTAATATTAAGTACATTTTATTTCATACTTTGATTTAATTTAAAATGTTTTAAAACTTGAAGATTTAATCAAACTAAACTTAAATTCTAAAGACACTAAATAAAACTAAAGAATAGAAATGAACCCCAAAGATAAATAAAGAAATAAAGTCAAAAGATAAATAAAGAAATGAAGAAATAAATCTAGAAAATAAAGAACATCAAAAACTCAAAAATTATAAAAGTATTGCAATCATCTAATAAAATTTGAAAAAGGACAAAAATTTAAAATAATGAAATAATAATATATATTTATTTTGAGAAACAATTAGTATATTAATAAACATATTATATGGTTTTAAAAAATATTTGTATTTATTAAAAAAAATGCTTCAAAATATTTGTATTTATATAAAAAGTCATTTATGACTGAATTATAGTAGGACACTTTTCCAACATAATTTTGGGAGGATAAGGTATCCAATTGAAAACACTTGTCTTATCATAATTCCTTTGGTGCTCTACTATATATTTTTTTAAAAAAATTATAGTTCTATTTCTTTTATAATTTTATTTTTTGATAAATAAATTAAAATTAATTAATTTTTTATTTTAATTTTTTAAAATTTCTAATTGTTATTTATATCAATTAAAATAATTATCATTAATCTTTTATTTAAATTTTTGTTAACATTATACTTTATTATTTATTATTTATTGTATATTAAATAATGTCTTTTAAAAAAAATTAAAAACTTGATAGATAGATGTGATACCCAATCTTTCTAAAATTGAATTGAAACTAATGACGTACTAAAGGAAGATCCCATAATAAAATAAAATGAGGTTAAGTAATGACTGAATAATAATCTAGGTATCTAGAAAAGAGATTACAAAGTTAAAGATGGCTCGAAACCAAAGCCAAAACAATTAAATAGTTTAAACCAAAAAGGTAATAGAAAAATCGTAATTTCTAATAGCTTTTTAGAAACTCAAATGAAGAATGAAGAAATTATAAATGATAAAATTGAGTCTCCTAAAGTTCTCAGATGCCTAAAAATTATAGAAACTTTTAAAATGACCAAAATCCTTCTAGTGTACGTTTTAAATTTTCGGTTGACCTAAACTTTTACTAGATAATTTGAGGTGATTTTGAAACCCATATAATTGAAAGTAACTATTTTTAATAAACTATAAGATCTAAATTTTCATATGGAAAAGATAATTTTCAAAAAGGAGCTAATATGAAACTAAACGGAAGAATTGAAGTGGAAGGACATAATAGAAATTTTTGAAAAGTTTATAAACCACCTCCTTTCTTCTCTATTTCAGCCCCCCACCTTCCCATGTTTGGAACTGACTTATTTGCCTCTAAAACAAAACTCTAAATTGCACCAAAGGAGGGAGAGAAAGGAAGGAAGAAAAGCTAAATAAAGGCAAGAAATCTTGCTCCTTTCATGGCACTTCCTTTACCAATCTTGTTTTCTTCCTCAAGCTCTCTTTCTTGGTCGTTTAAGTTTCTTAAAAGATAGGTTTTTGTGGTCGAACCTTTGGAAGAAGGAGAGGATTTGGGGAAACCAAGAATAGCACTAAATTCCTCTCTTGATGAGCTTTAAAATGATGCATGAATCATGGTAGGAAATTGGCTTCTTCTTGGCTTCTCCTCCTTCTCCATGTTTGGCCAACCCTAGCTCCATAAGAAGTGAATGTGTTTTGCATGGAAACAAGGAAGAGTTAGGGGTTTTAAAGCATAAGGAATTAAATTACGCAATTAGAATGCTAAAAGAGGCTATAGAATACAAGATAACAAAGGTAGGGTTTTAGTTGCACCTGAAGAGTTATGAAACCCTAAGAGCATAATTTAAGCTATATGAATTCATGACTAGATAAAATAAAAACCAAGGAATGTTGCCATGCATCAAAATCCAAGAAAGAATCAAGAAAACTCCTATAGGCTTCCTTAGAACTATGGTCTTGGCCAAGGTATGGAAGGAGAATCTAGAGAGTGAATTTTTGAGTTTTGAGTTCTAATGAATTTAGAGGGTTAGATATGATGAATACATAATTACAAAACTATTGGATTGAATTTAGAAGCCCTAGAATGAAAGTTGAATTTTTATGGCCTAAATTGGGTTAATAAAACAAGTAGTCCTAAACCCCTCTAATCAAGTATGTAATGATTCAAATGAGTTTCTTTGGAGTTATAAAACTTGTAGCAAGTAAGAGTTTGGGATTTAGAAAGCAAAAACTAAAGGTTGCTTCATAATGGACCTAAACTAGCCCTATTTGTCACCTTAAGCTTTAATGGAATTAAATAGAAATAATGAGTCCTAGAATGAGTTCAGTTGGGTTAATTTACCTCATAATTACTATGTATAAGCCTATCTAGATCAAACACACTTAAGTATGGGTGTCAAGTGAAAGAAATCCAAGAGAAAAGGCAAGACCTAGTGGGTTAGTGGTACTTAAAACTCTACAAGTCCTAAGGTAGTTTTATCTTCTTTTCTTGCATATATTTGAATGCTTGAATGAGTTTAAATATTTGTGTGTGTTGTTGCTTAATGCTTCCATGAGAAATATTTTACTATGTTTTCCAAATGAGTTACATGTATATGAAAAGGAAATGTGATAGCTCCTAACTTCCTAAGGCATAAAATTGAGCGCAATAGCTCTTTCTTGACCTTGGATTGAGATTAGTTGAGCTTAACTAGTTTATGATAATGTGATGGCTAGAGGATGAATGAGTTTTTTATGCTATATGATATATTTGAGTTACATGATGCATATGCATAGTATCCTTGCATCACATGCATTACATTTACTCATATTGTTCATGCATGCCTTTAATTGGTTGAGATTGGCTATTGAGATTATTCCAAAATCTTACCCCCATGCTCCCACTAACTGTTTTAGGGTCAGCAAGACAAAGCAAGGAGAATGAGGGGACTTAAAGGCTATAAATAATGTGTTAGGAATGTCATTTGTATTTAATTTTGATGTGTATTCTAGTATGGCATTCTTTTGTATCATTAAGGCTCATGATATAAAATGATGTAGATATTCTATATTTTATTATGAGACCATGTGTATAAGTTTGAATACTTTAATATATAGCATGTTGTGGTATAAAATGAACAATTGTATAGCAAATTGCATAAGTGATGTTATTATGTATATATGTAAACTTAGATGCGAAGGGGTTAAATTTTGATAAATTTTGATCCAAGCCTCTTTGCATATGTTGGATTGGTTAGAAATATCATTTAGGATGGATGAAATGTGTTCAAAGTGAAAGAATTCTATTTGAATACCAATTGGTCCAATTTAATCTAAAAAATGGACTAAAATAGGATCTACAAAACTTTTATATTAAAAGTTGTCTAAATAATCTAATTTGGATCTAAAATTGGGCATACAATTATGCCCTTAGTAGAAATTTCTAAAAAATTAAAAATTAGAATTTTCAAAGCTCTACAAAATATTTTATGAATTTTTAAAATTTAAAAAAAATTGCAGTTTGGTCCGTAAACTGTTCATACTAGTCAGTTGTGATATTTTATGTCTTTGAGGGATCAAATGAACTTTGTTGCTTATGAAATTTTAAAGACATGTAGTCTACATTATAAGCTTTCCATAACCACTAGCATAAATCAGACTTGTGTAGCAAAAGTTATACATTTTTGAAATTAGGGTTTATCATATGAGTTTATTAATGTTTATACTTGTATCAGTTATAATTTTATTAGATTTTCGTGACTCAAATGAACTTATTTTCATTTGAAATTTTTAGAGCACCTAATTCACATCTTAAACTTCCCATAAATACCTAATTTGCACAAATAGAGTTTTGTGGTTCAAGTTATGAATTTTTAAAATTAGTGTAGTTATGTACCATAAAGCCATCTCGGGTCATACACATCGAAGGACCTTTATATGCATAATTTCTTATATAATGAGTTGAAACAAATTTGTTTATAAGAAATATGAGTAAAGGAAAAAGAAAGAATCAAAATCGGACCCCTATAATTTCATTTGATATGTAAACGAGCCTATTTGCTATGTTAAATGTATAGTTTCTGTTATGGATTTTATGGTTAATGTCTAAAAATAATAGAAATGGTTGAAATGAAGTTAGGTATGACAATGTGATTGTAGAGAGTGCAAAGAGAAAGCAATGGTTACTAAGCTACACTATTTGCCAACTATAATTCTGTCAAAAACAAATAATAACATAAGAAAATCCAATAGATTATCCAACTGAATATTTAGTTAGAAATCATGTATTTTCAATCGAAGTTAATATGTTTCTGATTGATCTTTTAGTTGGTATTCATGTATTTTGTTATAGTGATTGCAATAAGATAGGATTTGAAGCATGACAGGATAGACTTTCCTCTCTATTTCTCTAAGTTTTATATTGATTTTCAATGAGACTAGTTCACATACTAAGATTAAGGAATAAACCAAACCTTACTTTAAATAATATCTTATTGAGTTTTGCCATTACAAATTTTAATAAAATCTAATAACTCACACTTTTAATCACTAATTAAACTTAAATTAAAATATGTATTAACTCCAATTGCTATATAATCCCTTAATAAAATTAGTCTTATAATATCTTGATAAAATATTGATCAATCATATTTGAAAACATAAAATTAATATAATTAATGTGAGCTAATCGGGTAGCTATGCACTATGGAATGATCATGCTTGAGTGTGGAAGCTACTGACCTAGAAAAACGTGGCTGCCAAGTGAAGAAGCAAGGCCCTAAGGTGCATAATGGAAGTAGAGTTCACGGATGCAGAGAAGAAAGGGAAAAACTAACAAAAATGATAGAGCAATTACTTACCTTGTAAGGACATTAACGGAGGAGGAAGTTTCAGCCACTAGCACGAGCAGAAACTAAGAGAAGGAAGAGCTGAAATGGTGCTTCGAAAATTCAGGGACGGAACGTTGCAGAACCTTACAGAAAGATGGAAAAACTTCTGATATTTCTTCTTTGCACCGTGGAGTTGTTGGGTGGAAATGACGAGGCAAAATGGGATATGTAGAACAGGCAAAGCATGAAGGAAATTTCAAGAAAAGCACCCTTTTGGGCTGACCCAATTAAGGCAACATGGGAGTCCGAAAAGAGCACATCTTGGTGTGATATAATGTGGGCAACGTGGCATATCGAGAAGGCACTTTTTGGACAGATTGTGCTTGCTTGTTTGTTTACTAGCATTTATGAGAATTTGGAGAGAGGGAGGACATTTCAAGAAAAGGGAGAAAAGATGGGGATAGGATAGAAATTGCGTAGAAAAGTAATGATAGAATTATAAAAGAAGAAAGTTAATTGGAAGAAAAATTATCAGAGAATTAGCAAAAATTAGTTTTTTAACTCTAGTGCTCCCAAAGATACTTCTATGCCCAAAATGTAATTAATTCTTTTATTTTATTTATATTGAGCTCTTTATTTTTTTCCAAGTTAAATTTACTTGCCCTCTGTAATTTATGTTTACCACCAATCTTTTCCTTTACTTTTCTCTTCTCTAATTATTGGCTTTAGATTGATACTTTTGGATTATTATATAGGGTTTGCTGTTTGTGTGTAGTTTATAAAAGCTAGTTTAGGTTGAGCCCTTGATATTAGAGTTATCTTGTTTGTAATTGTGGGTGATTATTCTGTTATAATAATTTTTTTTTTACATTATGTTTGAGAAGAGGACCTAAAATCAAATTGGTCTAAACTTTTATAAATTTTGGTGTTATGATTCTTTTATCTCTCCAACATTTTTTTTTGTATATTTTTAAAACCAAAAACCTAAATGCATTTTGTCACCTTTTAGTCTTAACGCCTTGGGCTAGATACTTTTATCAAAAAAGAAAAATTATATTTATAAAAGGAAGTCTTTTATAGAAATGAGAACTTGATGTTTCATGTTTAAAAAGATTTTTTTTTTCTTAACATGATTATAAATACCCAATTCAATTCTCCATTCTTGGATATCTTTTAGATTAACAGTATATTTCTAATTTATACTAATAAATTTTAATATTTGTTTATTTTTAAGGATGTATAATTTTAAATTATATTATTTTTATTTTTCAAAATATTACTTAATTTTTATAATATTTTAGTCATATTTTACATACATATATATACATGTATATACAAACCCCAGTAGTTCCTTGCATTATGTGGTGTTGACAGAAATTTGTCCTCTGAAATTGAGAATGAGAAGGCAGAGACTGAGATGGGGAAAGGCATTCTTGCCCCCTTTTACCGCTTTTCCATCCCTAGTTTAGGGCATTTTAAAGGAGTTTCATTTTTGGGCTTTTGTTGATATCGTCTCCTAATTGCATCTTTATAGTTTGGGGAATCAAGTAACTTTAATGGGTATATGGTGAATTGAATTCCAAACTTTCATGTTTGGGAATAAAAGGATGAGGTAATTGTCACCAAGCTAATTTTCTCCAAAATTCATGTAAGAAACACTAGTATACAGAAATATTAATGCTATATGAAAAGGAGACTAGATGTTTCAAAATTCTAATTTCAATAGAAAGCATAAGGATGGAATAATATTATCAGAAATTCAGAATCTTATAAGTGGAGGTAGCTTTGCTCTTTCAGTATGCATAGTGTTGTCTATAACTATTACCCTTTTTCCAATGGTAAGTATTAGTCACAAATGCTTCCTAAACCCAAAACTATTCTAACTCAATTCGGCACCTAGCCTCTTACTATATTAGAGCCTTTGTTTAATTCTTCTTACTGGGACCAATCGCCCTTTGATTCTTCAACTATACTAGAGCACAGAGCCAAAGTTTTCAATCAAGTGAACTTGGATATTGATTTGGTGTTTCTGTTGGCTTCCAGTTAATTATGTTGGAAAACTTCAAGGTCTTAACAAATTTTAGTTAAATATAATATGGCTTAAGTCGTAAAAGTCTTCTTGCATATTCTCATCCTTATAACCACAGTAGCAAACTATTTGATCTTATTGCTCTTAGCAGTAGTAGTATTGTAAAGCAGTATTGCCAGTAGTTACAGTTACAGTTACCACTACAAAAAAATAGATCTTTAGTAACGACTTTTAGCGGCGACTTAAAAAAATGGTCACTAAAAAAATATTTTTAGCAATGACTTTATTAAGTTGTCACTAAAAATTGTCACTAAAAAAATATTTTTATTTCTGAAAAGATTTTTAGCGACGACAAAAAAAAATAGTCACTAAAACTATTTAGTAGCAATAAAACAGTCGTCGCTAAATATTTTTTGCGACAACATTGACATAGTCGCCGCTAAATAACCTTTTAGTGGCTACAGGATTTGGTCGTCACTAAAATATAACATTTAACGACGACACAATAGGTCGTCACTAAAAGTCCAAATGCCCATTATCTGACAAAACTTTTAGCGACCACCAGATTAAGTCATCGCTAAAACAAAACTTTTAGCGACTATTAGTTTTAGTCGTCGCTAAAGTGTGATTTAGCGACGACTAAAAGTTGTCGTCACTAAAAGTTCAAAATATTCATTAAGCGACGACTAAAAGTTGTCATCACTAAAAGTCCAAAATATTCATTATTTATCTGACAAACTTTTTAGCAACGACCTGATTTAGTCGTCGCTAAAGTGTGATTTAGCGACGACTAAAGGTAGTCGTCACTAAAAGTCCAAAATGTTCATTATTTATCTGACAAACCTTTTAGCGACAACCAAATTTAGTCGTCGTTAAAATGTGATTTAGCGACGACTAAAGGTGGTCGTCACTAAAAGTCTAAATGCCCATTATTTATTTGACAAATCTTTTAGCGACGACCAGATTTAGTCGTCGCTAAAACATAATTTTTAACGACTATTGGTTTTAGTCGTCGCTAAAGTGTGATTTAGCAACGACTAAAGGTGGTCGTCACTAAAAGTTCAAATATCCATTATCTATGATAAACCTTTTAGCGACGACTAGATTTAGTCGTCGCTAAAATGTAATTTAGCTACGACTAAAGGTGATCGTCACTAAAAGTCTAAATATCCATTATTTATATGATAAACCTTTTAGCGACGACCAGATTTAGTCGTCGCTAAAACATAATTTTTAGCGACTATTGGTTTTAGTCGTCGCTAAAGTGTGATTTAGCGACGACTAAAGGTGGTCGTCACTAAAAGTCTAAATATCCATTATCTATGATAAACCTTTTAGCGACGACTAGATTTAGTCGTCGCTAAAGTGTGATTTAGAGACGACTAAAGGTGATCGTCACTAAAAGTCCAAATATCCATTATTTATATGATAAACCTTTTAGCGACGACCAGATTTAGTCGTCGCTAAAACATAGTTTTTAGCGACTATTGGTTTTAGTCGTCGCTAAAGTGTGATTTAGCGACGACTAAAGGTGGTGGTCACTAAAAGTCTAAATACCCATTATTTATCTGACAAATCTTTTAGCGACGACCAGATTTAGTCGTCGCTAAAGTGTGATTTAGCAACGACTAAAGCTTAGTTGCCACTAAAAGTTATGGCGCCAAATTTTTTATTAAATAAAAATATTTGCGCCAAATCTTTTAGCGACGACTGATTTTATTTGTTGCTAAAAGTTTGCTTTTAACGGCGGCTAAAATAGTCGCCACTAAAAGTTTTGCCGTAAATTTTTTTATTTATTAAAATTTTTTACATGAAATATTTTTGTAATTTATTTATAAATAAAAATATTTGAAATTAGAATATTTTTAAGTTTAAAAAATAAATTATACATGTCAATTAATATATGCAAATATACAGGATAAAAAAATTAATTAGAATATTTTTAAGTTAAAAAAATATTTTTAAAGTTAATGATTAATATATAGAAATATATAAGACTAAAAAAAAATTTTAGTTGTAGTCATTAATTAAAAAAATAAAACTAGAATTTTTATTAAGTTTAAAATACTTAGTAGATTTAAGAAGTTAAAATTTTAATTTTTATAATTCACGAAATTAATATGTCTAACATTTCATATGTCAAAGAATCCATATATCTAAAAGTTTAATTTTTATTTCTATGATTTATTTTATTAATGTGTCCTTTTCAACTTTTGAAGCAACGTAAACAACAAAGAGGTAGAAAGAAAGAAAAAAATAATGGATAAAAAATTGAACTCCACCTTAATCTCTTATCATTGCAACATTAATTTTAGTTGGGTAATCCTTTTAAATTCCTATTCTATCTTCTTCTTCATCCATTAATGTCTTCTTCTCCCTTATGTTCTACTGCTTTAAACTTGATATTTTATAATGAAAGCAAAAATATAATGATTTCTATGGATTTTTTGGTGAGGGGGTAGCCATGGATGTGAATTTAGAACTTCAATCTTGATACTTTAAACTTGGAGAGATCTTAAATGATTTTTTTTATGAAGATGAGCCTAGTTGTAATGTAATGAGTCCTAGTGTAATGATTTAACATACATTTCTTGTTGAGACAGCCACGTATACAAATTCTAGAGAGATAAGTTGGAGGATGATTTATATTTAGGATTAAAAACTTCAAATGTTTTAGTTTAAACAAAAATATATAATAGATAGATCATAGAAAAAGATACATTAGGCTATTGAAGAATAAAGATTCTAAATTCTTAATTAATTTTTGAGTTCAATTTTATATTTCTTAATCTTTACCTTCTTTTTATTGTTAATCAAGTACTTGAATTCAAAACTTAAATAGAATAAAACTTAAGTAAATTATAAAAAGCATTATATAATTATAGACTTGCTTTAATGTTAGTGAAAGATAGTAAAAAACAAAAATCACAAAATTAAAGCCCTAAACAAACTTTTTTTAAAAGTGACCGAATCGCCTTTGGCGATTCGCCACGCGTAGATCTCGAAAAAATACCTAAAATCAAAAAAAAAATCACCTCAAACGGAGTACAGTACACAAAGTTATGGCATTTTAAAGTTTTACCCTCCAATCTTATATTTTCTTCATAATTTCTGCTCCAAACCTAAAAGCACTTCAACAGTAAAACCTAGGTCAGTTTTCATTCCCCGCCTCTTTGTTTTCCCCGTCTTTCCCCTTTCCCCCTTTCTCATTTTCAAACCTTCTTCGCATCTGCTGGTCAATTTGCTTCTCAATCTTCGCATCTCCTTCTCAATCTTCGTTCCAATACATCCCTCTGGTCGATTTCATTGTGAGTGAAGCTATTCTAACAAAAACATTTCGCGCACAAAAAACAGAGTATCCCTAAGAGCTGATTTCGCTGTGGAAGAGGAGAACACAGAAACTGAAGAGGAAGGAAGCTATGTAAGTGGTAATCTGGTTCATTGTTTGCTCCTTCTTTGGTCTATTGTTTGCTCCTTCTCTGGTTCATTGTTTGCTCCTTCTTTGGTCTATTGTTTGCTCCTTCTCTGGTGTATTGTTTGCTTCTTCTATGGTTCATTGTTTACTCCTTCTCTGGTCTATTGTTTGCTCCTTCTCTGGTCTATTATTTGGTCCTTCTTTGTACAATTGATTAAGTGTTGTGGCTGTGGCTAGCAGAACTGAATAATGCCAATTTTGAATCGAATTTACTTTTTTTTTTTTAGAATTTCTTCTTTCCTCTTCTGATATGTAAATTTATAATACATTTTGCTAAACATCTGAAAATAATTTCTTATGTTTTAAACTTACTGAATACAATGCAGATTCTCAAGTGTTAGCTCCTCAAACAAATCAACTGTGGCTCCTCAAATCTTTACTGTAGCTATTGAAGCATAAAGGTATTATTTTTCTAAAGTAGTGAACTATATCAAGCTTGGAATTGTAATATTTTGCTATGACATTGGTCATCAATTCTATTGTTGTCTTGATAGTTTGTTGTGATACAAATGACATGGTTTTAATTTCTGATGTGTGCCTAAGCCTTGAGGGTGGAATGGTTCTGTTAAGTGTTGTAAATTTGTTGTCTAAACAAGATTTGGTTCAATAATTCTACCTGTGTGTGTACCTGCATAAGTTCTGATATGTGCCTAAATCTTTTGAGGGTGCACTGGTTGTTTTTAAGTGCTGCAAATTTGGTGCCTAAGCTCTGATATAGACCCATAAGTTCTGTAGGTTTGGTGCTTATAAGTGATGTAGGTTTGGTGAGTGCTATAAATTTAGTGCTTATAAATTCTGAAATGTGCCTTTAAGTTCTGATATGTACTTTAGAGATTTGGTCCAATTCTGTTGCCTTGATAGTTTGCTGTGATACTGCTGAAGTCTGGTGTTAATTTTGATATATGTCTATAAGTTCTGATATGTGCCTAAACTCTTATATATGCCTATAAGTTCTGATATGTGCCTAAACTCTGATATATGCCTACAAGTTCTATAGATTCCTAAACTCTAATATGTGCCTAAACTCTGATATATGCCTATAAGTTCTATAGATTTCTAAACTCTGATATATGCCTTTAAGTTCTTATATGTGCCTAAACTCCGATATATGCCTTTAAGTTCTTATATGTACTTTAGAGATTTAGTCCAATTTTGTTGTCTTAATACTGTTGAGGATTGCTATTTTTTTTTTTTAGGATGAAGTATGGTGCTTAAGTTTTTTAAGTGCTGTAAACTTAGTGTTCAAATTACATTTTGTCCTATTTCCATATATATGTGTGTCATACCATCATACATTATGTATTCTACCTTTCTATAGTTAAGACCTTATTAAGAAGATTCTAAAGGAGTTGCCTAACTTTAAGTTTCTTCAAAACTTCTCAATTATAGATTATTCTGTCATGAGGTAGAAGATCCTGTTGACAAGGTCTTATCCTATCAACAAGGTCTTCAATTTTCCTTTACTAAATTTGAGATCTTGTCGACAAGGTCTTATCTAATCAACAAGGTCTTCAATTTTTCTTTATTAAATTTGAGATCTTGTTGATAAGGTCTTATCTTGTCGACAAGATCTCAAATTTAGCAAAGGAAAATTGAAGACCTTGTCGATAGGATAAGACCTTGTCAACGGGATCTTCTACCTCATGACAGAATAATAAGCGATAATTATGACATTTTCTATAAGGTTTTTATTATTATTATTATTATCATTGTTTTAAATTTTTAAAACTTCCCTTCTTATAATTCATTTCTTGGTTAAAAGTTTTATAATTTTACAAATTGACATTGTTCAACTACCTTATTCTCATAATAAATGTGGAATGATATAGAAAATGTTAAGTGCTGGGCGTGGGAGAGGGGTTGGACGAGGCGGACGAGGCTTAGGACGTGGAAATGGACGGGGGAGGCAGAATAATACGAGTGATGTTGCATCCCCACCACGTACGAGAGGGCAACTTGAGCATGATGCACTAGAAGCTCTAGAAGCTCAATATTCTCCATTGCCACTAGAGCCAGTTGGTGAGGAAGAACAAGAACAAGATGGTTCACCTCTTACCCAACCATCACAAAATCAGAGTAGTGCAGGTAAGCAAGGGAAACAATATAAGTGTTTGGTTAATTTTTTGCCTTGTGTCATATATAAGTATATTTATTTTTTATGTATCATAATCTAATCGTTTTCTTTTTCTATATTGTTCAGCTTCTTGCAGCACTGTTAAAAAGGGTCGAGGGAAGTATAAGTGTTTAGGAGTTGATCTTAAAACAAAATTTGGCAACAAGATCTTAATTACCATGTCTAGGACTACTGAACGCCCGATTGGAAATGGAGCTCGAGACTTATCTAGTTACATTGGTTGGGTGGTGCGGACTACTGTATCCTTAAGAGATGGTGATTGGAAAGATATTGCAAATAAAGATGGGGACACTATGTGGTTGAAAGTGAAGGTAACAAGTTACATATTTTAAATGCATATCTTTAACTAATATGCAAATACCTATGTTATATTTGCAATTATAACTACTTATAATTTGAATTTGCTATTCTATTTTTAATGTATAGGACAAATTTGAAGTTCGCGATCCTCAACAAGAGATGGCATTCAAGTCTTACTGCATGGACTCAATGCAACGACTCTTTAAGAATTGGAAGTCTTCGTTGTCAAAAATATATAAGAACTACATGACTGACGAGGAAAGGTAGGCAGCAAAACCAAAGGATGTTAGCCTTGAAGATTGGGATTGGCTAATTCAGCACTTTAAGTCCGATAAGTTTCAGGTCCTTAGTTCAAACTTTATTGCAGTTGTACTATTATTAATTAAAATTATCATTAACAACACTTTGACTTTATATGCAGGCTGCAAGTAGTAGAAATAGTAGAAATAGGTCAAAGCAGGTAACATTACATACATGTGGTACCCGCTCATTTTTAGAGGTTGAAGAGTCTTTGGTGAGCATCTCATTGTATTTTAGGAGAAATTCGTTTCTATATTCACTACTATTTTTTTTCATGCTAAAAAGCTTTGAATACTAATGTCTGAAAAATATGTAGAGGGACCCAGAAACAGGGGACCCAACAACAGTTGATCGAGTATGGGAGGCACAACATACTCGTCGAACAAAAGAGGGGGAGATAGTGTGGGCTGATCCGCAGTCCCAGGAGATCCATGTAATGTTCTCAAATTCATTAACTTTAAACAAATTGTTTGTACAATTTTCCATACTTCTAACTCATGTCCTGCACTACAGTCACGCATTCACGATCTTGTTATTCAACAACAAGTAACAAATGAAGAGGCATGCCTAACTGGAGATGAGATATTAGCTACTGTACTGGGGGAGAGATCGGGGTATGTGCGTGGCAAGGGATATGGGAAGAAACCCTCGAGAAAGAGAAGTATCGGCGAATATGAAGTGGAGTCTAGAGTTTCTTCTGCAATAGAACAAGTGCGTGAAGAGATGCGCCAAGAAATGGAACAAAAACTATAAGAGGAGTGAGCCCAAATGCAAGCACAGATGCAAGCTGAAATTCGTGCTCAAATGACTGCCTTCATGGCCACATTCCAACAGGTATCTTTTCACTTTTCTTTTTCTTTTCAATGTTAAAAAACTTAGTGTTATGTTTCTTTTCAGCAGGGAAATGTACCTCTGATGAACAATGCTTCAAGTGGAGAAGCTCAATAATTTTGTGAGTAATTAAGAGTTTTAATGATTGATTATTTAACTAAAACAAATAATGCATCTTAATTTATAACACCATTTTCCTTTTAAATTTTTGACATTAATTTGTTTATGACATATATAGTCTTTCAAACATTATGCTTTACTGAAATTGGAAAGTGGTCTCAATTTGTCATACAGGTAATTGCTTTGATGGAGAAAGTCTTGACATTTACAAAACAAAATGAAGTGTCTAGATTGAATGCTAGTGCCCCTCCCTTGAATTACGAAGATTCAAGCAATTACCAATATTAGCTTCTTGTTCTTTTCTTTTTGTTTAGTAATATTGTAATGCTATTTTAAACATTGAATAGTGGAGTGTATGAGTGAGTTTAAAAAATTATTCATATGACAAATTTTTGTATTTATACTTGTTGGATAAACCTTTGCAGTAATGTATATATCAAATTTGTTAGCAAAGTTTGATTTGCTCTCTTTTTACTTATGTATTTTAAAATGTTAGATTTTGTAAAAGGGTATATGTTATTAGAGATTTAAAAGATTTATTTTTCACCATTTATAATATTATAAAATCTATTTTAGTAAACAGGATTGAAGAAAATAATTAAGAAAAATACTAAAAATCTGAAGAAGAAAAAAACCCTTTTTAGCGGCGACTAAAGTCGTCACTAATAGTGTATAAAAAAAAGAATTTTAGCAACTACTAATGTCGCCGCTAAATCTCTTGAACTAAAAGTTCGTCGCTAAATAGAAGGATTTTTGCGGCGAAAAGGTCGTCGCTAAATCTCTTGAACTAACATGTCGTCGCTAAAAGTATGCATTTAGTGACCATAGCTATTGGCAAAAAGTCGTCGCTAAAAGTTTTTAGTGTCAAAAGATATTTGTCGTCGCTAAAACTATACATTTAGTGACGACTTTTTTCGCCTCTAAATGCCGTGGCTCCAAAAGTTTTGGAGTTTTAGCGACAAAATTACATATATTTAGGGGCGATTTTTGTCGTCGCAAAAAGTCTTTTTAGCGACGACAATTTTTTGGCCACTAAATCTCTTTAGCAACGGCTGTAATTGCAGCGACTTAGCGATGATTACATTGTCATCGCTAAATAGTTTTAGTGACGACTTCTGATGCTTTAGCGACGACTTTTGTCGCCGCAAATTCCATATTTTTTTGTAGTGTACGGTTATAGTCAACTTCTTGTTTTTGGTTTTTATACGTGGCAAAGGCAATCAAACACAAAATTTTGATATAAAACTGTTAAATTACATGATTAGGTAAGAATTTGTGGATGAGATAAAACTTTGAAGAGTTTGGGCTCCATGGGAGGAGATGAGTTTAGGGATTTGATACAAAATTGGGAGGAAGCAACTAAAATAATAAGGATTTAAGAAGATGAAAGGAATCAATAATGTATTTACTTTTTTCTTTTAGCATTAGCTAGCAGACCCCACTATTTCTTAAAAGAAACTCTATCACACGTTCAAAATACTATGAAATCGAAAGAATTAACATAGGACAATGCATAAAAGTTAGCCCCTACACATTATATTTAGCACACTGTCCTTCACTCGTCATACTTTAAGGACTCAGAAGATCCTTTTGTCTTGTTTCTATTAAACTTTTGGTTATCAATATTTTCATTCATTTTTATGTTTATATATAATTTCACTCGACATTATGTTAAGCACATTGTACTTCACTCTTTGCATTTTAAAAGCTAAATAATATGGTCTTTCATCTTGATTATTTATTTGATGTTTTGGTAGTCATTCTTATCGTTCACTCAATACATGCTGGAGTAAAGAAGAGAACAACTAGATATAAATTTAGTGTTGTTGTTTCACTTAAGAAAATGTGAGTTATACATAGGTGATAATGTGATATGGGTGAAAGAACTCAAAAGAATGAAGAGAGCAACAGACAGGATAGATGATGCAGTATTAATCCTCTAAAGATGTGGAAACAATATAGAGAAGAGGTCCTTCTTTTTCGAGTAAGGAAGTGACTCCACTTCCAGATTCCAAATTTTTCAACAAAACTTACAGAAAAATGCCACTGGAATTTAAAAGGAAAAGCCACATGAAAAATGCAGCATAACAAAATCTGGGAACATATCTCCATGCATACCTCAATGCTTTCCACTTTAGTTAGCCAATTAATTAGTTATTCTTTGCCATCATTTTGTAACCATTTCTTTAACTGAAATAGTAGTCAAAAGTCCAAGCAGGCTTCTGTCTAGTTATTTAAAGTTCTTCATAGATCTTGCTTTCTTCATTTAACACCTTTCTGCTAACCTTTTGCTTCCTGCATGCTCTCGGCCCAATTCTCTCTTTTCTTCAGTTCCTGTCCTCATATTAGTATCACATAATTTGGTAAATACTCTTAATGAAATGTTACAACCATAATTTAAATCCATAATAACCATTCCCGAAAGTTGCATGTAGATGGACATCTCATTGTAATTAATTGAGCAAAAAGTATGTAATGATTTACAGCAACCTGAATTTAGGAAAATAGTCTTTATCTTTGTAATTTAAAAACAACTTGAAAATACATACCAAGATACAAGAAATAGTTATATATTACTTCAACAACAAACACAAAAAGTTTGAAGACACTCACTTTCATTAGATAGATGATAGGAGTATGTAAAGATAAATGACGAAACATCTTACCCATAAATTAGTAGTGACAATGTAGAAGTGGCCCTTTTTCTTTTTGCAATTTTTTTTACTCCATTAAACCCATCAAAGAGAGGAATTTTTTATTATATTCAGTTCCCTAGTGACATCCACCATGTTCATTCTATCATTTGGTGAGTCCATTGAACAGGCAAGTCCAATCCTAAATACAGAGCGTAAGCATTTCTCTTCATTGGGATAAATCTTTGTTTTGTTCTCCCATAAGTCTTGTGATGTTGTCACTATATGATCTGACTCTCTAGGGAGAATAGCTGGGCTCACAATTTGCAAAAGCTCATTAGGAAAAATGCCATTTCAACATAGTTGTAGATATTGCAACCATCTTAGAACATATTCTCCATGGGTTTTTTGTTGGTTAACATTTCCAAAACAAAAATGCCAAAGCTATACATGTCACCATGTATGGACACTTTAGAACCCATTGCATATTTTGAAAATATTGTGAATTTGTCCATGCTTATATTATATCATCAACCCAAAATAAAAGGAAATGATTGAATATATAAATATATTGGAATTTGCATGACTATATAGCAAAAATAGTATTAAATGATACCTGGTGGAATATAGCCAATGGTACCCTTTATTTCAATAGTGCTGCTTTGCTGATTAGATATGCCTTTTATGGTTGGAAGTAGTCTTGCTAGACCAAAATCACTCACATGTGCAATCATGTTGCAATCAAAAAGAACATTGCTTGGCTTTAAATCACAATGAACAATAGTTTGCTCACATTCATAGTGAAAATAATGTAATATAGAAGCAATATCAATAAGAATATTTATCATTTGATCAAGGAACAAAGTTCTTTGATGATTTTCATCTTTTGTACTTGGATGTAACCACTTTTCTAAATTTTCATTTGCCATGTACTCATAGACTAGAGCTTTAAATTCATTGCCTTGTAATATGTGTTAGAGCAACATGTTAAAATTTTTACTAGATTTCGGTGTCTTAGATTTTTAAGTGCATTACATTCAACCAAGAAACTCTTGTGAGCTCCAATAATTTGAAGGTTAAGGACCTTTATTGCTACAACTTCTTGGCACTCAAGACTTCCCATATACATAGAGCCAAAACTCCCAAATCCTATCAAGTTGTTGATAGAGAACCCATTAGTGGCATTGTATAAATTTTGGTGGAAAGTAAGTCAATTGTTAGGGAATTTGAAGAAGATATCTTGCTTCTTTTTCTCATCTAATAAATAGCAAAAATAGATGACAGTAGAAGAAGGAAAGCAACCACACAACATATCACTGATACTAACTTGAAATTATTGTGTTTTCTTTCTCCCATAACGAAGCATGGTGGTAGCTTTAGCTCTAATATACCTCCATAAAGCTTACTATTCTCAATCACTGATATTGCACTTATGTTGTTAAAGACACCTTTCTTTGGTACTTTGCCATACAACATATTGAAAGAAACATTCAAGTATTCTAAAACAAAATATCCTGTAAACCTTTTGGAATTGATTTAGACAAGTTGTTTCATGAAAGGTGTAAATATTGAAGACCTTTCAATGAAGCTATAAATGAAGGGATGATTTCTTAGAAGGAATTCCCTTGTAAAAAGAGATACTCAAAGCTTATGCAATCTCTAATGGTTATAGGAATATGTCCAAATAAATGATTTTAAGAGACATCTAATTTTTCAATATTTTTTAACTTTACTAAATCAACAGGGAGACTACCATTGAATGAGTTATGTGACAAATTTAGTAGGATTGATAAAGATGAAAAACCAATGATCTCTTTTGGTATAACTATTGTTAGATTGTTCTATAATAGGTCAAGATATTGTAAACTTTAGCAATGCTCGGTACTTGGAGGAATATGTCCTTCTAACATATTATGTGACAAATCTAAATAAAATAGCTGGGTGAGGTTACCTATAATTTCTCCAAACAATTTGTTTGCTAGTTAGTGATAATTCTTGCATCTTTTGAAACTTTGCAAAAGTAGCTGGGATCATGCTAGTAAAATAATTAATGTCCATGGTCAAGCCTATCAAGTTAATAAGATTTCCTAATGTTGCAATAATTTTGCTAGATATCTCATTATAATCAAATTAGAGTGTTGTGAGTTGGATGGACAAATTTCCTATGGCAACTGGTAAATGACCCGAGAAATTATTGACAACCATTCCTATTTATTCCAACTTGCTACAATTTATCATAGATTTTAGAAATTCCTAGTCTTTAGCTGGATCATTTCCTAGATTATTAGAATCTAACCCTAGAGATTAAAGGTCATGCAAATTTCTAAGACTTGGAACTTGTCCTACAAAATGATTTTTTGTGATTGAAATCATTGTAAGCATATATGCATTTGCAATGGAAGTTGGGATAGGACCTGAGATTTGATATGCTACAACTATAAACAATTGGAGATTGGGAATGGTGAGGAACATGTTGGTTAGAAGAGAGCCACTAATTTGATTCATTGAAACTTGAATTCTAGTGAGTGAAGACAGATTGTAAAGAGAAGATGGAATTGCACCAGAAAATTTGTTGACACCTATTTCAAAGGCTATCAAATTTTTTAGACAACCTATTTCTTTAGGTATATTCCCCTCTAAGTTATTATATTCTACAAAAAGAATTTGAAGAGAAGAAAAATTCCACATAGAAATAGGGATTTGTCCCATTAAATTATTTTCAACGAGATGCAACCTTTCAAGCTTGTGGAGAGAGACAATTTCCATTGGAATTTTCCCAATAAGATTATTCCCATTGAAAGATAAGGACCTCAACTTAGAACAAGTTGTCACATTAATAGAAATTTCTCCAATTAATGTATTATTGGTGAGATAAAGTACCTGTAGTCAAAACAAACAACCTAACTCTTATGGAATTTCTCCATAGAAGCTATTGCCCTAAAGTTTGATGATTCTTAGAAAGGAGAGATTGCCAATGTGAGGTGATATAAATCCATGCAAGTGGTATCCATCTAAGATCAATTGTCTAACTCTTTGATGCCTTTGATCACAAGTGATTCTATGCTAGTTGCAGAAGTGTGTAGAAGTATTCCAAAATGCCAAGATTTTATATGGGTCACTAAATATTGATTCCTTGAATTTGAGCAAAGACAACTAATCAGTCTCGTTTCCTAATGAAGAAATACCTATGCAGGGTTGAAAGCACAATAAGTTCAAAGTAAATAGAAGAAGTGGGTGAAGGCATTTGCACCAAAATGCAAATAACATGACAGAAAAAGGTTTCATTTTGAGAGCTCTATGTTTGGTATTTAGCTAGGAACTCAGAAGAAGCACATTTGGTTTCTGAAATACTCGGATATAAGTAGGCCACATATCCTGTGTCGTGTTTGTCTGGATACGAAGTATGATTCTTAAAGTCAAAGTCAATTAAACATTATATATAGCCTATAATGTTGCCTTCATTTTCGTACTATCTTATTTAATCTTTCATTTTTATTGAAAAACAAGTAGTGAGAAAGATATTTATAAATTGATACAGCATTATTTTAAATATTTTGTTTTTCATACACCGTAAAAAATAATGGGGCTGAGGTAACATATAAAGGTCGCAGCACCCATTTATATAAGTAAAAAGATCTTGATATAACAAAGTAATAATTTTAAGAAAAAAAATATAATTCTATTATAATCTAATTATAATTTTAGCATATAAAGTTTAAAATGTAATATTTTATTTTTCTAGACTATCACAAAAAAATGCAAAAGTTACATATACTAGTTAAAATTAGTATTTTAAAAAGTCTAGAATTTAAGGAAAATGTAGATCAGAAATCGTGCAAGGGAAAAAATAAGAAAAATGGTAAAAAAATAAGGTATTACATGGCAATTACATGTCATTTTTAGATGCCAGTTTTAATTGATATATAACATTTTTACTTTCTGTGATGGTCTAAAAAAATAAAGTGTAATATTTTAAAGCTTGTATATCAAAACTATAATTCGACTATAATTGTGGCAGACTTTACATAGTCTCCCCCAATTTTAATACATTAATTGATTATGGCGATTAATTCAATTTTATATCGCTTGTGGTGTTGCACAGATAGACCCTTAGATCCTGATAGTGCTGTTACAAAAACGAAGTAGCGCAGTAATAAGGAACTCAACACAATTCTCACGATGCAGTAGTTGTCATATGATGACTTAATTTTAATTTATATTTTGCGGCTTGATTTTAAAAAGTTGATAAATATTTTTTTAATAGTTAATAATGAAAGGTATGTTTTCGATGACCAAAAGATAAATTAACTAATTAGTATAATAAAATATGATGAAATAAACGGCTCTCTTGTAGAGTTATGTCGCTAAATAAAGAAGCATGGGAGGAAAATTCTTCTCCAGAAAGAGAAACTAGAGCAAGAGAGTTTATGCGCCATTATTATTTAGATGAGAGTCTATATATGGGCTAAACTAACAACTCAGTCACACTAAAATCTAAACACAATCTCATTAACAAGCTATTATTTTGACAAATTCAAAACCAGGTATGTTTCCACCTAGTTGACGGAAATATTGGAGATTGGTAACCGTTTCTTGCACATGAATATAGATATATATACATATATATATATATATATATCTATCTATCTATCTATCTATCTATCTATCTATATATTATTCCATTTTATTTTATTCTCTTTTTATTTCTATGCCTAATAATTCTATATATCAAATAACTTGTTAGAATGTAATTCCAACAGAAAGTTAGTTGTAAATATGGGTCGTTTGAGAGCATGTGACTTTCTATCAATTGTGCTAAAGGTGATCTGAATATATTGTTATTGAAATTTAAAAATTTTAAGTAATATTTGATGTGAATTTTATAAACTTAATTTTAATGATAATATTGGTTAATATCATATTTAGTAGAAATTTATTTGATTGTTATGAATATATTCAATGATAATAATAAATATCATATTTTAAATACTTATCAAAATTTTATTTTACACTACTAAAAAGTTGGAAAAATGAAAAAATTCCTTTGAAATCTAGATCAATTGTAAGTAGTCACCTTAATTTTTAAAATTGAAAAATAGGTTTTAGAATTTTCACTCACAAGAAATAAGTTTCTTTTTTGTTTATTTGACACATAATTTCATTATTTCATATGTCATTTTAGACTTTTTCATGATTGACATGGCATGCTTCTATTTGCCCTCAATGTTAACATCACTACAAGAGAAACAGAAATTAGCGACAGAATTTTCTGTCACTTAACGTGGATAATTCCATCGCAAATGAAATAGCAATGAAATTGGTGACGGATTTTTTTTGTCGCTAATTTCATCGTCGCTAATTCATTTGCGACGGAATTCAAATTCTATTGCTAATTAATGACCAAAAATTCCGTCGCAAAAAGAACTCCATCGCTAATCATCAGGATAACATATCCCAATTTTGTGACGGATTAGTGACAAAACTTTCCATCGCTAATTAGTGACAGATTATAAACAAAATATTCCATCATTGATTAGCCATGGACTAGCGACGGATTATTCTGTCGCTAAATAGTGACGGATTTATGATAAAATATTTCATTACTAATCAATAAATTCAGTGACATATTTGCGATAGAATAGTCTATCGCTAATCAATGACGGATTTGCGACAGAATATTACCGATGGATTTGTGACGGAATAATCAGCGACGGATTTGTGACAGAATATTCCATTGCTAATCAGCGATGGATTTGTGACAAAATATTCTATTACTAATCAGCGATGAATTTGCAACAAAATATTTTGTCGCTGATGTAATTTTTTTTGTTATTTAATTTTTTTTAATTTAACCTCTATATTATTTTATTACATATCCAATAAAGTACAATAAAAGCACAATAAAGTAAGGTAAATTGAAAATAACATTATTATTAAATAATAAAATTTTGGGTTTAAGTGTTTCTCCCTATCCAGTAAAGTATAATAATACAATAATATTCAATAAAAAAGTAACAAATATATTAAAATGATTCTCAATTAAATGATAACCATTCTAAAACAAATTATAACAATCATCAACAAAACATATATCTTAAAATAAGGGAAGGGAAATAAAATCATCTTTATGATGAAGGACAATCATCAAGATCTGATGGGGCACGCAACAACTGTTATTCAAGTTCTTGCAACCTATTGAGTGTTTGCTGATGCTGGTCTAATAGAGACAAGATTTGTTAATTTTACTCTATTATACGTTGATTCTATTTTCTAAGCTCTTGGTTCTCTTGTCTCAAAGGTACTGTCTCTGTGGTAATCCTGCTACATAATTCTTCTTTAAAATCTGAATGAAGTCCTAAGTTATGAATGGAAGAAGAAATCCCATGAGAATAGATAGCATCAATATCTTGAACCTTAGATCCTACCCCAAAAATGCGACCCTTCTTATTTTTACCACCAACAGCCTCTAACCATAAGGCGACTTCATCATCATCTTCTACATCATTTGATGCTATGCCTATTGAGTCATGAGTCGAAGCTCTGGCAATCTTAAGCCTTAAATAATCATTCTGTTAAAGGAAGTAAATAAAAACAATTTTATAATAAGGAAAACAATGACAGTGCATCTAAAACGAAAAGTATGCACATGTTTAAGCATCTTTTATATCATATAATATCAACATAAAATGTGATCATATAATAAGAAATAAGTATCTTGAAACTACAAATATATTCAGTCATTACAATTAAAGCTATCAAATATTAAAATTACACAATTAGGTACATAGAAAGAATATGTCATTTTGATAGCCACATAGCAATTAAATAAGTAAAAAATATTAAACAAAAAGAACACACAATTCTAGTAACTAAACAAAAAATGAAAACTCACACTATAGCTAGTCAGGCCTCTTGCCATCAGCACAAGTCTAGTGATAATTAAGACAAAAAAAGAAGATTCATACTACAACTAGTCAGGCCTCTAGCTATTAGTATAAAGACGCATACTACAACTGGTCAGGCATCTAGCTGTCAACACGAGTTTAATGACAATTAAAACAAGAAATGAAGATTCATACTATAACTAGTCAGGCCTCCGGTTGTTAAAACAAGTACAGTGATAATCAAAACAAAAAATGAAGACTCACACTATAACTAGTCAGGCCTCTAGCCGTCAGTATAAGTCCAATAATAATTAAAACAAAAAAGACAAGATACACACTATAACTAGTCAGGCCTCCAACAGTCAGCACAAGTCCAATGACAATGAAAACTAAAAATTAAGACTTACACTATAGTTATTCAAGCCTCTAGTCGTTAGCACAAATCCATTACAATAAAAACAAAGAATCAAGACCTACACTACAACTAGTCAGGACTTTAGCCATCAACACAATTCCAGTGAGAAAAGAAAAGAAAAACATATACATACATAGACTTCAGCTTTCCTATGGTCCACAAATTGGCCAGTTGCCTCATCATAATACATGTGCTTGAACAATTCAAATATTGTAGGTGGCCTTCCAAGCTATAAAGTTTATAATTATTTATTGATATTAAATATCTCATGCATTAAATAAATGAGGATTACATTTGAATTTAAATACTTACCAGCCTCCTCTTATGCTCAATTGAAGGAATGCTGCCCCTTTTATGTTGCATGCCCCCTGTGATAGATGCTCGGTTATTTTTAGTTGTATGGCATATGGCCTTATATTCATCTAACTCCCAATAGTATTTTAGTTGGACCATTATATTATCAGGGATCCAATTAGGTGTGATCCCCTTTTCCAAGTCTAGCCGGACTCTGTGCATTGCATTTCACAAGATATCCCCACACTTTTTATTCCAATTATGTTTAATAAGTTGGTCATATTGTGGCAACCATTTATACTTTTTTTGCATAAACAATAGAAAAATTAAAAATGAGACAAAATGAGAAAAAATAATATCAACACATAATACATATATAATGATGAGATAAGATATATACTGCCCATTCATCAAACCATTGTTGCCTGACCTTAAGAGGTGTTACTTTCCAATTGTAACATGTATGTTCAAATTTTACTTGGATTATAGGGAGAATATCACATACAACAGCAACAACGGGATTAAACCTAATCATTTAACATCAATTATTGAAAATGTTATAATGGCACTAAGTTATTAACTAAATAACAAATAAAATAATATAAATTTAATGACTTACGTATGCTTGTCAAGATACAACCATGTTTGACCATCTATGGGGTCACGGCTAAAAGGTTTGATAGTTGGCATTGATGTAGAACTAGTAGAAAGACCTTGAGGGGTGGGATGTGAGTGCTGGGAGCCAGGAGATGGTATTGGAAGAGATGATACCGGTGATGCCGAGGGTCTCCTAGATGATTTAGGCATAATTAGATCTGATGCAGGTACAATGGATGCATCTGGCTTTATAAGAACTGATGCAAGTGCTGAGATTGGAGGGTGCAAAGGTGGTGGTGCAGAGGTACTCTATCGGGCATGACCTCGCCTAGAGCCACGACTTGACATCTACACATGCAACAACAAATCTTGAGTCAATATAAGTTGATAAAAAATAAAATAAAATATGTAAGCAAAATAAATTCACACTAAAAAAATGAAAATATATTATTAAAAAAAGAACAAGACCCAATTAAACAAATTCACACTAAAAAATATATATTATTAAAAAAAATCAAACTCAATTAAATCAAACCTAACCCTAATTTATGTATGATCATCGCCATCATCATCATCATTATTATCATCAACATCATCATCTCCATCACCATCAGCATCATCACTATCATCATCACCATCATCATTATCTTCTTCTTCTTCTTCTTCTTCTTCTTCATAAATTATGTTAACAGTTGACATATTTCTTTATAAGAACCTTTAGTGTCTCTTAGGTTATGGAATTCATCATTCAGGACAATTGTAGGTAGTATGACTTCTAATCCATCCACCTGAAATGGCCTTATGTTTGTTTCAGACATAGGAGCTTCAATTATGCTACGAGCCTTAACCTTGATTATGGCTAACTAATTAGCCTTTTGATGGCAACTAGGATAATATGCATAGTATACCTTTGTCACTTGTTGTGCAAATATGAATGGATCAAACTTGTTATACCTCCTTAATTCATGAACTTCCATAATCCTGTATTTTTTGTGAACTCTCATACCACGATTAGGTGAAGGATTATACCATTGACAATTGAACAATACTAATCGCTTCACAAGAACTCTCGTATATTCAATCTCTATATTCTCTTTTAGAATGCCATAGAAGTCATATTTTGATTGTGTAAAATCAGTCCCCTTAATGCATACACCACTATTTATTGTTGATTTTTGATGGCTCAATGAATACATGTGAAATCTATACCCAGTAACAAAGTAAATAGGCTAAGTTCTAATGCTTCTCTTTGGTCCTCGGCAATGTCATGTTAAAATGGATCTGGAATATTATTGGCTGGATTTTGAACCTGTGTGACATTTTTTAATATTTTATGTAAGTTGAGGTTAGTTTGAAAATATACTTAATTTAAATTTAGTACTACTTACATGTTTTCAAAACCATGATGAAAAATTTGCTTCGATTCGAGTTTCTATTTCAGCATCCACAATTTGAGGATTAGACAAAGTTAATTCATGCATAAATAAACTACATAACAAAAAAATATGTTAAGCATATACCAATAAGTGATGTATAACTAATACCATTTACTTGATATAAGGTTGCGCTTTATCACAATTTATTAGAATTTATTTTATGACGGCTTCCACTTCTTAATCATTCAAGAAAAGAGACTTGCATTCTCCAGCAAGCCTTCCAGGATAATTAAAAATGAAAATTGTAGGTAGGCTTGATTCTCCACCACCATTATTTCTTGGAGGTCTCATAATTCTTGATGGCACATCATGCTCAAAGTAATGCGAGTAAAATGTTGCAATCTCCTCAATTATATAAGCTTCACATATAGATCCTTCCACCCGAGCTTTGTTCTTGACTTTTTGCTTCAATCTATGGAGGAACCTACATAAGAGGTAAACAAGTTTTATTACCTTTTAAATATATATTAATTCTAAGCATATAGTAATAGGCTTCATTACCTTTCAAATGGATACATCCATCGATATTAAACGGGTCCCCTAACCTTTGATTCATAGGGAAGGTGGACAAGCAAATGCTCTATTAAGTTAAAGAACCCAGGGGAAAAGACCTTCTCCAACATGCACAATGTCACAACAATGTTCTGCTCTAATAACTCTAGTTAAGCTATCATCAATGTAGTGGAACAAAGTTCTCTAAAGAATTGATTAAGCTCAGTTATAGGATTCCATATAGTTTTAGGCAAAGTACCAAAGACAATAGGAAGCAAGCGTTATATAAACACATGACAATCATGACTCTTCATTCCATATAGCTTTGCTTCCTTCATGTCAACACATCGAGCCAGATTAGATGCATACCCATCAGGGAGTCTCAGGTTCTTTACCTATTAACAAATAGCTCATTTTTGTTCTATATTCAAAGTGTGTTGTGCCTTGGGCTTCAAAACTTTTCCTCCACTATTGACAAGTTCTAATTCTTTTCATCAACAATATTCTTCCACGTCTAACTGAGCTTGTGTATTATCTTTAGTGTTTCCTTTTGTATCCATGACGGTATGAAATACATTTTCAAACAAATTTTTCTTAATATGTATGACATCAAGATTATGTCAAATAAGGTTAGTTTTCCAATATGGCAATTGCCAAAATATGCTCTGTTTTGTCCAATAGTGAGTGTCCTTATACCCTTCAATTGGTACAAGCTCTCCCTACTCGGTCACTTTTAGCATATTGCATGCTCTTTGCCAAATTTCCTCTCCATCTAATCGCGATGGAAGCATAAATTTCTCAACTCTATTCTTATAAAAAGAGCTTCTATTTCTCCTGTATGTATGATCAGGGGGAAGAAATTGTCGATAACAATCAAAGAAAGATGTTTTCCTCCCATGCTTCAGTTGAAATGACTTCGAGTTCTACATACATATAGGGTATGATAATCTCCCTGTTGTCATCCAACTAGACAACATGCCATATGCTAGGAAGTCATTGATTGTCCATAATAGTGCAGCACACATCTGAAAGTTCTGTCTCAACGAGGCACCATATGTTAGCACACCCTCAGTCTATAATAATTTTAATTCATTTATCAGTAGTTACAGATAAACATCTATTTTTCCTTTGGGATTGGTAAGACTAGGGATAATCAGTGTGAAGAACATATACTCTTGTCTTATGCACATTACCAATGGTAGATTGTACGGAGTGACGATGACTAGCTAACAAGAATACTTTCTCCCATATTGGCCAAATGGCGTAAAGCCATCAGCACATAACCCAAGCTGAATATTTCATAGGTCATAAGCAAAGTCTGGGTATATGCTATCAAACACCTTCCACGCTTCTCCATCAGATGGGTGAGTAACGATGCCAAAATCTCGACGGTTCTCATAATGCCACCTCATTTCCTTTGCTATTTTTTTAGAAGCAAATAATCTCTGAAGTCTAGAAATTAGTGATAGGTACTACAACTGTTTGGTTGCAATTTTCTTTTTTCTTCCATAACACTTTCTTGCGACATATCATGCTTCACCTCAAAACTTACACTAGGTTGCATCTGCATCATCTTTATAATACAACATACACCCAGTCATACAACAATCAATCTTCATATAACCAAGCCCTAATTTTAACACTAACTTCTTTGTTTGATACAAGTCTATAGGCATACAAGTGCCTTTAGGTTTTGTCCTCTGCATAAGTTGTGACACTAAATTGTAGCCTTGTTGTGACATGTTAGTCTTTGACTTAATGCTTAGTAACTGTACAGTTACTAAAAGTTCAGACTCCTTTTCACAACCTTCCCAGAAGGGCTATTGTGCAGCATGAAAAATGTCATAAAATGCTTTTGCATCTGGATTTGGCATCTCTTTAACACTTACATTATAGTTATCCCTAAAACTTAGCCTAGATGCATCTATCACCATGGTCTCATATTGTGTCAACTGGTTCCCAAGTGACCCTTGTGAGACATGTTGGACGCCTAGCTTTGGATACACAGGTGATTGATAGTCAGTCAACGTTTCACCATGACTAGTCCATATATAGTAGTCTAACTTGAATCCATGTCTATAAATGTGCACCTTCACCTCATTAAGACATAGATAGTTCTTGCATTTATACCAGGCACATGGACACTTAATCTTCTCTGACTATAAAAAGGAAAGCAATCGTCATGCATAAGTTGGAAACTCCTTGACACCTTGCTCGAACTCTCTTGTAAAATGTCGATGGCTCAAATCTACTCTATTATACATCCATCTTTGATTTTCCGGCATCTCTATTCTATCTCCTAATAATCTGTCTTCAAGTAGTCATGAAGTAGTTCACCAAATATTCAATAGCCATCACAAATCCATCAACAAAGCTGTAATGGTTTGTAGCTATTTTTTTAGAAAAGAAATAAAAGAGTTTACAACTGAATATTAAAATGGCTGGCTTAATTTATTTTCCCCCCAATAAAGGATCCGCATAACCGTTCTTACTATGTCTAGCAAATTTTACTAAGAAGGATGAATATAAGGAAGAATGATAAAATTGTTCTATATTTATTATTAAATTTGTAATAATAATATAATAAATTTATGATTTAATTAAAAATTATACATTTTTTATAGAAATCATAAACCTATTCATTATTAATTTAAAATTTTGATAACAAAAATATAAAAAATTACATATAAAATTTCTCCTTAAAATTCTTTTCATTGAATGGATTTAAGTCCATGACAAAAGGAATTCTTGAGTACAAAGATATTTTTATATACTAAATTAATCCTAATAAAAGAAATTACGACTTGAGCAATACATCTCATAATTGCCCAGTCCATTTTACATGTTTAAAAAATTATTTGAAGCACACTAGATTTAGATAAAAAAATTTATATTTTTGTTATTATATTCTCTAATAATATATAATATGCATAAAAAATTTAAAAGATTCAATCATCTAATGTTCAATTGTAAAAAATATAAAAATAATATATTTATCATATTTTTATTAAAAAGCCTAGTAATGAAAATATAAATGATATGGGTCTTAGGAAAATAAATATATTATATATTTATGTACACATACGGTATTAGCATAGTAAGAAATTATAAAATTTTATCCATAAATGTTTATGTAGAAATGAAAATTTTATTAAAACATATATTAATAATAATTTAATGGACCAAATTAATTACTAATAAACATATATACAAGTATGTCTAACATATTTGTTAGGGAAATTCATTTTTAACATATGTTTATTTATGATTAATTTGATCTATTTAATTTTAGTAAACTAGATATATCAACCTAAGAATTCTTTCCACTCTTGAAAGGTAGCATGCGTGCATGGAGACCACAATGGAGTACGTTATTATTAACAAGGAGGATTTATCTAGAATATGTTTTAAATATTGCAGGAGGAAGAGTTGCATATGCATAGCTCACACACACACATGCACACCTGATGAGAATTAAATCTCTAATTCTTCTTAAGATATACCTTAGATGAGCTAAAGGTTTCAGCGTGGTTTAATGGGTCTATTTTGGGATACTTTGTATGTTCTGAGTTTGAGAGTAACTTGTGTGGCAATATTCCTTATATATTGTCTAAAGGAAAATAACATTTTTCACTTTGTTCTGGAAGTATTTGTTCTAAGATTGAGAGTCACTTTTGTAGTAGTATTCCTCGTATATCCAATGGAAAATAATATTTTTCACTTTAGTCTGAAAGTATTCTTTTATATTTACTTTGTCTTTCTTAGATGATAAGTGACTGGATTTTGGAGTTATTTTTCGCTCATTATTTTGTTTTATTAGCTGAATATTTTTATTCTAACCTTAACAAATCACATATTTCATGGCCAACATCAATTTGGTTATTGGGAATTTGTTAACTATTCTCAATCATATGTCTTCGCACAATACCATCACTCAAAATTATATCAATTCAAACTCAATCATATAAATATTATACCATCCTAATTAACTAATGCAACTTAACCACGTCAGTTAGAATTAAGCTAAATTATAGTGTAATAATTGGAATCAACAGTATTCATATGAAGGCATGAAAATTAGCGAATATATGTCCACTTAATTAAAAAAAAAAAACTAGTGGTATATCATCACAACAATTTTAATAAGATACAAATCTATCTAAAGTTAAGGCATCCAAATGAAAAGACAACTAAAATTAATACATCCACACGAATCCCTTGTTCTTTATTTTTAACTGAATTATGATTTTGGAAGAAGGTTGCTTCTTTAAGACTCTTGAATATTTGATGTTTTCTCCTTTATTTCCAAATAAACTAATCATTTAAAAAATTATATCAAGACAAATAACAGGTGGGTGACTTCCTTTTCAAATAATGAGTTATTTTATAGTTCAATTAATTTTACATTTCTCTTTTTTTTTTCTTTTCATTAGTGAGAGGTTACTAACTTATAAGATGATAAAGCACAGCTCACATTCTAGGAGTGTGGTATGCTATTTTCATTTTAGGAATTCCCTTATGAAAAAATTCCTATAAAAGTTAGAAGGAGAATAGAGAAGGAGGAAACTGGAAAAATGGGAGATGCAGAACAGATTGAGGGAGAGAGACAAAGGTAGAAGGAAACAAAGAACAGAGATTAAGAATTGAAGCTGAGAGAGAGTAGAGACAAAGGCAGAACAAAACAAAGAATAGATTGAGGGAGAGAGATAGAGGCAAAACAAAATAAAGAATAGAGATTCAAAACCAAAGCTGAGAGAGAGTAGAGACAAAGGGAAAACAAAACAAAGAACAGATTGAGAAAGGGAGACAAAGCAAAATGAAACAAAGAACAGAGATTGAGAACTAAAGCTGAGAGAGAGTAGAGACAAAGGCAAAACAAAACAAAGATCAGATTTAGGGAGAGAGACAGAAGTAGAACAAAACAAAGAATAGAGATTGAGAATTGAAGCTATGAGGGAGTAGAGACAAAGGCAGAACAAAACAAAGAATAGATTGATGGAGAGAGACAGAGGCAAAATGAAACAAAGAACTGAAGTTGAGAGAGAGTAGAGATAAAGGCAGAACAAAACAAAGAATAGAACGTATATACATTCATTTTATGCTCAAAAGACTTATACTCAGTGAGATGATGGAGAAAGGAAAAGAGAGAGACAAATCTTAGCTACCGAAGGAGAGAGTTTGGTTAACAGGAGCTCTAACAACAACCTTCGATGGAGCTTCAGATAGCAATGGCAACGAGCTTTGAATGAAAGAGAATGGTTTAGGGTTTTTGGTAGAGGGGGATAGTGTGTGCATTTTGGCTTGTTTTATAAAATTAGTAGTTCGCCACAGCCAAATCAGTAGTTCGTCGTGGCTAATTCTAGAGAGAAAAATAGAAAGTATTTTGCCATGGCCAATTAACATGTTAGCCGCAACCAATTCTTGCATGGAGGAGAGAAAAATAGTAAGCATTTCACCGTGCCCAATTCTTGAACATAGATGCTAGAGAGAACCCGAGGCTGTTTAGCTGTAGTGAATGAACATGTTAGTTGCAGCCAATTTTTGAACACAGATGCTGGAGAGAATCCGAGGTTATTTAGTTGTAGTGAAGTAACATGTTAGTCGCAGCCAATTATTGCATGGAGGAGAGAAAAATAGAAAGCATTTTGCCGTGGCCAATTCTTGAACAGAGATGCTGGAAAGAACCCGAGGCTATTTAGCTACAGCTAATCACATGTTGGCCGCAGTGAATTACAGTTTACTGAAACACTACGTTTTAAGGCTTAGTAGACCTTAGGGCTTCATATATCCCACATTTTTTACCAAAGGGGCATCCTCCATCTTCTGGGTAGCCTAAGGAGCTTGTGTGCTAGGGTTTGGAAATTGGGGAAGTGGTTGGAGCCAAGGATTAAAGTTTGGTGAAACTCTTTCCATTGTTTTTTCTGATCATTTCCTTCTTTTTCTCTTGTATTTTGCTATGGCTTCAACTTCTTAGTGTTTTGTAAGCATATACTAATTATGAGTAGCTAGACATTTGTTCTAGAATTATTTTGAGCCCTTGTATGGATTGACATTTGATTCTCCTCCACTTCCACAATTAATGACATATATGTGTTGATTTCACTCCATTCTTAATTCTTGTCATTGATTGGCCACCAATTAGTTGTTTGTTGGCTTGAGTGATACTTGAAAGAGTTAGTTTGAGTACTGGACTTAATTTAAATCATGCAAGAACTTGAAATTTATATATTGAATGGATGGTTTTGTTAGTGAGGTAGAGATACACTCACTAACCTTATATAGTCACATTTAGGTTTGAACTTAAAATTGGGATTTTATTGGTTGTGAGAGAAATTGAGCAACTAATAGAATTAAACATTTGTTCTTGACTTGAGAAAACTTTTTCAAGTAGTATTTGATCCCCAGACTAGCACATATAGTTATTGGTCACTTTTGTTAGAGGAGGTTGCTCTTGTGCCATGAAATACAATGGGGAGAAATAATCCTAGGTCCATCTCTTAGCCTCTTTTATAAATTAATTTGCAAAGTAATTTTTACATTTTTACACTCAATTTCGATAATCAATTGTTCTGCTCAACCTAGTTTAAAACATAAGTTTAATAACTAACTAAATTCAACTCCAATTCTTATGGGAACGATAATATTTTTATACTACTTTGTCATAGCCTATGCACTTGTGATGTAAGCCGATTGGTGAACAGGAACCAATCCAACCAAAGACTTTTTATAGAATTTTAACAATTTGAATTAATGAAAATCGATTGAATATAATTAATATATTCAAAAAATTAAAAGAAAAGTGTTATATATATAAAAATCAACTAATTACCTTAAGAGAGACGATGGAGGCAGATAGGTGGAAATGCGGAACAATATTATTAAAATTTTAAATTAAAATATAAAGTGTATAATATTTTTAATTAAAACATAAGAGGGCTTTTTGCTACGTTTTGTTGTCCTTCAACTGTTAGGTGCTAGCCGTGAGCTTCCAAGAAATAGGAATCATAACTAGAATGCACACCAAGCATCAGAAAGGATCCTAGAATTACACGCCCAATACCAAAATTATTTAATGACATTGATTAAATAATTAAACTAATTATATATATAATTCTATTATATATTACAAGCTTTCAAATTATATTTGAAAATTTAACATGAATATTAGATATTTTAGATATCTTTTATCTAATACCCAATATCTTAAACTATAAATTTTTTATGTATTCCAGTTATTGAGTACTTAGTGTGCAGGTAAAAAAAATATAAAATTTTATTAAACATTTGATAAATATTTTTAATTTAAATATGCAAAATTTGAGTGGAAGATATCCATTAACATCCAACCAAAATATCTCTTATCATACTAAACCAATGAACAAATTAAATATAAATAGTTTCTAAGTCTTTCGTTTTTAATACAAAAAAAGGACAAAACTTGTAATTATTTATGTTTTCATCTCACCCAACAACTAACTGCTACATAGGTGGCAAGATTTATTTATTATTGTTTTAGTCATTTAGTTTTTGAAACTAATTTACTATACAAAGGCATTAAAAAAAATAGAAAGTTACACTTATTATGCAAAATATCTATTTTAGATAGATATTGCCAATACTTTCTTTTTATATATAATATAAATATAGATATAGATATATAAATAATGAACATCAAACTTAAAAATCTTTTTAACATCATCAAATCCCTAAATGGATCACACATATTCAAATCTCTTGCCAAATTACACCTTCCGAGCTTCATTGCCCAAAACCAAGAAATAATTTTTAATCATTAATATTATTAGGATAATGAAAATATTTTTTCACATACAATGGACGAATTCAATTCCAATATATCCTTGATCTAATTTACTTTTTATCAATGTTTTATTAATTACTTGTTAGATACATCAAATAAAATAAAAAATAACTTAGAAATAATTTTTGAACTACAAAATAATCTAGAATATTTTTATTTTGAAAAAATAATAAAAAATTGAATAATAATTATACTAACAAAATAAATATTATTAAATAAAAAGAAGAGAAATCTTGTTGCCTTCCTTATAAGAATGTATTGATCTTCTTTCTTTTTTTCCCTCTTCAATTTGACAAAAAAAAAATTAACAAAGAATAAATTAAAAGATCTAAATCCATAAAGGAATTGGGTTGGAGTAAATTTCTAATTAAATTATACTTGATATTTTTATTTATTTAAATTGTTTGATATTTTGATATATTAAAACAATGTTTCATTTGAATTGTAATATAATATAAAAGTGTGCTTTTATTTTCAATGACAATAAAAAATAGTTAAAGTAATTTTTTAAAATATATATTAGGTAAAAAAATTAAGTCTATTTTTTAATAAATTATGTGAAGTATAATTTGGTGTTTTATTAACTATTTGCCAATTAAAAATAGCTGAATAGCCTAATAAGGTTATTGTCCTTGCCGACCAATTTCTCTTTTTCTAACAAGCAAGCCCTACACTCCCAAATGATTTTTTATCAGAGGCATTTGATATCTTGTTATTTGGGATCAACAATCTTGAGGATTCTTTATATATATATATATATATATATAATTGTTGGTTTTGCTCATTTGGTTTGGAATTAAATTAAATTTATTTGTCTCTTATTTGTTTTACCCCAAAAAAACTTTAAATTCAAAATCTAGTGATTTTAAATTTCATGATTAAACAATAAAAATTTAGCAAATATATAACTTGCTGGAAGAGAATAGTTAAAGATTTGAAATAGAGTTTTAAAAAAAATAATAAAATTTTTTATTTTCATATGACATTTATCTAAAATATAGCACATTGATTTTTTTCTTGTTAACCATTTTTTCAATTACAAATTTAAAGTTGTTAGGTATGGTTTGCCATACCTAACAAATTCAAATTATGATAAACCATAGTTAACATCATATTATGATAATTTTTATGTTAAGAACAATCATCTTGACAAATTTTTTTTCTTTGTTAGGAGGAAAAAAGAAACTTTCTTATCCCTTGAACTCTCATGGGTAGGAAATGAAAAATTATTGCACATGTAATTGGAAACAAATATGAACTAACAAAAATCAAATCTTAATTGAAAATGAAAGAAAATAAAAAGGGATATTAATTATGTTTTTGCATATAGTGTAATTAAAAGAGATTGAGGAAAAAAAAAGAATAGGTGTAAAAATAAAGTAAATTGGATACATACTCTTTTATATTACTCTTTCTCTCTAGCTACATAACTATAGAATATGTATTAGATTTTAGATTATGCCCTCCACTCCTTTTTTTATTTTGCACCTGTTGGTATTTAGTCTTTGCTTTTTTCTAGAGAATTCGAGAGATTTGAAATTTAAATGAGAGAAAGATTTAGTTTTCAAAGAAGAGAAAACCTTGACATGATCATTTAAGAAAGTGCTAACAGAAATAGAAAAATAACATGAAGAATGTATGAATTTAACTGAAAGTTTACATTATGACAAAGAAGGGAAACCAATTAAGAGCACAGAGAGGTGAGAAACATGACATGATTGAACAACAGTAGCTGAGTAGACTTATTTTTAATATTTGTAAAATTCTAAAAAATAGACATGTTATAATTTGTTTATATCATTTATCTTTTGAATTTTGTTTAGTGAAATATTTATTTCATTTTTATTTATTTTGTATATTTTTAATATAATCATTCCTTATACATAGTTGTTTAAATTATGATTTTAAATTTGTAAAATTTTTTACTATTTTTAGTTAATAAATATATATTATATTTATATTGATTTATGACTTAAAATAAATAAATTATACATTTTTTAATTTTTGAACATGAATGAAGTCCTTTTATTGCTCATAGAATAATTAAGCATATTAGTATTTATCACATTTTACTATTTTGATATTAAAATTATTAAATTAAATTATAATATATATACACAATTAATAATATTTAACTAATTTGCAACAGTTTCATATATATATATATATATATATTTAAGTCATTATATCATATAAATCATTAAAAAATAATATTTAAATAATCTGCAACGGATTTAATGACAAATTACTGACGAAAAAGTTTGTGACAAAAATTTTGTTTCTAATTCTGTCGCTAAATTAATGACAGGATATTCTATCACAAAATTCTATCGCAAAGCTGGAATTGATTATCATGCTTATTAGTAACGAAACTTTCAGTCATTAAACTCTGTCACTATTTTGATTAGTAATAGAAATTTTTTGTCATTAATTCCGTCGTTAATTTTTATGACAGAATTAGTGATGGATTTGCGACGGAACAAAATTCTGTCGCAAATTTGCTGTTTTTTTGTAGTGCATGTCCTCTTCAAGGCATTATAAGAGAGTTTAAAGTAATATATGAGATAACACTGTTAATAGTAAAATAAATAAAATAATTTATTTTTTAAAATATGAAAATTGAATAACCTAATTTTTAAGTTTAAAAATTAAGAGAATTATTTATATGTGACTCAAAATTTAAGAAAAGAGTTTACAATTTCATCAAAAAGTTTGAGAAAAGATGATACATTAAAATCCATTATTTTAATGTGCCCAACTAAATCTAGCATGCGAGAAAGAGTCTTCCCCAAACTTCAATTAAAATTGTGAGTGTATGCACCATAGCGTATGAAATATCATTTTATAGGCCAAAATAACACCTCAGTGACTCCAAAGTCCAAATCCAATCTCTTTAACATGATATTACTTTTGATAAATTCATAAAGAGGTTTGTTTCCCCTAGTGATGGAAATAATGAATATTGGTTATCGTGTTGTTCCCGCACTTGAATGACTAAGAAAACCAATATATATATATATATATATATAAAGTGTTACATACCATTTGGATTGGAGCAGATCGCTATCTTTAAGGTAAATTATATTGTAGATTTTCTAAAATTTTGTGTTGTAATTTTTATAAATTTTAAAAAGATATAATACAAAATAGTAAAAGTGTATATGAGTTTATTTTCTTTTTGTTCAATTATTTTTTCTCTTTCTGAAATTTATAAAAAATTTATACACAAAAATTTTAAAGGATCCGAGTTCATTTACTTAATATTACTTTTGAAAAATTTTAAAAATCAGGTATGTTTCCACCCTCTTGACGAAAATAATGTATTGTTCTATGTTAACCACCGAGAGTTTGAGTTTCGGGTCCCTTATAGAGTGTTGCCGCATCACTTGGAGTGAATTAATGTGTTTTTCTTGGAGCTTATGGTGCCCTTTCTCCATTCAGCCTTCCGCCTTTTAAGCTTCTCATGGTCGTATTCTAAAGTGACTTCCACTTTTATTTATTTATTTATTGGCTGTCACTTCTAAAATCAAATATCATCCACTAATTAAATCTGTTTTTTGACCGCAAGGAGATGTGACTCGAAAGTATTGGTTGTTCTTCCTTAACGCTTTTTTCTCTGATTTGATCTCTCTGCTATGTGCTTACCTATAATCACCCTCCATAAACAACTGGGAGAAAGTTATTCTCAACTTGCATTTTGTTGTGAATTATTAATATAATATTAATAATTATACTTCCTGGGTACCAAGTTGGAATTAGTGGAATTTTAATATTATACTTAGTGGGCACTAAGTATAATATTAGTTATTATACTTAATATAATATTGATATTAATTAATATTATACCTAATGGGCACTATAATATTAATTATTATACTTAGTTGGAATTAGTGGTCATTTTAATTTTTTTTCCAGAAACTGGCCGGTATTTTATTCAGATTTTTTTAAAAATAAGTATGTTTTTTTATAAATTTTTTGTAAACGTATATTCATTTTTTTGGAGTCAAGTTTATCAATAAAGCAGATTTTTTGACCCATGATCAAATTTATTATTTGTATTTAATTTAGTTTTTAGTGTTTTGTTCTAGTAATTCATAGTGTGGTAATTGATTCAATTTTATATGATTTTTAGTAGGAATGAGCAAAATATTGATGCTCTATAGGCACTTGTAAAATTTATTCATTTGAATTAGGGTATGTAAGTTGTCATAGGTAATTTAAAGGTTTGCTTTCAGGTCTGAGTAGTATGATATTTATCTTGTCTCCAACTTATAATATATATCTCATTATTGTTATTTATTTATACACACATATTAGTTAATAAAATATTATTATAAAACTTTTTTATTGTGTAATTTTTTTGAATTATAAAATAAACAATATGCAAATTTTATTATAAAACATTTTATTATTTGAAATATTTTATTATTTGCTGTGATTTTATATGGAGAAATTTCAAGCGAATGAGTTTCGAGTTAAAGAAAAACTTACTTATTATGTAATTTTTTTGAATAAATAAATGTCGGTCTTAATTTCAATAATTTAATAGATATGAAAAATTTTTTATCCATTAAATATGAGTTTAAACTTTATAAATATAACATCCTACTCACCCTTACCCATCTTCACCCATAGTTTTTGGAGTCGTTGTAGAGATCGACAGCCCGTGAATTAGAGTCCTGACAGTACGGTTAGAAATATAAACTCACGTTGTAAGGAACTTAACGCAATTCTTACCACATTGTGCTTATCATGATTCATGAGTCATGATGACTTTATTTTTTATATTTATATTTTGTGATTTGATATTTAAAAGAAGATAAATATTTCTTAATAGTTAATAAAAACATAAATGGTGTCTTTGGATAACCAATGGATAACTTAATAAAATTATTAAAATAAAATATGATGAAATAAACTTAATTAAAGTATTAATACGATACCTTGATATTCTGTATATTTTTCAGTTTGTTAGATTTTAATCCCAACTGAAAGTTGTTAATATGGCTCGCTCGAGAGCAATGTGAGACTTTCTAACAATTATGTTATAGGTGATGTGAAAATATCGTTATTGAAATTTATAATTTGATAAAATAAAGTTTATAAAATTATTTTTAATAATAAAATTGATTAATAAGATCATATTTGGTAAAAAAAATATGTGATTGTTGTGAACATATTGAATGATAATAATAAATATTATATTTTAAAAACTCATCAAAATTTTATTTTACACTACTAAAATGTTGGAAAAATGAAAAAATTCCCTTAAACTCTTGATCTACTGTAAGTAACTCCATGACTTTTAAAACTAGAAAATAAGTTTTAAAACTTCCACATTCAAAGAAACAAGATTTTTTGTCTATTTCATATGTGACTTCAAACTCTTTTATAATTGGTGTGGCACACTTCTAATTGTTTTCAATGTTAACATACCTTGTTCAAGGCATTAGAAAAGTTTAAAGTGATATATAAAATATTAACGCTAAAAATAAAGTATCTAAAAAGATTTATTTTTTAGAATGTAAAAATTAAAATTCTTTAGTTTTAGAAATTAATAAAATTATTTATAAGTGACCCAAAATTTAAGAATAAATTTTACATTTTTTAAAAAAATTTTGAAAAAAGTTTATACATAAAAATGCATCAATATAATGGAGCCAATAATGTGAAAAAAAGTCTTTCAGCAACTTCATCTCGATAGTCTGACAAATTCACGAATATTATTTTATGTGCCAAAATAAAACTCCACTGACACCACAATCCACGAAATATTATTTTATGGGCCAAAATAACACCCCACTGACACCAAAATCCAAACCCAATCTCTTTAACCAGATATTACTTTTGACAAATTCAAAAGGAGTTATGTCTCCACTCAGTTAATTAATGGAAATAATGGATAGTGGTTATTGTGTCGCTCCAGCACTTGAAAGACTTAGAAAAGGAGTAGAAAACAAAATAAAATATAAAAATTGTCGCTATCGTTAAAGTAATTTATATTGTATATGAATTCTCTAAAATTTTTTACTGAAAGTTTTATATAAATTTGAGAGAATATGATATAAAATAATAGGAATGTATATGAAATTATTTTCCTCTTTATTCACTCCCTCTTTTTTTTTTTTCCTGAAATTCACAAAATATTTATAATAAAAAATATTATAGAATCCAGTCTTCTTTAAGGGCATGTCCCTTTTTAGTTGCAACAATCTAGCTTTACGTTATTTTAATCTTAAACCTTTACATAAAAAAAGATATAAAGCAGACTCTTTGTTGGCACTTTTCAGTATTTTCAAGGTTGTCAATAAAAAATAACTTTCACGGGGAAAATGTGGCACATAAAAAGGCCTTATAATAAATATTTAATTTAGATGTAATTTCTTATATCTTTATTATCATATTTTTTTAATTAAAATATAATAAGTATATAATTTTTTAATAATATCATAATAAGTATATAGTCTAATTGAAAAATTATATAATTTTTTATAAAAATCATACACTCATTATAATATTATTGGAGAACTATATATTATTATATTTTAATTAAAAAAATTGATAATAAAAATATATAAAAAATTATATAAGTTCTTTTTTCTTATAATAATGCACCCAAATGGACCAAATGTCTATGCAGTGCAATAAATATTGTTAAATGGATCAAAAAGGACAGGCAGGCACACCAAACTTCAAATCCAATCCCATTAACTAGATATTACTTTTGACGAATTTAAAGAACCAGACATATTTTTGTTGTATTGGTGGAAATAATGGGTTGTTTTTATGTAAGAGCGTTTAGTGGTTTGAACAGCGGCTCGGTCATTTTTTTCCCCCCCTAAATTGACCAATCGGATTGTTGTAGTTAGTTTTGTGATAAGAATGACTGATCGATTTGGTTCGAAAATACAAAACTAATCAAAAGTCGTCAGCTTTAGATGACAGCCTTTGGTCTTGAACAGTTAAGTCCATATTATATATTTACATGTATAATTTCATAATTTAGTCTCAAATTCAATAATGTAACGTACAAAAGATTTTCTAACAATAAAACCATGGTAAGAAAATATATTGTATATTAAAAAAACCTTTAAAACAGTACCTCATGTTTAGCATAACATTGGAAAATTACAATTATTTAGAAGAGTGCCGAATATTTTCAATTTTATAACAAGTGTTTGCTACTTCTCAAACACACCCTGCCCATTCTTTAATTTCTTAGGTTCCAAATACCTGATTTTTTGTTTTAGACAAAAAGGAAAAACAAAACAAAACAGAACAAAAATAAAAACATAAAATTCAAAATACAAAAAGTTGTCATCACAAAAGGAGTGCATGGATTGAGTTGGAACGTAAGTTAACTCTCTATCTTCAAATTAAGCTGCGTTTTTCGGGGCTAATTTTGCACCAATACAATTAGTGTACTACTAGTAACAGTGCGTTACTCTATCAATAATATATATCTATTCAAGACGCTGATAATTAAATGGACTTTACACATTATTATTATTATTATTATTATTATTATTATTATTATTACTGGCAACCGGTTGCTAGTATATTACAAAGACTTTATCAGCGCGATGACGCATGTTACTGGCAGTGCACTATTTATATTGGTGAACAATTTCCACCGTAAAATCTGGCTTAAATTAATGCATGCCTATCATAGGTGAATTTAAATGTCATTAGATGTAATGAATTTAAGGTGTGTTACTTTAAAAATTTAACACTTCAATTCTATCCTCTACCAAGAGAGAAATACAAGATCCTCTGTTGACACTTTTGACTAAACTTTTTTAATTGTCATTAAAACTAATTTTTATTGAAAAAATTTGACACATAAAAATGCCGTATAATAATTCACCCACCTAAACGGACCAAATATAGGATGAGAAGTCTTCGTCAAAAGAGAAATTTGAACAAGAGGTATATGAACCATGCGCATGTAGTACGAAAAATAAGATGACCACTAAAAGTCAAAAAGTCACAACTAATTAGTTTTAGTGACATTTAATTGCTATTAAGTTGACACTAATATTTCCCTATGAAAAAGTTTAACAAAAAAATCACCATTAAAAAAAATTAACATTTAGTGTCAACAATTGTCGTCATTAAAATTGTATTAATTTACCTTTTATAAAAAGTTGTCACTAAAACAAGATTTTTAGTAGTGACAATAATTATTGACAGATGTGTCCTTATTGTGGCAACACATGAGCTTGCTAATTAAAAAAAAAAAAACTTTCAATGGTGATAATATTTGCTACCAAAGCCCTATCAACAACAAAGGGAGACTAACTCTTTTAGTGGTAACCTTAATCGTCTTTACAAAAAGATACTTTTAGTGATGTCTTTAGTTGTTATTAATTTTTTTAAATTTTAAAAAAATTTAATTACAACTATGATTACCACTAAAGAGTTTTTTTTTTAAATTTATTTTATACTTTCAGTTGCCCATATAGAATTTAATCTAATTTAATGCTCAAATTTAGTTGCTTATTTATTTGAATCAATAAACTAAATATAATAAATATAATAAAGATCTTATAGAATATTCAAGTATTAGTTAGTGATGACTACATTGCAAGATTCAACCTAACAGCTTAATGAAGATATATTTAAAAGCATCATTAGAAACTAAATATATAGAGTGAATCAATAAACTAAATATAATAAAGATCTTGTAGAACATTCAAGTATAAGTTAGTGATGACTACATTGCAAGAATCAACCTAATAGCTTAATGAAGACACATTTAAGAGCATCATTAGATCAATGATGTTGACACATATAGCTGCTATATAATGTAAAAGAACCAAATGTAGAAATTAGAACTTGACAGTTCATTAGATAGGCAAATAAAAACAATTTCATGAATGAGAAATTCCCATATTGAACAAATGCAGGAAATAGATTGCAAGAATTAAAAAATTGAAAATGGAATTATTTAGACTTATAAAAACTCTATAGATATTAAATTTATAAGAAATCTAACATATGTTTGTCTATAAAGAAACTGATAAAGAAAACTTGAAATATTTTAGAACCTAGAATTTTCACCTTAACTCTTAGATAAGCAAGTATTGGAAATTGAACTTTTAATCCTTTAGCTATTGCTATTGAGATCCTGTTCTCCATTTCTACAATTTGATGAGTTTTCTCAATTCAACAACTAGATATAAATGAAAGCAAATGTGATGAATGTTTGTTGTAAGAAATTGGCCTTACCAAGCCCAGTTGCTTTAGAACATTCTTCATTATTCTTAACCTCTTGCAAGAATCAATGAACATCCTAAAACAAGATTTTGAATACTCTATTTTCCATATGGCCTATCCTAAAACCTTATACAAAATTTAGTGTTCAATATCTAGCGTCAATGCTAGACTCATAAGGTATGATCCTATATGTATGCAAATTGAGCTCAATACCCTTCAACCTTATCTCTATTGTAAGTAACCTGCAAACCTTGTTTTGGCATTTGATATTGTAAGCAATCTAACTTTTCTAGTACTATATGGGAGCTGGCTACTATCAGAGGAGGAGAGGTTTGCATGTTCATACCGTCATATTAAATGATCCTAGTTAGGCAAGAGACAATCGAAAAGGCGGGATGCCAAACAATTTCATTGTATTCCACAATAGTAAGAGCACACTCTTTTTCAATTGCGCAAATTGAACACCACTGCTGACGAAGGGCCACATACAGCAGGAGGAGGAGAGGTTTGCATGTTCATACCGTCATATTAAATGATCCTAGTCAGGCAAGAGACAATCAAAAAGGTGAGATGCCAAACAATTTCATTGTATTCCCCAATAGTAAGAGCACACTCTTTTTCAATTGCCCAAATTGAACACCACTGCTGACGAAGGGCCACATACAGCAAGAGTCACAACCTTTTATGAGTATAGTAAAAATTGGCAATTTGGCTAAATACAACACATGCCAGAGTTATGAACCTTAGCATCTTTCTTATTTTCAAACACCATGAAAGTAGGCCATCCACTTGGAATTCAATATAATAGCAAAACACAACAAAAGGAAAATTGAAAACAAAGAAGAACATTTCATACATTCACTTGGAATTCAACCATAAAGGTCTTAACTCAAGATCTTACATAATGTACCTACACAATGGCATAATAAGTGCCAATGTGAATAGGAAATAACATCCAAGTTACACGCATCATCAAATCCATGCAAAAATTTTAAAGATGCCTAGAAAGCTATCAAAACTTCATATATGACTAGCCAACGTATAAAAATGAACTCAAAAGAGGTTAACATACTATACCAGAGTCTTGTTAAAAAAAATGTAATTAACATATATATTTAGAGAAATACTCATTTTTAGATCAAGTTTACTTTTAAATAGTTCCCTTTTATAAAAATAAGTAAATTAAGTTAATAATAAAAAGACACATAAATATTAAAAAAAGGGTCTAATAAAGGTCATCTGCATTTACTTTTTAAATGTATGAATAAACTTAGTGAGAAAAAAAGATTTAACTTCCATATATTGAAATTTTAAGTGTCAACCTATTAAATTTGAAATGAAAATTTGACATTGAATAGCCGCCAACCATTACCCAACAATAATAAGCAAATAATATTGTAACTCCTATAACCCTGTGCAAATAATGACGTTGCTACTCCTATAACTCCTTCCACTGAGTTTAATGCTTTGTTTTAGAGTTTGGATAGAAAATGCCCTTGGAAAATTAGTATAAATAGGCTCTCCTTGTAGTGGTGATCATCAAGCAATAAGAAATCCACTTTTCTCAAGTTTAAGTTTTCTCTCTTTTTCTTTTTAACTTTTAAGCCATGTTGGTATCAGAACTTGGTTTAAGAGTTTAGGAGTTGAATGGAGTGAGAGGAGTGTCAAAAATTGGCCTCAAAGTAAAATTTTCAAAGGTGTTGCCACTGCCACCTTCAAAACCACTATTTTTGGTCATTTTTTGACCATATGGGCGCCACCATCGTGCTCAGGAGGTCGAAAAACCTTGAATTAGAGATTCTCACATTTGAAAACCATCGCATGTGCCTCCATGCTCCATGGCTAGAGAACCACGTGTCGAACACTCGCATCACACACCAGTCAAAGGTTGAAAATGATCATGTTAGTTGCCACATCAGCACTAAGGTGTCTAATCATCGACATGTCAACCTAACCATCATATGACAAGACCTTGACACGTCAATCCTCTGCCAGTTCCTTATCTAGTCAGCGCCATGTCATCCATCTATCACTTTCCATGTGTCCTATCTGTCACGTTATCACCTAGTCAGCTAACTTTTTCTAATTTTGCTTTAACCCCTCAACTTTTCCATAATTACAATTCAACATTTAAACTTTTTGAAATTTCAAATTTGCCCCTCAAATTTTTAAAATTGAAAAGTTACCCTTCAACTTTCTAAACTTGCAAATTAGCCCTAAACTTTCAAAAATTACAAATTAGCCCCTTAACTTTTTGAAATTATTTATCAGCCCTCCATCTTTTTGAAAATTGCACACCAAGCTTAAGAATTCTACCTTGACCCCAGTTCCTAAATTTAATTTCTAATTTTATCCTTAAACCTTCCTAATAATAAAACTAACCTTAAGCCATACATCTAGCTTTCATTGACCTATAGTATGCTTCTAAGACAAAGATTTGTGTATGAAGTAGAGATAGAAAAGTTGAGACGTCGAGTTCCATTGCTACAAAAGATGGTAAATGTTCAACGAGCCCAGTTGGAGGAACATAGAGAAGCGAGAGAACGAAGAGAGCCAAGAGAGGTTGACTTCGATAGCAGCAACTCTTCAACAGTTGGTAACCGCCCTCTTTGGAGATAGACGTTTCGTAATAGTGATATTAAAGTGAAAATTCTAGATTTTGAAGGGAAGCTCTAACCAGATGAGTTTGTAGATTGGCTCCAAACCATTAAACGAGTGTTCGAGTATAAAGAGGTGTTGGAAGAACAGAAAGTTAAGATAGCTACAATCAAGCTCAAGAAGCATGCCTCTATATGGTAGGAGAATCTTAAGAAGAGACGTGAGCGAGAAGGGAAAAGCAAGATTTGAACAAGGAGAAGATGCGTTGTGAGCTAACCCGGAAGTTCCTACCTAAACATTATTATTAAGATAGCTTTGTTCTACTGCGGAATCTTTGCCAGAGAACCTTGTTAGTGGAAGAGTACACTAAGGAATTTGAAAAGCTCATGATGAATTGTGATATCTAAGAAAAGGAGGAGTAAATAATAGCCTGCTATCTTGGAGGGTTGAACACTAACATTGCCTATTCGGTCCAGCTTTAGCAATACTAGACTCTGGACGACATCATCCGTTTAGCCATCCATGTTGAGAAACAGTTACCCAAACGGTCCTTATATCAACCTTCTTTCTCTATTAGGAATTCTTCTGATGTTTGTAAGACACAAGTTTAGCAACCCAACTCTTTAAGCAAGCCTTCACCTAAAGTTGCCAAGGAGTCCAACTCCAAAGCACCTAAGTACTTCAAATGCCAAAGGTTTGGCCATATTGTCTCAGATTGTCCTAATTGCAAGGTTGTCACAATTATTGAAGGGGAAGCTTGCGCAGTATCTAAAGAAGAAGACAAGACCATACCTGATGATAAAGAGCTAGTATTTGAAAAAGAAGTCATGCTTGCCAACCACAGTGAAGCATTGGTGATTAGGTGAAGCTTGCACATAGTGCAAGTAAAGGAGGAGCCATGGCTAAGTCACAATATCTTTCACACCTGCTATACTACCCAAGGCAAAGTGTGTGATGTAATCATTGGCAATGGAATCGATGAAAATGTAGTATCCAGCTACATGGTAGAGAAGCTAAACCTATCTACTCAAGCTCATCTACATCCATACAAGTTACAATGGCTCAACAAGGGGAATGAGGTAAAAGTTTCTAAATAATGCCTTGTTTCTTTTTCAATTGGTAAGAAGTATTAAGATCAAGTATGGTATGATGTTATTCTTATGGATTCCTGCCATCTTTTTCTGTGGAGACCCTAGCAGTATGATCATCGTGCTTTATATGATGGCCACGCAAACACTTATTCCTTTGTAAAAGATGGAGTGAAGATTAAGTTGGCACTATTGCCACTTAATAAATGCACTTAAGGAAAGAAGGAATCCAAGTCGTCGGTATCCTTAGTTGCTAAGAAGCAGTTCAAGGTGAGAAAAGCAGAAGCTCAATCTATAAGTTTTATTCTGTTGCTCGAATCAAACGATAAGACCACTATTTTGCTGGAGGTTAAACAACTGCTAATTGAATTTTTGGATGTTATACTTAAAGAAATTCCATTTGGACTATCCCAAACTCAAAGACAGAAAGATTTTATAATGGTAGTTGAGGATAGATTTTCAAAGATGGCACATTTTATCCAATGCCAAAAGACGAATGATGCTGTTCGAGTTGTAGGCTTATATTTCAAGGAGATTGTCCATCTTCATGGCATTCCCAAGACTATCACCTTTGATTGTGATGTCAAGTTCCTCAGCCACTTTTAGAGAATGCTATGGAAAAAGATGGGAACTAAGCTTCAATTTAGCAGTACTAGTCATTCTCAAATAGATGGACAAACTAAAGCTGTCAACAAGATTCTTGGAAATCTTCTCCAAGGTTTTGTCAAAAAGAATTTAAAGTAGTGGGACCTTATCCTTACTCAAGTTGAGTTTGCTTACAAAAACTTAATCAATCAAGCTACAAGAAAGTGTCTATTCAAAGTAGTAGTAGTTTATGGCACTTAGTTGCCAAGGAGTAGTTCAAGGTGACAAAAGCGGAAGCTCAATCTATAAGTTTTATTTTGTTGCTCAAATTAAATGATGAGACCACTATTCTGCTGGAGGTTAAACAGCTTCTAATTGAACTTTTGGATGTTATAATCAAAGAAATTCCATTTAGACTATCCCAAACTCAAAGACAGAAAGATTCTATAATGGTAGTTGAGGATAGATTTTCAAAGATGTCACATTTTATCCAATGCCAAAAGACGAATGATGCTATTCGAGTTGCAGGCTTATATTTCAAGGAGATTGTCCATCTTCATGGCATTCCTAAGACTATCACCTTTGATTGTGATGTCAAGTTCCTCAGTCACTTTTAGAGAATGCTATGGAAAAAGATGGGAACTAAGCTTCAATTTAGCAGTACTAGTCATTCTCAAATAGGCGAACAAACTGAAGCTGTCAATAGGATTCTTGGAAATCTTCTCCAAGGTTTTGTTGAGAAGAATTTAAAGCAGTAAGACCTTATCCTTACTCAACTTGAGTTTGCTTACAAAAACTCAATTAATCAAGCTATAAGAAAGTGTCCATTCAAAGTAGTTTATGGCACTCATCCACTTAGCCCATTAGACTTGACCTTTCAAATGACAAGCAACATTACAACGCTGATCTGGAACAAAGGACCATAGGAATCATGAGGTTGCATGAGCAAGTTTGAGAATGAATCTAGAAGAAAAACTTGAGATACAAAGTTTAATATGATAAGCATCGAAGACAACAAACTTTCAAAGTTGAAGATCTGGTATGGATACACTTGTGGAAGGAACGATTTCCAAAACAACCAAATGCTAAGTTATCACCCAAAGCTGATGGTCCATTCAAGATTATGCAAAAAATCAACAACCATGTCTACAAGGTGGGGTTGCCAAGTGCTTGTGGAGTTTTTGCCACCTTCAATGTTGCTGACCTATCTCTGTACTTTGATAATGATGCCGAACTTGACTCAAGGGCGAGTCCTATCCAACTTGGGGAGTATGAAACAAAAATTTGACATTGAATAGTTGCCAACTGTTACCCAAAAATAATAAGCAAATAATATTCTAACTCCCATAACCTTGTGCAAATAATGAAGTTGTAACTCCCATGATCCCTTCCCCTAAGTTTAATGTTTTGTTTTAGAGTTTGGACGGAAAATGCCTTTGGAAAATTAGTATAAATAGGCTCTCCCTGTAATGGTGATCATTAAGCAATAAGAAATTTACTTTTCTTAAGTTTGAGTTTTCTCTCCTTTTTTTCTCTTTAGTTTCTAAGCCAAAATTAGTAATAAAATAATAAACTACCCAAATCGTTTGTAGAATTTATTTCATTAATGTGTTTATATAAATGTAGCTTATGCACAAAAGTCTCATAAAGTATACTTGTAATGAAAATAAATAAATAAAATTTATTCTGTTATTTTTCAAATACATAATAGAGCACAAAATTACATCTAAAATCTTTTATTAATTGATCACACCTTTTTGTCATTAAATCAAACTTAATGGCTTCTATTGTGTATTTTTGATTATGTATGGGCTAAACCATATTTCATATTTATAGTAGATAATTTCACAAAAAATTTTGCTAGATCAAAGCTACAATTTTCTTTTCCTCATAAAAATATATATTTCACTACTCTAGTTTTATGTATTTTGAAATCAAATTACAAATTTAAAAGATCTTTAGTCTTAACACCCAAGAATAAATTTTGCTATGGCTCTCTTTACAAAATGTAAAATGATATACATCATGTATCTCACCAAATCCCACAAAACAAGGCCATGGTAGCTAAAGGGACATAACACAAACCAAGATGACCAAGGATCTCCTAAAATTTACAACTCTGTTATCCTCAGAACTACCAATGAAACATAATGACATATGTAACAAAGAGCTCATGGTAAAGAAACAAAGGCAAGCTTTGCATCGTGCATGCCACATGTCATAATAGATAATGAAAATAGGCTTCAATCTTCACATATGAAACCAGGCTTTATATCGTGCATGCCACATATCATAAAGACAATGAAACCAAGCTTCAGTCTTCACATATACACATAAATGCTATCCTTAGAATATGTTATAAGTGGCAGTTCCAAACTTTTAAAATATATTAATTTGCACAAATGTAAATATTAATAAGATAGTGAATAATAAACAACGAAATTAGCAAACGGACATAGAAAAAGACATTTCATACTAACCACAAAATGGTAAAAAATACTTTAGCTAATAAAATAATAGGTAAGGCCAAAAAGTGAAGAGGCTTACAAATTGATAGTACTTGTCAAATCAATATCAAGCAATATAAGATTATCCTATGTCAATGCCATGTATAATCTTTCTTCAACATTTCTTGATACAAATTTAGAATTAGTAAAACTTTCCAGAAGTATAAACTTTAAGAACAAAGTGATTACACATCCTAGATATAAAGTTAGAGCAGCAATCATACACACCAGCAAAGTTAATCACATTCAAATTCCAAGTTCTAATTCAAGTTTCCATATTGAAGCTAAATTAAGAATATTACTCACCTAATTAAGTCTTTCCAATGTTCCTAATCACTTTTTCGTCTTTTAAAACTACACCTAACCTTAAAATTCTTGGCCAACATACAAAGTAAGATAGCCACTCCATCCAACTTCAACAATTCAGCCAAACACAAACAGAAGTCCACAAATTTCCAATTTTTCAGAATCATGAAGGTAGTGGGACAGGGAAACTAACCAAATTGATTCTTACATTTCCAAGGCTGTTTTACTATTCTTTAGACATGAAAAATCTATGTTTTGATCCCTAATAAGTCAAATAGTACTAGCTACCATAAATTTTGAAAAGCAAAGCTATGTGATCACTAAAGAGGAATTCTTACAAAAAGCCTAGTTCTTCCAATTTTTGAGACACCCAAGGTTGTACCAAGCTTCAACAAGCTTATAAGCCTTCCTTTTTTTTTCCTTTTTGTTTGTTGAGTCCCTTGGCATTAGCCAAAATAAAAGCAGCCACTAAGAATCCAAACCTTCCATTAAAACCAAATAGAAAGAAAAACACAAGGGAGCTTACCACAAATTCGTGCTCTCTCACCTCCACTTCTTTCCTGCCTAAATAAGCCAAAAGCCCCAATATCTCAAACCTTTATGATCGAAAATCTTAATCGAACAAAAAAGCATTCGAGTCAAAATGCGAGGAAAAGTGTGGGGATTCTCTTTTATAAAGGTTACCTTGACCAATTCTCACTCTTTCCCCCATACACAAGCTTGGAAAGTCAACGATGGAGGTTTCGCTCTCTTAGGCGTTGTTTTCCTTTTGGATGTTGACTCGTCGAGTATTATGTAAGTTAATGAGATGGATGGTTTAGGAACTAAGTGATAGGCAATTAATGGATAAATGAGTTTGGGTTATGGCTAATTAGGTTTAAGTGTATTTGCATTTAATTAGATAAGTTTTAGGAAAAATTACATTTAAGGATCCATATAATATAAGATTTATAATAAAAGACTTTAAAAATTGAAATTATTTTCGAAGGCCATTACCATAAAGTTTTAGGGGATTTACTATTAGGTGTAAGAAAATACTGTACTTTTTTATGCTCAATAATAAATTTTCTAAAACTGATAGTAAATCCTTCAAAACCTGATGGTAATGATGATTTTTAATGATAATTTTAATTTTTAAGATCATTTATTGTAAATTTTATATAATATGAGTCTTTAGATATAATTTTTCCTAAGTTTTGACATTATAATTAGGTTTTTTATTTTTTTAATTAGAAATTAAAAACTATAGTATGATTATCTATTTAGTTTATTTTTTATTTTTAATAATAATTAGATAATCCATAAAATTAGATAAAGAATAAATAAAAAATAATTAATAATTAATATAGAAATAAAAAGTAGTTTAATTGATAAATATATATTTTTTTGAGATTATTTAAATTACATTAATATTATTTTTATGAGATAATTATTAAATTTTAATAAATGATATACAAATTAATTCCAAAATTTGTAATCATCTTTTTGATTAGAAATTAAATAATTATAATATAATTATTTATTTGGTTTTTATTTTTATTAATATTTGGATAATTCATAAAACTAGATAAATAATAAATAAATTGAAGCTACCAATAATTCATATATAAATAAAAATAGTTTAAGTAATAAATATATTATCTAATATTATTTAAATTAATATTAATATTAATTTTTATGAGATAATTATTAAAATTTTAATAAATATAGTATAAATTTACTTCATAACTATCCTTTTAAATAGAAATTAAATAATTATAATAAATTTGTCTATTTGGTTTATTTTTATTATTTCTATTAACAATTAGATAATTCACAAAACTAGACCAAGAATAATTAAAAAGAAACTACCAAAAATTGTTAAAACAAATAAATAATAGTTTATATAATAAATATATTCTTTGAGATTATTTAAATTAAATTGATATTGATTTTTATGCGATAGTTATTAAAATTTTAATAAAATAGAATTATCTATTTGATTTATTTTTTATTTTTATTTAAGGTGGGTTGTTAGAAATTTATACAAAAAACTATTTTTAAAATATATTAAATATATTCTTATTAAAAATAAAGTAATAATGTCAAGAACATTGTTCTTAAAACTAAGCTGAATTGGTTAGTTTGATTTAGAAAATTAGTTAATCGATCCTTAATCTAATTCAATCAATCTACAAAATTGTTCAGCTAAAAAACTAGTCACAAACTAGTGAAATGAGTTAAAATCAATAAGAACCAATAAAACCAACATGGGCCAATGGTTTGATGATGGCCATTTTTAGTCATGGAAGAGGTGAAGAGCAGCAGAACCAGTGTAGTCGATAACAAGAGTAGAGGAGAAAGGTTAACCTTTGCCTCTGAGAGAAGATGACCCAATAAAGTTAGTTCTGACAAGGTAAGATCTTATTAGTATCTTCTATGTTCATCATTGTGAAAGTGGCAATAATGGTGGCAAGCTTGGATTATGTAAAGAACTAAAGAACTAAAGGAGAGTGTGAGATGACGCAGACATGATTTGTTGAAAAGGATCTAATACAATGAAGTAGATCTAATATGTTATGGAGAAATGTGCAATATTTATGGTTTTGATTTCTTATTCAAAATTTGATTTGGTTAAAGTTTTGGCTTTTTATTCAAATTTTTTGGTTAATAAATTATTTATTTATAATATATCTCTTATTAACATTTTTTAATTATTTTTTAACCTTTTTATTAGAAAATTCTTTGTAAATATAGATAATTCTTTTGTTTATAAGAATAATTAATTAGTACTTCTCAATTTTTTGAAGAAATATGAAATCAATCATAAATATTTAAAATTTATTAATATTTATATTACATATTATTATTTATATGTTTTCATATATAGTAGTGTGCGCTAAAATGTTAAAGGTGCATCTTTTGAATAATGGTCAAGCACTTAAATATTTACATAGAAGGTCTAGATTCAAATCCTATAATGCTAAAAAATTGAAAAGTTTTGCAAAACTTTTAGTGGCGATCTTGGGTCCCTACTAAAAGTGACCTTTAGTGTTGATATATAGATGTTGCCACTAAAAGTGATTTTTTTTGCATGAATTTCCCAAAAAAGGTGAAACTTTTAGTGGCAACCTTGGGTCACCACTAAAAGTGATTTTATCTTTTTGCATAAATTTCACTTAAAAAAAATGTAAAACTTTTAGTGGCAATGTTGAGTTGCCACTAAAAGTAACTTTTAATGGCAACATGTGAATGTTACCACTAGAAGTACTTTTAGTGGTGACTTGAGTTGACATATAGCTAGATCTTTTAAAAGCATCTCTTAAGCAACATTAACTTAGTTTAATCATAACAGGCTTAATTCCTTCATATCTATTGTAACAATTGACTTTCTAACTAAACTAGGACTGGTATGTTAATAAAAGAGGATCCTAAAATAAATTAAATTAAGGCCAAATAGAGGTAAAATATTAATTAGCATATCAAAAAATGATGATAAGAAATCATACACGGAAATAAAACGAAGCTAAAACAGCGAAATGAAAGAAAAGGGATATATCAGTGGCAAAATTAAGGAAAAGAGTTTTAAAGCCTAAAATTAAGGTCACCAAGGTTTTTAGAGGTCTTAAAAATCATAAAAGCAGTTAGAATCAACTAAGGTCTTTCTGAGGTGATGAAAGGTAGACAGTACTGAAACTTTGGGCAAAGCTAGTTTTTACCATTTTAAGCCCTTTAAAACCTAAAATTAATGTTTTTATATGAAAGAGCACCAAAAAAATTTGTAAGAGCAGTCAAATCTTGAAAAGCCTAAAAAATGAGTCCAAATAGAGCAAATAGGTGCATAGGGGCAAAATGATCATTTTGAAAATTATAAAAGACGCTTTTTAAGTAAGATTACACCTCATTATCTTCTCCAAGCTTCCATTTTCAGAATTTTAGACCAGCTATGGTGTGACATTAAGGGAAAAGAGAGAGAAGAAGTTTAAGCTCCTGTTTAGGTAAGTAAACAGTCCAGTTTCATCTCGCACCAATTAGGAAAGTTGTTTCTCTCTCTAAGAACTCTCTAATGGTGATTTTTTTTTTCTTGAAAACTTGAAATTCAAGTTGGACCATAGCCAAAAGGAACTCTTTTCAAGAAACCAATCGATGGAAAATAATCTATGCAAAGAGAGCTTTGTTTTAAGATTAAGATTTTACATTTACAAAATCTTGTATTTCCAAGACATTTAAGCTTTGGCCTAGAGAGAGAAAGTGAGGAGGAAAGCTTTTCTTCATGTGTTCTTGATGGAACCAAGGATTTTAACATGCAAGGATTCCATATCTAATATTAGTTTTCCTTGAATCATGAAAAGATGTAATTTAGACCATAGTTGTGTAGTAGTTTAGCTTAGAATTCTTCAATGGGCAACCATGTTATTTTCCATTCCTAATTAATATATTTTGATGTTATTTGATGCAAGGAATAATAATTTAAGTTTAGAATTGATTAAAACTTTGAAATGTGTAAGTTAGGGTTTTATGGTTCCATATTCGGCCAAGAGCAATTCCAAGGGGTTAGGCAGTTGTTTAATGGATTCTTGGACTATGGATAGTCTTAAAATGATATAATAATAATAATGGAAGCATTAAATTGAATTTAAAACCTAGATTTTGGAAGTTGGAAATTTATGGTTCAAGAAAGAGCATTATGGAAACAATTAACTTTAGGCTTGTGTAACCAAACTTGTAATACTCCTCATCAATCATAATATGGCTATATGAATCAAGAATGACAAGATTTTGAAACCTAGAAGTTGAATTCTTGAAATTTTCCTTTGAGGCTTAAGATTACATAATGTATTCCATCATGTTAAAAAGTGAAAATACTAAATGAATAGTAACTATGAAATTTGTAGCTTGAATGATGAATTTTTGAAGTATAGGTTGGCTTAGGATTTGAGCTTACTGAAACCCTTAACTTAAATCCTAAGTGTTGAACCAATTGTGGGAAGATAGAATCAAAAAGAGATTTCAAACATTTAGGCCCTTGGATATGGTTAAATTTGAGTATTTTAGAGGGCATATTTACCATCTAATAAGCAAGTGTCCTGAAAGTATGTAAAAAGGAAGTTTTAAGTGCACTTAAGTGGCCTAAAACATAGATAAAAGCTATAGAGACTTAAGAGAAATAGTTATGAGTATTAGATGTTGATAATATGTTTATATATTATTTTAGGACAAACTAGTGAGGCTTCACCACATTGTAAGTGTAGAGTTGCGAAAGAAAAAGAAACAGAGCTAGAAACAGAACAGAGAAATTAAAGATTTTTATTGGATTTTTACCACCTATCCAAGGTAGCTTGCTCTTTCCTATCTAGTTGCATACATATTTGTTTGAGCTTGATATGCATTATATTGTATTGGTTGTTCATGATAGTATATGCTATATTGCATTGCATCAGTTATATGACATGTTTTGCATGTTATGTTTAATGAGCTAAAGCTAAGAGATAAAGAGAGGTAATGGAAATGAACACAGTAGTTCTCCCAAGCCCAAGAGAAAAGCCTAAGCTGAGTTGAGTTTTATGGCCATGATTGAGTATATTGCCTACATGTAAAGCATTTATGTTAGTTTTAGATGATCGTGTATACTTGCAGTATTCTTACTTGACTATCTCATGCTTATTATGGGTTATTTGAGTATAGCTATTGAGACTCTCCCAAATCTCACCCCTATCTCTATTTTCTCACTAAGTAGTTTCAGGTGGAAGTTCCAGTGATAACAAAGGAAAAAAGAAGGAATGATTTTCATATTTATAGAAATATATGAATGTTTTGTATCAAATTTTGATGTACTATATATAGAACATAAATGGATTATGTTTAACTTCATCATGTTGTATTATGTATACTAATATCCTTTAAACAATGATGTATAACTCTAGCCTGAGTTATTTCATTACAATTGATGTTCTATGCCCTGCTTGTGGTATGTAACTCTGCTATTATCTATATTTTTCCTTGTTTGTGAGATTAGGCTGTATTGTGACAATTTGAGTGGTCTGAATGGTCAATTTTATAAGGGAAAATTCTATCAAATTTTCCCTAAAATATTGTGTTGTTTTACTTCTAATGGTTAAATTGTTTGGACATGGAATTTATGAAAAGGGCAAGTATATGAATTTTAGAAATTTTGGATTTAGTATTTTTTTTATTCATCAATAAATGGTCTTATTATTGAACCATAACAGTTAAATTACAGCTAGGTAGCTAAGGTGTTACATCTGTGTACCCCCAACTTGGTATATATTAGCATAACTTATCATTTCATTCATAGAGCCTTAACATTGCTTTAGTGAGTCCATTCTATTCATACCTTGCTAAAGAGATATAGATAATCCTATATTGAAAGTGCTAGTTATAAAGAAAATATTTCCACAAGCTATGTATCAAGTGTCCCTTACCACTTATACAAGCTTAATCTTTTGCATTTATAGGTAACCTACTAAGCATATCATATTACTTGGTGTGAGACTTAGATTTTCAGTATCGTCAAAGAGGAAGATTATTCTCCTTAGTCATTATGACTAATGGACTCATCACCATAATGTATAGGAGTAAATCTTATTAAGGTGTCCCTTATAATGAATCCACAAACCTTAACCTTAAACCTAAAATATGAAAGTTACTTGAAGGCTTCCTAACCATCTGGTGACCTCTTGTCATAACCTTCTCCTTGGGGGAACAGGACTAAAATCATTAATGACTCTAGCCCCTATGTTGATTCTAGAAGATTATATTCTTTCTTTCTTATTTTTATTGGTAGGAACTTTATCCCTTTAGGACTTGTCCTCTGGAGATCATTTCAAATTGAGAATTTTATATCTTAAAGAATCTTGTCTCTAGAGACCATCCCTATTGGGATTACATCCTTTGAATATCTTTTCTATTGATATTTTGACTTGCCTTGCCTGTTTTCACCATTATTTCCTTTCTTTTGCCAGTTATAAAAATAATATGATTATTTATGATATGCAACATACCATACAATCCAATAATACTTAATGCTTGTTATGTAACATATGCTAAATCATTCATGCATGTGCATACTAAAATTAAATATAACATGCCATGAGATAATGGAAAAAATATTAGGATTTGTAGATAACAGAAACCAAGTATTTGTAAACATATGCTATTTGCATGATTTCTAAAGAAACCCTTTCCTTAATTATCATGTATTTTAGTGTCATAAGTATCTTTAATAATCCATCATCACAAGTCCATGTCAAGGTCTCCAATGCTCTAGTTATCTATGAATGGGAATAATATACGGTATCATCATCCATGCTTAGGGTCACATATGTAGAAATATTCTATGCTCAAAGGAATTTAAGTTATTTTTTTACTAATATTTAAGCCTTAGGGTTCCAAGGGAATTTAAAAAGACATCATTCATGCTTGCAAAATCCTAAAAATGGATTCATTTTTTGTTACAAAGAAAACATAAAGTCCAGTCAACTATTCGAGTGAACAGTCAACTGCTGCTTATTAATTAGTCAACTGGTGGTTATAAGGCAATCAACTGCTATGTTACAGAATGACCAACTTATATCATTAGTTGGCTTGTCAATTGCTCATAAAACTAGTTAACTAATAGTCATCAATTGGTAGACATAAGGAAACAATTTATTGTTCCATCACAGTGTTGATTTTCTCTAAAAATGCCATAATGATCAATTGCTTTTCTCTTTCTTAAGTTCTCTCTTTGCTCTTTTCTCACTCTCTATTACTCTTACTCAAAGGGCCAAGTGTAATACCATAGGTTTCTAGCTTTGTCTCATGCTAATTTTAAGTCTCATGCCGAGCATTACATAGGGAAGCAAGAAAAATGACATTAAAATATTGAGTTTTCTTGCATTGCGCTATACATGACTTTTTCATTCGATATACCGTAGACCATATGAGCTAATTATCTCATTTCCATATTTAATTACATAAATATAACTCAATTCCATCACCAAAAGTGGCCTAGAACTCGTGTAAGTGCAAGAAACACATAAAATACCATAATGTAGCCTCGGCCAGAATTTCATACTTTATGTCACAAATTTTGACAAATCATAACTAATTCTAGGAAAATTGAAATCATGCAGCATTCCTTACCATTCTAGAAAGCTACAGATGTCTACTTTATGCTAAAAATATGTTTAGGTCATGAAACATCAAGTAGAAGGCATTTGATATTCAAAAAGCTCCCAAGGTCTTAGCTATCTGGGTTGCTATCATAGGTTAGTATCATAAACTTTGGAAATTCATAAATAATTTTATAAAAATTAAAATCATGAAAATTTGATCAATATGAGAAGCTAAAAGTGTTAAATTTAAGGTAAAAATATCCCCAAACCATGCCAAGTCCATTTAGGAACTGAATTATGATGGAACAATATTGGAGGTCAAGTGGCATAACTAGTACTAACATTAAATTTCAAAAATTCATAACTCTTTGCTTAGACCTCCAAATGAGGCGATCTTAGTGACCAAAAAATTTTATAACCTATGGTTTATGTTTGTAAAATTTCACAAGAATTGGACATCATTTGGCCATCAGATAACATAGAACACAAAACTGACCATATGAACAGTACATGCACTAGAACAGTAGAAAAATCCCAACTTTTAAAATTCATAATTAATTATGTAGAGATCTGATTTTTTTGCACTTTAACTTCCTAAAAATCTCTCAATGAGATCTAAATGTCTACCAAATTTCATTGGAAGATTCATTCATTTGGTTAGTTTGTGCTATAGGGTTCTGGTTTAGTCATTTTTATGGTCTCTACTAGCATCAAAGTCTCCAATTTTGCTTCCCAAGCTTGTGTGGCCACTTGAGCATGTGGGAATGCACCAAAATGACTCTCTAAATTTGTTTCAAAGGTGCATAAATCCAGAATTTTCAAACTCACTCATCCACCCCATGGTATACACAAGATTACACATGCTAGCTCTTGCCATTCAACACCCAAAACATGTTATCTCATACAATTGGCATCAAATCTCATTTATAAATCATACATTTGGGTAATTGTAACACCATCATTTCTAACTCATACCCATCATCCTTTACATGCTCATGTGAGATATAGTAAGAATAAAGTGAGAACTTCCATTGGATTCATACACTTTCTTGCATAGCGTCATGGTTAAAAATTCATTTTAGTGTCATGTGGCCCGTGTGAGCTCATGATATGCATTCTCATATTTAATTGCACCATTACAACTCATTTGCCTCATAAAAACATGCTTTCAACCCATGGAAACCAAAAAGAGACATGGGACATGAATATGCATTCTCGGCCAGACTTGGCCCCATTTCTGGGAAAAGTTTGAAAAATCATAACTAAATATAAAAAAATTAAAAACAAGTAATCTTGGTAATTATGGAAATCTTGGGATGTCTAATTAATGATAAAAATATGTACAAGTCATAACATCCCACAAACAGGGCGTTTGACATGAGTAATGGTCTAGAGGTCGGACTGGATTTTGATGTTGTCACAATTTACTGATATGAACTTCAAAAATGTCCAACTAATTCTAAAAAAATCCAATACATGCAAATATACCACTATGGAAAGCTGTGGATGTTAAATAGAGAGAAAAAATATCTCTAGATCAGTTCCTTAAGCCAAGCTCTTAGAAATCAATGGAACAGTACTTCTGGTTAGGCAAGATGACTGATACTGGGCAGAAACTTTGAACATTCATATCTTCCTCTCTAGACCTCCAAATGAGGTGCTTCTAGTTGCTACAAGTCATTGTGATTGTCTAGTTTCTGTCTATAAAATTTCGTAGCCATTGGACCACGTTTTCCTCTTGGATGACATAATTATACAACTAACCAAATGAACAGTGCTGGTGCAAATCCGAAATTCTGATACCAACTTTGAAAAATCATAGAAAATTCCATGGACCTCAAAATGACTTGATCTTTAGCTTCCCAAAAAGCTCTAAGAAATATCTAGTTACATGAAAAATTTCAAGGCAAGAAGAGATCATTTGGTCAGACTTTGATATAAGGGGGCAAAGTGTTAATTTCCTTTGTTAAAAGAGGGCTCCAAGGGTTCAAATTTGCTTCTCCTACTCCTAAGGCTCTATGAGTACGTGGGAAAGCATTAACATAGGCTATTAAACATGGCTCAAATGTCTAATAACCTAGATTTTCAAAACTCACTCTCCCACACAAAAACATACACCATGTACATAATGCTAAGATCTTGCTATTCATACCAAAAACTTGCTATATCATGCACTATAGTTCTAATTCTCATACCTATACAATAAGTACATCCATTTACAAGTATTCATTAGTGCATATACCATGTACATCATTATATTACATCTCTTGACAACAAAGTGGTGATAACATGGCTATTTCACAAACCCTTTGCCAATTTCCCTAGCTTCAAGCTTGGTGGCTCCCATGTCTTTGTTCACTTGGTCCACCTAGCATTTTAGGATAGTGGAGAGGAGGGGATGAGAATCAAAGAATCCTAATAGCTCATTTCTCATTCAATCATACATAATATGTGCCAAGCAAGCTTTTCAAATACATGTATGAAAAAGTAGATGTCATGGACATTTTAAAAGCAACCTTGGCATGGAAATCAAGGATACAATACATTCAAGGGTTCACCAAGTGTTTGGATTGGCCTCACACTTCTCCTCATGGATTTTGGACTTGCCTCACCCACTCTTAAGCAATTTGGACTCAACCATACTCTTGGGAGTCCATATTACTTTTGAGAGACCCTTTGCTTTGTCTTAACCAAGCTTGAGGGTTCTTGGCTCATCCTCATCCAAGGGAAGAGTTCTTGGCCTTTGCACACTCAAGAAACTCATACAAACATCATGGATTCATTTAACACATAACATAGAATCAAGGTTCATGACATGTAAAGGCATGCTAGTATACTTTTCTTAGCTTGAAAATATACATACACACATTCTAAAACAAGCTAAACACACATTCATGCATAAGAGAAGGTGGAGAGAGCTACCTTATAGGCTAACACAAGCCTTCCCTTTCAATTTGTCTTCTCCCTTCTTGGTTCCACAATCACAACTAAATGGAGGTGTTTCTCTTGAGCCTAGACATACAAAGCACATGGAATTACTCTCTCATAACTCAATACTTATTCACAAGGCTAAGGGTTTCTTTATAGCAAAATCTACCAAGCATATAAAAAACTAGGGGTTCTTTCTCTCTCTAGAATTTCACCAACTCTTCCTCTCTCTCATGTTCTTAAGTTGGTGGAACCAACATACCTAGGGAAAATAAAGAAGTAAAGCTACATGAGTTCTAACCTCCTTCAAGAGTGATTTTCCACTTTTCCTCTTTTGAACCAAGCTCAAAACATAGCTAATTCAATAACCAAACCCAAAGAAAGAGAGGGCAATGAGAGAAGAACAAGATTCTAAGAAGAAAAGCTAGGGAAATCTCAATTTATACTTACCTTTTTCTTGTTCTCCTTCCTTCTCTAGGTGTCTCTCTCTCTCCTCCACCCTTTTCTCTGCCTTGGATGAAGCCTAGGTTGGTTAAAAGGAGAAGGAATGAATTGGGGCACTTTAAGAAGTTAAATTCTCTTTTTTCACACTTTTCCAGACTAACCCTCGCTATAGCGAAGAATAATCCTCGCTACAGTGAGCACGTATCAGTCCTAGACCCTTGTTTTTGCTATGGCGTGTGCTACAATGAGCAACTCCCTGGTTTTTATATAGGATGCCCGCACTCGCTATAGCTAGAAGGCACTCTCGCTATAGTTAGATCATTTCTTGCTATAGCGAACAGGTACATTCGCTTAGCTAGGCCATTTCTCGCTATAGCTAGCAGACTTAGAAAATTTTCAGCCTTTTGAAAATTTTTCAACTTTTTTTTTTCTCTCTCTCTTTTTTTGTTGGTTGTTACATTTCCACCCTCCTTAAAAGAAATTTCGTCCTCGAAATTTAGGGGTACACTTTCTCTTACTCTTTTATATTTTGGCTAATTGTTCCTTTCTTTCCCTTCTTCTTGGCTCCATATATTTTTCTCTCTGGTTTTGCTTGTTTAAGTTTTCTCTCAGCTAGGGAGTTTTCATTGCTAGCTTTTAATGAGGGCTCTATCATTATAGAGTATGTGCTAGTCCCTCTTATAAAGGAAAGAAATTTCTGACTCTAGAGGCCTATCCTAGGAGAGCTTACTTGTTACAGCGAGTTAGTCTTAACCCATTGTAGGAGTTATTGTTCTTTTCAGTAGACTCGCTTACATATCTTGAGAGGTACTCATTTTATATCACATCTTCCATATCCTCTCTAAATGGCTTCTCATAACATCTCATCATCTTTTCTGATCATTAGAGCCATCAGAGATTTTTATCTGTCTACTGTTTTGAAGTATACTGTCTACTGTTCATTTCTGCGTTCTTTCTTATTAGCTCATCCCATGATTACAATTCACATCTCTTTCTATCACAAGCCTCATATCATAACTGCTTACTGGGATTACAGCTCCTTTGAGGAGTTTCTGCTTTTAATGATCTTAGTTTCTTCGTTTATTACTATATCTGTCTTTGTAGGTTGAGACTTTTTCTCACTTTCTTTGCTCACTTACCATAGCATTTTATAGTCCCTCAATTCAATACTGATTGGCCTAACCTGCGTGTGTTATACTAGCACCAAAGAGCGATTACCACTTACCACTATTGAGCTCTAGTGGGATGCTAGATATTCTCACAGTTTTACTCATTGGAGATATACTGTACCACTTACCTCATGTAAACTATACCTGACCCATTTCTGAATACATAAGCTAGCATGCGGAGATCTCTCTATCCCTCGGTCAGGGCTACTTTAACTTTGAAAAACTAATTTCCTGCTTTCCTCATCCCATACACTATGCTCATCTTTAAAAAGAGCTAGTCAGTGGTCTAACTATTTGAGTAGAGCCTTCATGTCTCTGTGGTAACGGTCTACCAGACTCAGGAGGTCTGTAGTCTCTGAGACAAAAGTTAGCTAAAACTATACTGGTCTTTGAGACTAATTGCTCTGTAAAATTATCTCAGGCTGTCATCTCTATCAGAGATCTATTATGCTGTGGCTAGGGCTCTTTGTAACTCTGTGGGATCTACTGTGACCTCTCAGAGCCCTGCTAGGGTCTACTGCAACCCGATATGACATGCTAGGATCTACTGCGATCCATCTCTGAGAGACGTCAAAACCTAAGATCACTGTATCTGATAGTGAAATACATACTCACCAAGTCTGGTAACTATCGCCCATAATAGCTGAGGCTAAACTCAGAGGTATATCGTGCCCTTCGTGTGAAGTGGGTTCTGTGTAATCTGATTATCTAGGATCACGTTATACTGATATTAGGGAGCGTTTTAAATTTTCACTCATCGCTCCTCATAGGATCCTCAGATTCTCACTTCAACCCCTTTTTGCTTGGGCTTTCTCTCTTACTCTATTGACTCGCTCACTTTACATATCCTTGTTCTAACCCTCCTCTCATATCTTGCAGTTTGTAACTATGCACATGTTTTTGCTTTAAAGTTCTTTGGCACTAGGGCATCTCACATATTGAATGTGGTTAACATCTCTGGCAAGAGAGAGGCTATGCACTGGTCCCTATTCATTTCATTTATATGTACTATAAGGGAATCATTTTGTGCATACTGAATCTGTACATTTTCTACTGGGAATCCCTTTTTGTATGCTTTTCTCATTATTCTGATATTACTAGAATCCCTTTACCTTTCTTTCCTAACTTATCTCGTTATCTAGCTAACTAGGATACCCTTTGATTATCAGGACAATTTGGTGATTAATATCGTCGTTTGTTACGCACTTAAGCCATATTACCATTAGGTTGATCAGGCCTAATATCATGTAACCACTGTTGCAAGCAAACCATAACATTAAGTACTAATACATGGGCACCTCATGACTGAATTCAGGGCCACTATCACCAGTATATTACAAGTTTCCCAACAATCTAAAGTATTCCTCTCGTACTTTTCTTTATCTGTCTTATTCTTGTAGGATACTCAGGGAAAATGGGATTCTTCCTCTACTACATCCCAAGATCTCTCTGTATTGCTTGACTATTTTTACTTCGAGTGCTATCATGCAAAAAAGGGCATATATTTTTCGCTTATACTCTTACTTTTCTTCTAACTAGACCATCCCTTAGTAAGAAGAATTTTATTTCACATAATCCTAGGAATTTCATTTTATGGTGCTTTCGGCTTACATTCTCTCTCTATGTAACACGAGGCTCGCCTTCTTAGGAGGTCTCTAGCTCCCTTAAGCTTTTCTGATGGTATGAAGGCATTAGCTGTTTGTCTCAGTTCATTTCTACGTTCAGATCAGAACTAGACTTTCTCTCTGTTTAGCCTCTTTAGCCTCATCCCCAGGAGCATAATATATTATTTTAAGGGTTTCTGCTAACCCAATCCAGAACATGTACTCTCAACATCCAGATTCTATCTTACTGAGAACTTATGCTCTACTGGGTGCTCTAATCCAGAAAATGTACTCTCAACATGTACTCTGCCTTAACCCCATATCATTCTCATATTAGGGAGCTCATCTAACTAACTATTGGACTCCTATCTGTTTACCTTTCTGGGCTTAGCTTACTCATCTAATCATGACTAAAGTGAGGGCATCTTTTCTATGACTAGTTTCTCAGTTCTTTTTTGCTTCCTTTATCATTATGCTTTATGACTCAGGGGGTCTATCTAAGAGAAATTACTAACCACTACTGGGTGGTTTTCTCCCGACTCAGGGTGTCTCCTCTTTTCTTTTTCGATCCAGGGAGAATTTTTATTGAGCCTTTCATTTACATATCTCACCTGGAACGATGCTACTGGTCATCTCCCCTAGGCTTTAGCTTATGCTCAGCCTGGGCTAGATATCTCATCGGACCTGTAGCTTATTTACTATCCTCATTCTTTTTCTGAGTCTTTGTTACTAGCTACTTATACTTACTTCTAGGTGTTACTTATGATGTACACCTTTCTAGGCCACTCGCTATGTGCCTCACTACTGGTAGTTTTATCTTACGTTATCTCGAGGCTACATTAACATTCTGTCAGTCAATGTCTCACACGGTAGCACCCTAGGTTGGAGTCAATGCCTCAAAGGCAAGTCTCAATAACCTGATTATCCTTGTGTCTAACTTTCTCGATGCTGAGCTCTTTTCTCAGTCTCATTTACTAGGCCCACGGATTTCTTACTAATCTTCTGTAATCATTCATTACTCTTTTCTCTATTTATACTAGGGGTTCCCGCTCTCTATGGGTTGTTTGACCCCTTACCAACTCCTTTCTTAAGTTGGCCTGAATATGACCAACAAGGCATTTATGGTGCTATTCGTTGCGACTAATATATCATTCATCGTAGCTAATAAGCCTCAAGTTCACTCTAGTTCTTCGTCTAAGTATTGGTTGTGACTAACTTCTTAATTAGTCACGGCAAGGGACTTTCTGGATTGCCTTACTGCTATCTGGAATAATTGGCTGTAGCTAACGACCTCTGATTGGCTTACTTTTCCAGGGATCAGATTTTCATCTTTAGCTACTAACCTGAACCTCATTGCCTCTATATCTAGTCCGTCATTAAGCTAGAGGATTCTACCTCTTGCTCCACTCATACATAACTAATTGTCATCTTTGGGCTGTTGGGCTTTAGGGGTGTAGCTTGTAACTCAAACTCCTGGCCTGAGGGAATTAATCTTTTAGGCTCTAAAACTCACTTAGACATTTGGGTGTTGTGGCTAGAGGGTGACTCTTTTTCTCACTTCCCCTCTAAACTAGTCTTATGCAGCTGCAGTCTCATCTCATACCGCGCTACATCCTACTTGTCTCTGCATTAAGTGAAACATCTCAGAATGGTCTGAGTATGACTACCAGGGAGAATTGGGCCTCACATACTCTCTCTCTGACAAGCCTCTTCATATCAACGAGATCTTTTTTCATCGTTCATATCTAGGCTTTGTCATTGATCCCGGCGAGCTATCACATCTCATCAAGCTCTAGCCATTAGATCCCTTAGCTCTGCTCAAACTTAGCTCTGCTCAAGCTACTTTAGAGGCCACTCTTTCCTGGTGTCACTAGTAACTCTAAGACCATCAAACAACTTACTTATCATAATTAAAGCCACAAACTACTATCACACATCCACAATGTCTCATCTAAAGCTCTACCTATCCTTTCAAGCCTTTTACATAGCCCTATTACTACATCCTCAAGCCAAATCCAATCCGAGGGGGCCTAGAACTTTGCTCTGATACCAACAAATGTAACACCATCATTTCTAACTCATACCCATCATCCCTTACATGCGCATGTGAGATATAGTGAGAATAAAGTGAGAACTTCCATTAGATTCATACACTTTCTTGCATAGCGTCATGGTTAAAAATTCATTTCGGTGTCATGTGGCCTGTGTGAGCTCATACTATGCATCCTCATATTTAATTGCACCATTACAACTCATTTTCCTCATAAAAACATGCTTTCAACCCATGGAAACTAAAAAGAGACATAGGACATGAATATGCATTCTCGGCCAGACTTGGCCCCATTTCTGGAAAAGTTTGGAAAATCATAACTAAATCTAGAAAAATTAAAAACATATAATATTAGTCATTCTAGAAATCTTGGGATGTCTACTTCATGATAAAAATATGTACAAGTCATAAAATCTCACACACAGGGCGTTTGACAAGTGAAATGGTCTGGAGGTCGGACTGGATTCTGATGCTGTCACAGTTTACTGATATGAACTTCAAAAATGTCCAACTAATTCTAAAATCCAATATGTGCAAATTATACCACTATGGAAAGCTGTGGATGTTAACTAGAGAGGAAAAATATCTCCAAATTAGTTCATCAAGCCAAGCTCTCAGAAATCGATGGAATAGTGCTTCTGGTCAGGCAAGATGACTGATACTGGGCAGAAACTTTGAAAATTCATATCTTCCTCTCTAGACCTCCAAATGAGGTGCTTCTAGTTGCTACAAGTCAATGTGATTGTCTAGTTTCTGTCTATAAAGTTTGGTAGCCATTGGACCACGTTTTCCCCTCGGATGACATAATTACACAATTGACCAAATGAACAGTGTTGGTGTAAATCTGAAATTCTGATACCAACTTTGAAAAATCATAGAAAATTCCACGGACCTCCAAATGACTTGATCTTTGGCTTCCCAAAAATCTCTAAGAAAGATCTAGTCACATGCCAAATTTCAAGGCAAGAAGAGGTCATTTGGTCAGACTTTGACATAAGGGGGCAAAGTATCAATTTTCCTTGTTAAAAGAGAGCTCCAAGGGTTCAAATTTGCTTCTCCTACTCCTAAGGCTCTATGAACACGTGGGAAAGCATCTATATAGGCTATCAAACATGGCTCAAATGTCTAACAATCCAGATTTGCAAAACTCACTCTTCCACACAAAAACATACACTATGTACATAATGCCAAGATTTTGCTATTCATACCAAAAACTTGCTACATCATGCACTATAGTTCTAATTCTCATACCTATACAATAAGTACATCCATTTATAAGTATTCATTAATGCATATACCATGTACATCATTAGATTACATCTCTTGACAACAAAGTGGTGATAACATGGCTATTTCACAAACCCTTTGCCAATTTCCCTAGCTTCAAGCTTGGTGGCTCCCATGTCTTTGTTCACTTGGTCCACCTAGCATTTTAGGATAGTGGAGAGGAGGGGATGAGATTCAAAGAATCCTAATAGCTCATTTCTCATTCAATCATACATAATATGTGCCAAGCAAGCTTTTCAAATGCATGTATGAAAAAGTAGAAGTCATGGACATTTTAAAAGCAACCTTGGCATGGAAATCAAGGATCCAATACATTCAAGGGTTCACCAAGTGTTTGGATTGGCCTCACACTTCTCCTCATGGATTTTGGACTTACCTCACCCACTCTTGAGGACTTTGGACTCAACCATACTTTTGGGAGTCTACATTACTTTTGGAAGACCCTTTGCTTTGCCTCAACCAAGCTCGAGCGTTTTTGGCTCATCCTCACCCAAGGGAAGAGTTCTTGACCTTTCCACACTCAAGAAACTCATACAAACATCATGGATTCATTTAATACATAACATAGCATCAAGGTTCATGACATGTAAAGGCATGCTAGCATACTTTTCTTAACTTGAAAATATACATACACACATTCTAAAATAAGCTAAACACACATCCATGTATGAGAGAAGGTGGAGAGAGCTACCTTATAGGCTAACATAAGCCTTTCCTTTCAATTTGTCTTCTCCCTTCTTGGTTCCACAATCACAACTAGATGGAGGTGTTTCTCTTGAGCCTAGACACACAAAGAATATGAAATTACTCTCTCATAACTCAACATTTATTCACAAGGCTAAGGGTTTCTTTATAGCAAACCCTACCAAGAATATAAGAAACTAGGGGTTCTTTCTCTCTCTAGAATTTCACCAACTCTTCCTCTCTCTCATATTCTCAAGTTGGTGGAACCAACATACCTAGGGAAAATAAAGAAGTAAAGCTACATGAGTTCTAACCTCCTTCAAGAGTGGTTTTCCACTTTCCCTCTTCTGAACCAAGCCCAAAATATAGCTAATTCAACAAGCAAACCCATAGAAAGAGAGGGCAAAGAGAGAAGAACAAGATTCTAAGAAGAAAAGCTAGGGAAATCTCAAGTTATGCTTACTTTTTTCTTGTTCTCCTTCCTTCTTTAGGTGTCTCTCTCTCTCCTCCACCATTTTCTCTGCCTTGGATGAAGCCTAGGTTGGTTAAAAGGAGAAGGAATGAATTAGGGCACTTTAAGAAATCAAATTCTCTTTTTTCACACTTTTTTAGACTTACCCTCGCTGTAGCAAAGAATAACCCTCGCTACGGCGAGCACGTATCAGTCCCAGACTCTTGTTTTCTCTATGGCATGTGCTACGACAAGCAACTCCTTGATTTTTGTATAGGATGCCTCCACTCGCTATAGCTAGAAGCATTTTCGCTATAACTAGAAGGTACTCTTGCTATAGCTAGACCATTTCTCGCTATAGCGAACAGGTATATTCGCTATAGATAGGGCATTTCTTGCTATAGCTAGCAGACTTAGAAAATTTTCAACTTTTCGAAAATTTTTTAACCTTTTTTTTTTCTCTCTCTCTCTCTTTTTAGTTGGTTGTTATAGTAATTACATATGTTCATATGATTACATAAAAATTTCATCATAGGATTACATCATATGCCATGTGTATGGCTACAAGAGAGACATAACTAGGACATTTCATATATTTTGATGTCAATCTCCTTCTCCTTGGCTTAGTGGCTCCTATTACTTTGCTCAATTAATTCACCTAGCATGTTAAGACATTGGAGAGGAGGGGATATATTCAAAGAATCCTAATAGCACATCTAACTTTCAATCACATATAAAGTATGTAATACAAGTCTTAAAAATACATGCATGGGCATATTGACATTTGAACAAATAATACATGGCATACATAGGCTTGCCAAGTAAGTGAACTAGTCTCACTCATTCACTTATAGATTTTGGACTTACCTCACCCATTTCCTCTAAAAGGTCTTGACTCAACTGTATTTTTGGGAATTAACCTTACTCTTGGGAGACTTTTTACTTTATTTTAACCAAGTTCTAAGGTTTTTGGCTCATCCTCACCATGGCTAGAGAGTTCTTAACTTCTCTACACTCAAGAAAATTAAAGCAAGCACATAAAACATCATTTAAATGCATAAAATATCATCATGGCACCATGGAATAAAAGCTCATGCTAAAATACTTTTCATAGCTCAAAACATATATACACACATTCAAAGACAATGTAAATATACATTCATGCATGAGAGAAGATGGAGAGAACTACCTTGCTTGCATTTACACACTTTTTCCTTGAGCCTTGAGTCCTTTCCATTGCCTCACACACCCAAGGAGGTAGAAATCATTTCTCTTGGCCTAGACACAATTTATGGAAGCCAATTAGGTTTATGGAATTATTTCTAAAGCCATACATCTTCCTTAAACATTAACTTGGTCTAATATCCCCTTTATGGTTCCAAAAATACACCTAATGAAGCAACGCCCATCAAATAAGTTCTAAGCTCCATTCTTTCCTTTCATATATGATTCTTGACTCCTTTTAAACCTCTTGGAGTTATCACACAATTAAAACAAAGAGCCTAACTGCATGTTGCTTTCCTTAGGTCATATTATGGAACATATAAGGCCATCTCACTTTCTATGGTTTCTAAATTTTTTCTAAGATTTTTCCTCATCTTTACTCATCATATATAACTCAAAAATAAGCTCAGAACAATTTAAAACTATCCCTAGGTACTTCAACTATGCTAGGTCATGGCTATGGAACAATAGGATACCAAGGGAGTTTGCTTTGTTTTTTTGATGGAAGATGCATATGGGGAGCCTTCTAGAGATCTCAAGAACTCATCCAAACACTCATTAGGCCTAAGAATAATTACATCAAATTGGATTTTTAAGGGAACCCATGAAACCCTAAGTTTGCTATCTTGAAAATAATGGCTTTTACTTGAATTTCCTTGCATATTCTTACTCTCCTCCCTTAAATTCATAGAATTCACCCTTGGTTCTGCCTAAAATTCAAGCCCTCTTACAGCTACATATATGGGGTGAAATAGAGAGAAGAAGGGGGAAGGAATAGCTACCATAAGATGAAGATTTTACCTTATTTCCATGGCTTTTCTTGCTTATTTCTTATTTTCCTTAGCCTCCTCTCTTCAAATCCAAATTTTTCTCTCTTAGGTTGACCTTAAATCAGCACAAAAAACCTTAATAAAACCATGGAAAGGAAGAGGAGAAGGAAGAAAAGAAGTTTTGATGAAGGAAAGTGTTTGAAAAACTAAGATTTTCATACCTTTCTTGCCTTGCTTTTCCCTTTCTTCTTGCCTCCTCTTGTGTGCCATTTCCTCTTGCTCTCCTTTTTGTTCTTGGGCAGAAATAAAGTTGGTTCTAAGAGGGAAAGAAAGAGGGCATGATTTAAGGAGGGCCTTTTTGAAGCTTCTTTTTCAAAAATTTCAGTTTTACCCTTCATTCTTGGCATTTTCATTTCTAACTCGTTTTAGCTCCTTTTTAAAAACCGTATTTTCTATTATGAAATTTAGATTCCAAATTTAATAAAATACCTTTAGAATCACTCAAATCAGAGCTAAAACCTTCCAAAATAAATTAGTAAAAGTTCGAGTCAATTGATATTGGAAAACGTCCACCGGTGGGGTTTTAACTATTTCGAGGCTTTCCATGGCTTTTAGGGTCTCTAAGAACCCTAGAGAACTCAAAAATTTCATTTAAAAAGCCCTCATGTGAAAATTCCAAAATGTACTCAAAATTATGAAAATGCCATTATATTTTGTCAACCTTTCGTTACATTTTGTTTCTTTATTCTAGCTCTATTTTTCCTTTTTATCTGAGCCTATGATTCTCATTTTTAGGAGTCTAGAATGTTACTCAAATTTTTTGGAACCTTAATTAATTTATTTTGGGGGACTTTCTTTTGTATCTAGTGAATTTCATTTGTTTACAGAGGAACCGTATGTTATATTTCTCACGTTTTCTCTCGTTTTCAGAGAATCGAATATTACACTAAGTCTTTTTTATCCTTTCTCATTTCTTTGTTCTCCCAAAGCTCTTTCACTTTTCAGTAATATGTGTTTTAGTGTCTTTGAGCAAGGGAAGAAAGGGTAAGGGAGGGCATATGTATAGGGGGTGTGTGTATGATGAGAGAGTTGAAGGGTCTATTTATAGGGAAGCAAAGTTAGTTCCTTCATTTTGAAACCTTTCTTTTTCTCTCCTTGATATTTTCTCTCTCTTTTCTTGTATATTCTTCTTCAGTCAATCCAACAAATTTTATTCCTTAACTGGATCTAAGAAAATTCCACATTTTGGACATATATTCTGTACCATTTAAGCTAAGTTTTTTTATAGCTAGAGTCATGTTTTTGCCCTTAGAGAAACTTATATTTTGGTCCCACTAATATTAGAGTTTCATCACTAAGCTTTTAATTAATTACATATATACTTTTTGTTCTCATTCATTTGGGTAAACCCTTCATTTCTTTAAGGTCTTAAGAGAATCCTTGATTCATTTATAATCTTTGTATTATTTATAAAAGTCTTAAGATTATGTTCAAAAGCCTACTAAAGTCCTTACAAATTACTTACTTTTCCCCACTGGGCCTAGACCAGTTGATTGATAAAGAGATTAATCGACTATCAAGCATTTTTCATGTTTTGAAGTTAACTCTAACTAGTATATTAGTAAGCAAATTAATTAACCTGGTGATTGGGTGGTTAACCAGTTGATTGGTTATTCATACTGTTCATCTAACATGGTTATTACATATTTTATCCTTTTCTTCCTTATACTATTTGACTATTATCCTTAAGGTAGTTGATTGTTCCCTTATAGATTTGATTTTGAAGGCTTATCTTCCTATTTTCTTTAATTTATTCTTACTATTTATTGTTATTACTTGGCCAAAAAAAGGGATGTTATGCATATTTCTTAATAGGTTATTCCCAATATTTCTTAATGCAAAATTCCTATGTTGGCTCATTTTGGTTTGCCTTGTTTTGCCATGAAAGAACATCTTAATTTGCATATAGGTTTGCACTAAGTTTGTGTTATATTGAACATATATATATATGCATATAATAATTATGAGCAAGTTTATAAAGAAGGCGCATGTACCTTTAACTACATAAATAAATTAGATTATAATAGATATTAATAAATACTTGTTTATGTAATATGTAATCTAAAGATATTGCTTTTTGCAGTTAAGAAAATGAAGACATTATTAACATGTCTAGTTTGCATTTAATGTTTACATGAAGAATCTACTTCATAGTGTGCATTTGTAATATAGAGTAAAATGTGTTTATTTTAAAAGCCTTCTTTTATCATTCCAATCATCTATGACAATTAATAAGTTTTAAAATAATTATTGTTGTATCGTTCCATTAAATTTTGTTAATAGATGTTAAGATACATTGATGTATCATTCTATTAAATTTAGAGGTAGATGCTAAAATCCATACATGTAGGTAATAGAGTTTTTCACTTTGTTTGTAAACATGAAATAATACACTACATGTTTTTCAAAAATATCTTTACCTGCATGTAGGCAACTTAATTAGAAGAATAAGTTTAAACAATGATTAAGAGTACCTTGTAAGTCAAAGACCTAAAATTGATATTTTAAAATGAAAGAAGCAATAAAATAACTTTTTCCCATTACATTCTGGGGAAATGGTCAAATTATGAGGTATATTTAGCAATCATTTTACACAAATTTATGATCAATAACAACTATTGGTGCATTAGTTTGGAACATATTTATGAACAAATATTGTCGTATCCACATCCCAAGTGCTCCAACTACTAGTATGTGAGCTATATTCATATTATTTATATGCTTAGTAATGTTTACCTGGCACACTTGATAATTTCAACTCTATGATTGATTATATAAGCAATCAATGCATGCCTCTTAAAAGTTACAAACTCTAAACACTACTATATATATGTGTGTGTGTGTGTGTTTATATATATATATATATATGTTTTTAGTGATGACTTTTAGTAGTATTATTTTTGTCACCGCTAAAAGTTATTGCTAAAATGATACTCTCATTTTAGATAAAATATTTAGTGGTGACATTAAAAAATGTTGCTACTTAAAGTCTTTTGTAGTGACAAAAACGCTGTTGCTAAACATCTTTTACAATTACTATATAAATGTCACTATTAAGAAACTTTACATTTAATTTATGAGTAATAAAAAAATTGTTGTAAATACTTTAATAGCAACCCATATGCATATTTAGCCTATCTAGCTCATTCATACAATTTATGGAATCTGATGTAAAGTTCACGTCCGCTCTTAGGTTTTTCAACATCGAAAACAACCTATCTACATGTCATATAGAGCTATAAAGGTCCAAATTTATTTCTTTCTTTTCCTTTATTCATATTCATCATAAACAAACATGTTTCAACTCATTAGATTAGAAACTATGCATAGGAAGGCTTTCAATTGTGTTGGACCAAAAATGGCTCCCTTTGCACAAACTGCCCTAACTTTGCAAATTCATATCTTGGGTTACAAAACTCCTATTCATGCAAATTAAATGTCTATGAAAGGATTATAATGTGAACTACATTTTGTAAAAATATCAAATGCAAATGAATTTATTTGACCCACTAAAAACACTGAAAACTGAGATTGCCACTATATTCATCCATAATCAGACTCTAAACTTAAAAAATGCATATCTTTGGCTACACAACTCTGATTTATGCAAACTTAGTGACTACAAAAAGGCTATATTGCCAACTATTCTTGTAATATTTCTTAAGTATCAAAGCTCATTTGACCCCTCAAATATATGAAATATTAGAACTGACTAAATGAATAGTACCGGGGCTAAAATGAAAGTTCTGCAGAATTTCAGAAATTCACGAAATATTTTACACAAACCCAAAAACTTTGATTCTTAGCTTGTTAGGTAACTCCATATAAGGTCTATTTGCATGCCAAATCTTAGACTCAAACTAAGTTATTTAGATCACTTTTGACATTAGAGTGGGTTATGTAATACTATATTTATCTAACTCATCTCATACTATGCTAACTTGCATTTCCTTGGTCTAACACATTTACTCAAGGAAAAGCAATAAAAATATTCAATTATTTTGTGTTACGTCATGGATGAATTTTTCATTTCGTGTCCCATGGACCATATGAAGTCATCCATCTCATTCCCATATTTAATTATACAAATACAACTCAGAACCATCTCAAGAAGTGACCAAAAACTCGAGCTCATAAACCATATACACAAAATTTACATGTGTAGCCTTGGGTTCATGGTCCAACTTTCTGTCATGAATTTCAAAAAATCATAACTAATTCTAAAAAAATTGAAATTAAACACACTATACCATTCTATAAAGTTATAGATGTCTACTTTATACTAAAAATAAGTCCAGATCATAACAGGGACGTCTAGCCATTAGAAATTGATGGAACAATAACCAAGGTTGCCTAATACTACTAGTACTATCATAGAATTTCAAAAATTCATATCTTCCTACTTTGACATCCAATTAGGGTGATTTTAGTGGCCATAGAAATCTTATCATATCTAATTTATGCCTATAAAATTTTATAAGCATTGGACTTCATTGACCCCTTGAATGACATAGGAGAAGAAACTAATCATATGAACAGTAACCATACTAGAATAGCTAAAATTTGGCAATTTTGAAAAATCATAATTAATTCCATAGAGCTCTAAATAATCTATTCTTTATCTTCCCAAAAAGCTCTAGATAAGATCTATATGCATGCCAAATTTCATGGGTAAATTTGTTCATTTGATTAGATCTTGATATTGGGTTGCAAAAATGCTCTTTTGGTGTCTTCTAAGGGTTTTAAATAGTTCGCATTGGCTTCTAAGACACCCATAGCCACTTGAGCACGTGGGATGTAACACCATAAATTTTTTGGCTTTTCTTATGTTATTTCCATGACTCATATACATGCATTTCATGAAGAAGCAAGAAAAAATGGCTTTAGATAATGAGTATTTTGGTGTTGCGTAGCATGTAAATTTATCATTCGGTGTCCTGTGGACCATGTGAGTTCATGTATCACATTATCATATTTAATTACATAGATACAACTCAGATCTATTACCAAAAGTAGCCTAGAACTCATGTAAGAGAAAGGAACAAACAAAATACCATAATGTAGCCTCGGCCAGAATTCCATATTTTATGTCACAAACTTTGAAGAATCATAACTAATTTTAGAAAAATTGAAATCTATCATGCTATAGCTTCCTAGAAAGATATAAGTGTTAAATTCATGCTAAAAATAATTTTAAGTCATGAACATAGCATCTGGACCATATTTGACATCGAAAAATGTACAAAGGTCCGACTAGCTACTAGTACTGATATAGATTTATGCTATAAATTTCAAAAATATCAATTTAATTTTAAAAAAATAAAATCTATGCAAATGATACCAATATGAAAAGCTAAATATGTTAAATAGAGGGAAAAAATAACTTCATACTAGTTCAGGCATGTCCAGGCCTAGAAAATTAATCAAATAATAACACAGGTCTGACTAGATGCCTAATATTAGATAGAAACTTCAAAAATTTATATCACCTTCTCTAGACATCCAAATGAGGTGCTTCTAATTGGCACAAGTCTTTAGGAAGTCCTAGTTTCTCTTTGTAAAATTTTGTGGCAATTTGACATCATTTGCCTCATGAGTGATAGAGTTTCATTTCGGACCAGAATGAACAGTACACTAAACCACAATTAAAAAAATTTCCAACATTGAAAATTCATCAGATATTCTATAGACCTCCAAAAATTCTTCACTTTAGCTTTTTAGAAAGCTCTCAACAAGATCTAGATGCATACCAAATTTTAGATCAAGGAGAGCTCATTTGGACAAAAAGTGGTATGGCTCACAAATATGGTCAATTTTACTCCATATGAGGTACCAAATGTGTTCAAATGGCCTCCTTTGATGTTTGGCCTCTCTTGGGCAAGTTTAAAAGTATAAATATGATTTGTATAAATTGCCCAAGTGGTTCCAAACCTTATGCATCTTAACTTGGCCATTCCACTTCCATTAATATACAAAATTTCACATGCTAGCTCTTACCATTCAATACCCCAAACATGCTATCTCATACACTTGGCATCAAATTTCATTCATATATCATACAATTAGGTAATTACATATATTCATATGATTACATAACAATTTCATCATGGGATTACATCATATGCCATGTGTATGGCTACAAGAGAGACATAACTAAGTCATTTCATACATTTTGATGTCAATTTCCTTTTTCTTGGCTTGGTGGCATCCATTACCTTGCTCAATTAATTCACTTAACATGTTAAGACATTGGAGAGGAGGGGATGAGATTCAAAGAATCGCAATAGCTCATCTCCCTTTCAATCACACATAAAGTATGTAATACAAGCCTTAAAAATGTATACATGGGCATATAGACATATGTGAGCATTCAAAGAACATTCTTAGCATATGAACAAGTCATCCATAGCATACATAGGCTTGCCAAGTGAGTGGATTAGCCTTGTAACACCATCATTTCTAGCTCATACCCATCATGCTTTACACGCTCATATGAGATATAGGAAGAATATAGTGAGATCTTCCTCATTGGATTCATACATGTTCTTAGAGTTGCTACATGGTTAAAAATTTACTTCAGTGTCACATGGACCGTGTGAGCTCATTCTATGCATCCTCATATTTAATTACACCATTAAAACTCATTGCAATCCCAAAAACATGCTTTTAGCCCATGGAAACCAAAAAGGGATATGAGACATGTAGATTCATTTTCAGCCAGGCTTGGCCTCATTTCTGGGCAAAGTTTGGAAAATCACAACTAAATCTAAAAAAATCAAAAACATGCACTCTTGGTTATTATGGAAAGCTTGGGATGTCTAATTCATACTAAAAATATGTAGAAGTCTTAAAATCTCACACAAAGAGTTTGACATGCGAAATCATCTGGAGGTTGGAGTGGGTCCTAATGCTGTCACAGTTTACTGATATGAACTTCAAAAATGTCTAACTAATTCCACAAAAATCCAATGCATGCAAATGATACCAATATGAAAATATGTGGATGTTAAATAGAGAAAAAAAATGTCTCAGATCAGTTCATCAGGTCAAACTCTCAGAAATCGATGGAACAGTACCTCTGGTTAGGCAAGATGACTGATACTGGGCAGAAACTTCAAAAATGCATATCTTCCTCTATAGACCTCCAAATGAGGTGCTTCTAGTTGATACAATTTACTGTGACTGTCTAGTTTCTGCCCATAAAATTTCGTAGCCATTGGAGCATTTTTTCCCCTTGGATGACACACTTTCATAACTGACCAAATGAACAGTGCTTATGAAAATCTGAAATTCTGATACCAACTTTGAAAAATCATAGAAAATTCCACAGACCTCCAAATGACCTGATCTTTATCTTCTCGAAAAGCTCTAGACAAGATCTAGTCATGTGTCAAATTTCAAGGAAAGAAGAGGTCATTTGATCAGACTTAGACATTATGGGCAAAGTGACCAATTTCTTATGTTAAAAGAGGGCTATTGGGGTCCAACTTTGCTTCTCCTACCTCTAAGGCTCTATGAGCACATGGGGAAAGTATCAACATAGGCTATTAAACATGGCCCAAATATCTAACAACCCAGATTTACAAAACTCACTCTCCCACACCAACACATACACTCATGTGGACAATGCTAAGATCTTACTATTTATTCTAAAACTTGCTACATCATTCAAGATAGTTCTCATTCTCATACATATATGATAAATACATTCATTTACAAGTATTCATAAGTGCTACATCATGTACATCATTAGAGTACATCTCTTAACTTAACAACAAAGTAGTGACAAAATGACTCTTTAACAATTTCTTCACCGAATTCCCTAGCTTCAAGCTTGGTGGCTCCCATCTCTTGCCTCATTTGGTCCACCTAGCATGTTAGGATGGTGGAGAGGGGGAGTGAGATTCAAAGAATCTCAATAGCTCATTTCTCACTCAATCATACACAAAGCATGCAAATAAGTCTTGCAAATGTATGCATGGGCATATTAGCATGTGAAATCATAAGAACAACATTTTCAACATTTGAGTAGGCCATACATAATATATAAGAGCTTGCCAAGCAAGTGGATTAGCCTCACCCATTCACTTATGAATTTTGGACTTGCCTCATCCATTCTTTAAGAGGTTCTTAAATTCAACCTTACTCTTGGGAGCCAACCTCACTTTTGGGAGACTCTTTACTTTGTCTCAACTAACTTTAGGGTTCTTGGCTCATCCTCACCATGGCTAGAGGGTTGTTGGCTTTTCCATACTTAAGAAAAGCAAAGCAATCACATAGAACATCATTGAAATACATAAGATATCATCATGTTAGCATACTTTTCATGGTGTAAAACATACATACACACATACAAGACAATGTAAGCACACATTTATGCATGAGAGAAGGTGGAGAGAGCTACCTTATTGGCTAATCACAAGCTTTCCCTTTCAATTTGTCTCCTCCCTTGTTGATTTCACAATCACCACTAGATGGGAGTGCTTCTCTTGAGCTTAGACACACAAAAGTATGGAATTACTTTCTCATAGCTCACACTTATTCACAAAGCTAGGGGTTTCTCTATAGCAAATCCTACCAAGCATATAAGAAACTAGGAATTCTTTCTCTCTCTAGAAGTTTACCAACTATCCTTTCTCTCTCAAGCTCTCAAAAAAAAGGAAAGCAAAGAGGAGGAAGTGAAGATACATGAGTTTCTTGCTCCCTCTAGGTCAGAACAAAACTTTCTTACTCATCTACCCATGGAAAAGGGAGCTTAGAAGGAGAAGAATAAAATCAAGAAGAAGGAGCATGAAGAGCTTTAAGGGTTCTCACCTTTCTTCCTTAGCTTCCCTTCCTTCTCTCTTGGTTTCTCTTAGTTTCCCTCTCTCTCTCAAGCTTTTTTCTGTGCTTGGATGAAGCTTAAGTCGATTTAGAGAGAAAGGATGAGTTGGGGCACTTTAAGAAGTCAAATTCTCTTTTTTCACGCTTTTTCAGACTTACCCTCGCTATGGCGAGCACGTATCAGTCCCAGACTCCTATTTTCGCTATGGCGCGCGTTACGGTGAGCAACGCCTTGATTTTTGTATGGGATGCCCGCACTAGCTATAGCTAGAAGGCACTCTCATTATAGCTAGATTATTTCTCGCTATAGCGAACAGGTACATTCGCTATAGTTAGGCTATAGCTAGCAGACTTAGAAAATTTTCAGCCCTTCAAAAATTTTCAGCTTTTTTTTTCTCGTTGTTACAAGCTTCACCCTTTCACTTGTGGATTTTGGACTTACCTCACCCATTTTCTTTAAGAGGTTTTTAACTCAACCTTACTCTTGGGAGTCAGCCTCACTTTTTGGAAACTCTTTACTTTGTCTCTACCAATTTCAAAGGTTCTTGGCTTATCCTTACCATAGCAAGAGGGTTCTTAACTTCTCTACACTTAAGCAAATCAAAACAAGCATATAAAACATCATTTGCATGCATAAAACATCATCATGGTACCATGGAATAAAAGCTCATGCTAAAATACTTTTCATAACTCAAAACATATATACATACATTCAAAGACAATGTAAGCACATATTCATGCATGAGAGAAGGTGGAGAGAGCTGCCTTGCATGCATTTACATGCTTTTTCCTTGAATTTGCCTTCCCTTCCTCAGCCTCACACACAAAAAGGTGTGGCATTGATTTCTCTTAGCCTAAACACAATTTATGGAAGCCAATTAGGTTCATGGAGTTAATTCTAAGGCCACACATCTTTCTTAAATACTAACTTGGTCTATTAACCTTTTTATGGTTCCAAGAATGCACCTAATGAAACAACATCTATCAAATGAGTTCTAGGCTCCATTCTTTCCTTTCATATATGATTCTTGACTCCTTTTAAGCCTCTTGGAGTCATCACATAAATAAAACAAAGAGCTTAACTACATGTTGCTTCTTTAGGTCATATTATGGAACCTAAGACACCAATTTATTTTCTAGGCCTCCTAAATTTTTCTCAAAGTTTTTTCTCATTTTCATTTATCATATATGACTCAAAACTGGGTTTGAAAAATTTTAAAATTCTCCCCAGGTGTCCCAACCATGTTAGGCCAAGCCGATGCCTCTTTTTGGCCTCCATGGAGTTTGCTTTGTTTTCTTGATGGAGGATGCATATGGGGAGACTTCTAGGGATCTTGGGAGCTTATTTGAACACTCATTTAGGCCTAGTAACAATTACATCAAATTAGATTTTCAAGGGAGCTCATGAAACCCTAGGTTTGCTATCTTGAAAATCAATGGCTTTTACTTGGATTTTCTTGCATATTCTTACTCTCCTCCCTTAAATTCATAGAATTTACCCTTGGTTCTCCCCAAAATTCAAGCCCTCTTGTAGCTACATATATGGGGCGAAATAGGGAGAAGAAGGGGGAAGGAGTAGCTACTATAGGATGGAAGTTTTACCTTGTTTCCATGGCTTTTCTTGCTTGTTTCTCACTTTCCTTGTCCCCTCTCTTCAAATCCAAAGTTTCACCCCTTGGAATGACCTTAAAATAGCATTAAAAACCTAAATAAAACCATATAAAAAAAGAGGAGAAGGAGGATAAGAAGTTTAGTGAAAGAAAGTGCTTCAAAAACCAAGATTTTCATAACTTTCTTGCCTTGCTTTTCCCCTTCTTCTTGCCTCCTCTTGTGCGCCTCATCCTTAGGGCTTTTCTTTGGTTTAGGGAAGAAACAAGTGTGGCTAAATAAAGTGAGGAGGTAGGGAACCTCATATATATAGGGAGGTTCAAGGAAGACTTTTCAAAATTTCCTATTTTAGCCTTTGTTCTTAGCATTTTCGTTTCTAACTTGTATTAGCTCTTTTTTTAGAACTGTCTTTTCTATTATGAAATTTAGGTTCCTAATTTAGTAAAATGTCTTTGGAATCACTTAAATCAGAGCTAAAACTTTTTCGAATAAATCAGTCAAAGTTTGAGTTAACTAACATTAGAAAACATCCACCGGAGGGGTTTAAATTGTCTCGGGGCTTCTCATAGTTTTCAGGGTCTCTGAGAATCCTAGGGACTCAAAACTTTCATTTAAAAAGCCCTCCTATGAGAATTCCAAAATTTACTTAAAATGATGAAAATACCCTTATGTTTCGTCAATCGTTCATCACAATTCGTTTCTTTATTATAACTCTATTTTTCTTTCCTTCTGAGCTTAGGATTCTCACTTTTAGGAGTCTAGAATGGTTTCCAATTTTTTTTAGGATATTAACTAATTCATTTTGAGAGACTTCCTTTTATATTCGGTGAATTTTACTCGTTTACAAAGGAACCATATATTACGTTTCTCATGTTTTCTCTCATTTTCAAAGAACCGGATATTACATGGGAAAGTACCAAAATGGTCTACTAAACATATCTCAAAGGTGCACAAACCCAGATTTCACAAACTCACACTCTCATCCTAAGGTATACATAAGAATGCATATGCTTCATGTAACACCATAAATTCTAACTCATTTCATGTCATTCTTAAGCATTCTATCATGATTCATATAGGATTCCCCTAGAAAAAGCAAGAAGAATGGGATTAATTTCGCTATGCGTCATATCTAAAAATTCATTTTGGTGTCACTTGAACTGTGTGGGCTCATACTATGCATTCTCATATTTAAATACATCATTACAACTCATTTGCATTACAAAATCATGCTCACAACTCGTGGAAACCGAAAAGAAGCATGAAATGAGCTTATTTAATTTCGGCTAGATTTGCTCCATTTTTTGACCAAACTTTGAAAAATCATAACTAAATCTAGAAAAATAGAAATCATGCAATCTTGGTCATTTTGGAAATCTTGGGATGTCTACTTCATGTAAAAATATGTACGAGTCATAACATCCCACACATAGAGTGTTTGACATGCAAAATATTCTGGACGTCGTACTGGGTCCTGATGTTGTCACAATTTACTGATATGAATTTTAAAAATATTCAATTAATTCCAAAAAAATTCAATCCATGCAAATGATACCAATCTAGAAATCTGTTGAGGTTAAATAGGGAGAAAAAATATCTCCAAATCAGTTCATCAAGCCTAGACTTCAGAATTCGATGGAACAGTACTTCTTGTCAGTTAAATTTACTGATACTGGACAGAAACTTCAAAAATTCATATCTCCCTCTTTAGATCTCCAAATGAGGTTCTTCTAGTTGTCATGAGTCACTGTGATTACTCAATTTCTCGATATAAAATTTTGTGATAATTGGACATCATTTGAGCCTCATGTGATAGAAAACAATTTTAGACCAAATGAATAGTGCAGCAAACCATAAACCATGAAAATTACCAACTTTGAAAAATCATCAAATATTCTGTAGACCTCCAAAAATTATGATCTTTAGCTTCTCAGAAATTTCTCAATGAGGCCTAATTGCATGCCAAATCTTAGATCAAGACTAGCTCATTTGATCAAAAAGTGATATAGGGTTCCATTATGGTCAAATTTAGCTCCATATAAGGTACCAAATTTGCCAAATGGCCTTCCCTTGGTTGTGGCACCTTTTGGGTAATTCTAAAAGTACATTTGAGACTTGTGTGAGTTACCCAAATGGTCCCAAACCTCATGCATCCCATTTTGGTCATTCAACCCACACTTATGCATACATTAATCAAAATCCCATATTGCACCCTTTGGCCTTCCATACTCAAAATAAGTGCTATAGGTCATATATTATTTTCATACATCTAAACATCACATAATAGTATATTTACATATGTCTTATGGTTCATGGTACATATATAACATCATATATATTATGAACCATCATTATGGTTCTAAAATGGGTAAAATAATACATAGGCTTGTCAATCCTTGCTCTTCATGATTGTTGGCTCCCTTCACTATAATTACTTGGTCCACCTAGCATGTTAGATCATTAGAGAGGAGGGGATGAGATTCAAAGGATCCCAATAGCTCATCTCCCATTCAATTACACATAATATTGCAAATCAAGCTTTACAATTGCATGCATGGAAAAAATAAAAGCCATAGACATTTAAAAAGCAAACTTGGCATGTGAACAACTTATACAAATCATCCAAGAGCTCACCGAGTGTTTGGATTGGCCTCACACTTCTCATCGTAGATTTTGGACTTGCCTCACCTATTCTTTAAGCACTTTGGACTCAACCATACTTTTGGGAGCCTACTTTGCTTTTGGGAGACTCTTTGCTATATCTCAACCAAGCTCAAGGGTTCTTAGCTCATCCTCACCAAAGGAAACAATTCTTGGCCTTTCCACACTCAAGCAAACTCATACAAACATAATGAATTCATTTAAAACATAACATGGCATCAAGGATCATGACATGTAAAGGCATGCTAGTATACTTTTCATAGCTTGAAAATACACATACACATATTCCAAAACAAGCTAAACACACATCCATGCATGAAAGAAGGTGGAGAGAGCTACCTTGTGTACACTCACACACTTTTTCCTTAGCTTTCAAGCCTCCTCTTTTGGCCACACACCCATAATTTGGTGAAGATGGTTTCTCTTGGCCTAGATACAATTTATGGGAGCCAATTAGGTTCATGAAACACATTCTAAGGCTACATAACTTGATAAAATACTAGATTGCTCTATAGGTTCCATTATGGTCCATAATTGCACCTAATGAAGCAACACCCCTCAAATGACTTATAGGCCTCATTCTTTCCTTTTAAATATAATTCTTGACTCCTTTTAACCCTTTTGGAGTCATCACATCATCAAAACAAAATGCCTAGCACCATGTTGCTTCTTTGAGTCACAATATGGAACCTAAGGCACCAAATCACTTTCCATGAGTTCTAAATTTTTTCCAAGGCCTTCCTTCATCTTCATTCATTAAATATGACTCAAGAATGGCCTTAGAAAAAATTAAAACTCTCCCCCACACCTAGAACTCTCCTTAGCTGAGACATGCCTAGGTTTAGGGCTTCTTGGAGTTGTCTTTATTTTCTTGAAGGGGGAAGCTTGTGGGGAGCATCTAAGGTGTCTCAAGAACTCATTTAAACTCTTACTTAGACCTAGGAAGCATCATACAAATTCAAAAATTGAAAGGTGCACTTAAAATCTTAGGTTTTGCATCTTGAAATCGAATGGTTATTTTGTTGTTTTCTTTGCATATTCTTGTTCTTCTCCATCAAATACCTAAGATTCATGCTTGGTTGGGCTTTGAAATTAGATTCTCCTAGGGTTCTTAGTGTAGGTCGAAATGGAGAAGTGAGATGAAAGGTATCAACCATATGATGCATTTTTACCTTATTTCCTTACTTAGTTTGGCTTGAATCTTGATTTCTCCAAGCTCCTCTCTTCAAATCCGAACTTTCCCTTGAATTTCTCCCTTGAATCAGATTTATAAACATCATTTTAATCCAAGGAAAGAAAGGATAATGAAGGAGAGGTGGTGGAGATAAAGAAAAGTAAGGAAAAATACCATGAAAGCATACCTTAAACTTGGATTTCTTCCTCCTTCTTCTTCCTCTCTTCGGTGCCTCTCCCTTAGGGTTCTTCTTTTGATTTGGGGCTGGAAAATCTGAAGTGAAATGAGGGCAAGTGTGAGGCGCCACCTATATATAGCTATGGTAAAATGACTTTTTTAAAAATTCATATTTTGCCCTTCATACTTTGCATTTTCATTTTTTCTTTGTTTTAGCTCCTTTTTGAGAACTATCTTCTCTATTATAAAATTTAGGTCCTCAATTAAGAAAAATGGCTTTGGAATCACTCGAATTGGAGCTAAAACTTTTCTGAATGGATTTGTCAAAGTTCGGACACACTAACGTTAGAAAACGTCCACCGGAGGGGATTTAACTGTCCCGGGCTTCTCATGGTTTTCAGGGCCTTTGAGAACCTCGGAGAACTCAAAAATTTCATTTAAAATGTCCTCTTATGTAAATTCCAAAAATTGCCCAAAATTACGAAAATGCCATTACGTTTCGTAGGCTTTTTGTAAGAAATTATTTCTTCATTCTAGTTCCATTTTTCTTTCTATCTAAGCCTGGGATTCTCATATTTAGGAGTTTAGAAAGCTTCCCAAATTTTTTGGGACCTTAACTACATCATTTTAGGGGACTTGCTTTTATATCTGGTAAGTTTCGTTCGTTAATAGAGAAACTGTATGTTACGTTTCTCGTGTTTTCTTTGGTTTTTGGAGAACTGGATATTACACTTCATCTTGCCATTCAATGTCAAGAAGTGGCTACAACATTCACATGGCATCAAATCTCATACATACATCAAGTATCCATGTAATTACATATGTTCATAAGCTCATACATCATATACAACATTGGATTACAAAATGGACAATTTCACACACTTTGTTGTCAAGCTCCTTCTTTTATGCTTAGTGGCTTCCATTTCTAACTCACTTGGTCCACCTAGTCATGTTAGACACTGGGGAGGAAGGGATGAGATTCTAGGAATCCCATTAGCTCTTCTCCCTTTCAATTATACATAAAGAATGTAAATCCAAGTCTAAAATGCATGCATGGATATCATGAACATGTAATCATTCATGGAATATTTCTAGCATTCAAGAAGTCATATGAAACATACATAGGCTTGCCAAGTAAGTGGTTTAGCCTCACCCATTCTCTTTAGGAATTTTAAACTTGCCTTACCTATTTTCTTAAAAGCTTTTAACTAAGTCTTACTCTTGGAAGACTCTTAGCTTTGTCTTAACCATTCTTCAAGGTTCTTGGCTTATCCTCACCATTGCTAGGGGACTTCAGGCTTCACCACACTTAAGCAAATCAAAGTAACTTTACAAAGCATCATTTGAATGCATAACAACAACATCATGGTACCATGGCATATAGATACATGCTAAAACATATTTCATAGCTCAAAACATACATACACACATTCAAAGATAAGATAAACATCCACTCATGCATAAGAGAAAGGAAAAAGAGTTACCTTTATCACAAATGCATACTTTCTCCTTGAACTTGGTTCCTTTCGCACAGCCACACACACAAGAAGGTGGGAGTTGTTTCCTTTGACCTAGACACATAATATGAAAGCCAATTACACTCTTGGGACAATTTCTAAAATTACATATTCATTACAAAAGCTAGATAGCGCTCTTATGGCTCTTTTATGGTTCCATAATACACTTAATGAAGCAACCTTAGGAAGAAATGATCTTGAATCCATTCTTTCCATTCATATAAAGTTCTTGACTCCATTTAAGTGTCTTGGAGTCATCACATAATTAATTTAAGGAGCCTAGCTAGGTGTTGCTTCTTTAAGCTATAATATAGAACCTATAATACCATTTCACTATCCATGATTTTTAAAATTTTTCCAAGGCTTCCTCTCATCCTCTCCCATCATATGTGACTCAAAACCAAGCTTGGAAAAATTTAAAACACTCCCTTGGTGCTCCTTCCATGCTAGGCCAAGGCTATGCTTCTTAAGGACACCAAAGGAGTTGTTTTGATTTCTTTGATGAAAGAAGCATGTGGGAGGCTTTCTTGGTGTCTTAGGAACTCACACAAACTCTTAGACACCTTAAATTATGACTAGAAAGCTTCCTACAAATCAAGGTACAAGTGAAACCCTAGGCTAGACATCTTGCAAATCAATGGTTCTTTCTTAGATTTCTTTGCATATTCTTATTTCCCACACTCTAAATCCTAGGATTTATCCTTGGTTTGGTTCAAAAATAACTTCCTATTGGCTGTCCATATATGGGGTGAAATTCACAAGAAGAGAACAACGAAAGAGCAAGCTTGAAACATAGCAAATTACCTTGATTTCCTAGTCTTTCTTGGATGCTTCTTCCTTTGCTTTGATTCTTCTCTTGAAATTTGAAATTTCCCCCCTTGGTCTGACCTCAAAATAGACCCAAATACATCACTAAATCCATAGAAAGAAAGAGGAAAAGGAGGAGAGCAAGATTGGTGAAGGAAGAAGCATGAAAAACCATGGATTTTCTTACTTTTTTGCTTGGTTTTCTCTTCCCTTCTTCTTCCCACTTGGTACGCCACTTTAAGGAGCTCAGGGTTTTGTTTTGGTGTAGAGAAAAGTCAGCCAAGCTGATAGGAAGAAATGGGGCATGATATATATAGGCTAGGGACCCATTTAAGACATTTCAAATTTCAAATTTTGCTTTTTATTCTTGGCTTTTTTATTTTAGGCTTATTTCAACTCCTTTTTAAGAACCATCTTTTCCATTATAAAATTTAGGCTATCTAACTTATAAAATGCCTTTGGAATTACTCAAATTGGATTTGAAACCTTCCCAAACAAAATGGTCAAAGTTCGGGTCTACCGACATTCTAAATCATAAACCAGAGGGGTTTTAACTATTTTGGGGGTTCCGTATAGTTTTTAAGGCCTTTGAAAACCCTGAGAAACTCATTTTTGTCATTTAAAAATTTCTCCTATGAGTTTTCCAAAAAGTGCCTGAAATTACGAAAATGCCACTACATCTTCGTTGAATTTCGTCTGGTCATTCTTACTCCATTTTCAAGGTACCTCTGACATTAGATCCTTATTATTTGAGGTCTAGATTATCACTCTAATTTTATTAGACCTCAAATCATTCTATCTAGAGGACTTCATTTTATATCCGATAAATTACATACATTTACGAAAAAATCGAACATTACGTTTCTCACATTTATAGAGGTACTGGATGTTACAGGTTAAGCCTTTTTTATAACAATGTTTGGAATCAAAATGGACCATTTGGCATTCAATTGGGTTTCTTGCACTTTAAGCAAATTTCATTCATCCTAAATGGCATTTTTAACCATTCCATTGCATTTCAATAGGATTGGATCAAAATTTGACTCCTTGACATCCAAGTATGCATACATACATATTAGTACCACCTACGCCATTTGTCATATAAGAACTCATATCTCTCTACAACAAGCTATACATTAGAGTACTTTAACTTATACGCATGATCTCTGTAACAACCCAGAAAAAGAAATGAGAAAAGAAAAGGAAAAAGAGAAGCTGGAAAATTTTCGAAGAGCTGAGAATTTTCTAAGTCTTCTCGCCATAGCGAGATATGGAATCGCCATAGCGAGAATGCCTCTTCGCCGTAGCGAATATGTTCCTAGCTATAGCGAGTGCGGCATTCCATATAGAGACCAGTGAGTTGCTCGCCGTAGCGAAATTGTTCCTAGCTATAGCGAGTATGGCATTCCATATAGAGACCAGGGAGTTGCTCGCCATAGCGGCGCTATAGCGAAGGCAGAGGTCTGGAACAAACACGATCTCGCAGTAGCGACGCCATAACGAAGGCAGAGGTCTAGAACAGACACGAGCTCGCCGTAGCGAGGTCACTAACTCGCTATAGCGAGAGCGGTCCAGAAAAGCGAGAAAAAGAGAATTCGACTTTTTAAAAGCTTCCAAATCTCTTCTTTCTTCTTCTAACCGACTCTAACTCGTCTTAGGAGAGAGAAAAGGGCGAAGGAGAGAGTGAGAAGCTGAAGAGAAGAGGAAAGCACAAGAAAGGTATGAATTTTCATAGCTTCCTCTTAGTAAGTTGCCCTTCTCCCCTTTTCCCCTCTTTCCTACGGTTTAAATGGTAGAAAATGGTTAGGTCTGAGTCTGGTTCAGAGGAGAGAGAGTGGGAAACCATTCTTGAGAGAGATTAGAAGTAGATAGTCTTCTCTTTCTTGCTTTTCCCCTTTCTTAAGAGTTGAGAAAAGAGAGGGATAGCTCATGGACCCTAGTGAGAAGAAAAGAAACCTAGAGTGAGAAGCTCAGTAGAGCTGATTAAAAGTGATCCCTAGCTTAAGAATTGAGTATTGAGGTATTAATTCCATACTTTTGTGTGGTTAGGCTCAAGAGGGAACTCTCCCATCTAGAAGTTGTTGTGAAACCAACAAGGGAGGAAGCCATTGACAGAGCAAGTAGTAGATAGCCAATAAAGGTAGTTCTCTCTACTTTCTCTCATGCATAATTGTGTGTTTACATTGTCTTGCTTGTGTGTATGAATGATATGAGCTATGAGAAGTGTGTTAGCATGATTATATGTATGATTGTGATGATGTTTTAAATGATTGTTTGGTTTGCTTGAGGGAATGGAAAAGCCAATAACCCTATAGCCAAGGTGAGGATGAGCCGAAGCCCTAAGTTGGTTGAGCCATGTCTCCCAAAATGAGGTAGACTCCCAAAGAGTAAGGGTGAGTCTAAGTACCTCTAAAGTATGGGAAGGCAAATCCAAAAGCCATAAGGGAAGGGGTGAGGCCGATCCAAGTACTCAGCGAGCTCTTGAATGTTATCCATGGCCATTTCACATGTTTTAAAGGTTTTTCATCATGTTTTATATGCTAACATGCCATACATGCATAATGAGACTTGTTGCATGCAATATATGTATGTTTGAATGAGAGTTGAACTACTGAGATTCCCCGAATCTCACCCTCCCTCTCCACCACCCAACCATGCCAGGTGGCCCAAGTGAGATTAGGGATGGGAGCAACCACCAACAAGCATGAGGCTAGGGATAAAGATGAAGAAGAATGTAAAGTTTTGTAATACATTGTACATGAGCTATGAGATGTAAATGTTGTATATGATGTAACATTTATAAATGTTGTAAGACCATGTATGAATGATGTATGTATGAGAATGAGGGTTATGATGAATGAGAAAGTAGATTTTGATATGAAATGCTCATGATAGCCTAGTATATATGGGTGCATAAGTGGGCATGGGGTAGTGAGTTTCCCCAATCTAAGTTATTAGATACTTGAGGCATGATTGATAGCTCCTAAAGATGCTTTCTCATGTGCTCAAAGAGTCATAGAAGTACAAAAACTTAAGATTGGACCCCATTAGCCACACTTTTGGCCAAGAAAGGACCTTTTTGCACATGATGTCATAGAATAGCCATATGACCTCTTCTAGCTATGAGATTTGACATGTGACTAGATTATATTTAGAGCTTTTTGGGAAGCTAGAGTTCATGTCATTTAGAGGTCTATAGCATTTTCTATGATTTATCAAGTTGACATCAGAAATTCGGATTTCAGAAAATCACTGTTCATTTGGTCAGTTTAGAAATCATGTCATCCGAGGGGCAAAAGTAGTCCAATGGCTACAAAATTTTATACACAGAAACTAGATGGTCACAGTGACTTGTAGGAACTGGAAGCACCTCATTTAGAGGTCCAGAGAGGAAGTTATGCAATTTCGAAGTTCCTGCCCAGAATCAGACCCCCAACCAGACCCGAGATACTGTTTCATCGGTTTCCGGGGAATTGGCTTGGTGGACTGATCTGGGGATATTTTTATCCTCTAGCTAACATCCACATATTTCCATAGAGATATAGTTTATGAGCATTGGATTTTTGTGGAATTAGTTAGACATTTTCAAAGTCCATATCAGTAAACTGTGACAGCAAAGAAGTCCCCTCTGACTAGTGAACTATTTTGATGTCAAACGCAGAATGAGTGAGATATTGAGACTTCTAAGTATTTTTAGCATGAATTAGATGTCTCAAGCTCTCTAGAATGACCCAGATCATGCAGATACGATTTTTCTGCATTTAGTTATGAATTTCCAAAATTAGCCCAGAAATGAAGCAAAATCTGCCCATAGCGAAAATGCATGTCTCCAATCCCTCTTTGCTTTCCACAAGTTTGAAGCATATAGTTGGGATTGAAATAAGTCTCAAAGGGGTAATTGAGAATGAGGAAGTAGAGAGAGAGAGCTCAACTGGTCCACGTTACTTCTGAGTGGAGCTCTACCCACACATAGTGCCATAGTGAGAGTAAGCATAAGGTAGAGAAAGTGTCTCCCTTATGAGTTCCGCACCGCCCATATGGGCTAGAGGGCACGTTGGGCATGAGGTAGAGGTTAAGGTGTCACAATCTCATCATCATACATGAAGGATATACATTGTTTGACATCATACATCATTAAGGATACAAAAGAATGTTACAATTTTACATACATCAAAATTTAATAATATAACACTTCTAATATAACTTTTCTAACATTTAGGTCTTCTTTATATTCTTACTTTGACTTGGTGACCTTAAAGTGGTTAGTGGGAGCATGGAGGTGAGATTATAGGAGAATCCCATAGCCAATCTCAACCAATTCAATACACACATGAACAACATGAGTAAATGCAATGCATGTGGTGCAAGAATGTTATGTCTATGCATCATGTAAGTCAAATGCATCATATAGTATGAAAACTCATTCATTCTCAAGCCATGGCATCATCATAAAGTTGCTAAACTTAACTAATCTCAACCTATGGTTAAGGAAGAGCTACTACACTCAATTCCATTTTTTAGGGAGATAGGAGCCATCACATAAACTTTTCATACACATACATTACTCATATAGCTCATTTGAAAAATATAATCAAAGATTTCTTATGAAAGCATCAAGCAATAACACACAAACATTTAAATTCATTTAACCATTCAAATGTATGCAAGAAAGGGAGATGAAGCTACCTTAAGATTTGTGGAAACTCAAAATGCCACTAACCTACTTAATCTTGCCTTTTCTCTTGGCTTTCTTTCACTTAGCACCCACACTTAAGTGTGTTTGAGTAAGATGGGTCCACACATAGCAATTACAAGGTAAATTAACCCAATTGAACTCATTTTACACCTCATTATCTCTATTTAATTCCATTAACGCCTAAGGTGACACATAAAGCTAGTTTAGGCCTATTATGAAGCTACTTTTGGTTTTTGCTTTCCAAACCCCAAATTCTTATTTGCTACAAGTCTTATAGCTCAAAAGAAACTCATTTAAATCATTATATTCTTGATGAGACAAGTTTGGTACCAACTTGCTTCATTAACCTAATTTAAGCTCTAAAAATTCAACTTTCAATCTAAGGATCCTAAATTCAATCCAATGATTTTGTAATTATTTATTCATCATATCTAAGTCTTTAAATTCATTAGAACTCAAAAAATTGCTCTCTAGGTACTCCATTCATGTCTTGGCTGAGACACCCCCAAGAAGAAGCAACATAAAGTTTTGTTGATTCTTTCTTGGATTTTGATGTATAGCAACATTCCTTGGTCCCCAGTTAATCTAATTATACTTTTAGATCACCTAAACTAGGCTCATAGAGTTCCATATTTCCTTAGGTGCAATTAAAATCCTAATTTCCCTATCTTAAAATCTAAAGCTTCTCTTTGCATTCTAATTGCATAATCTCATTTTGCATGCCTCAAAACCCTTAGTTCTATCTTGTTATGGCTAAAATTCATCTCCCTATATCTAGTTCTATGCTTGGCGGAAACTAGAAAGGAAGAGGAGACAAGGTGGAGCAACCTTTCTAGCCATGAAACATACATTGTCTTAAAACTTTTCAAGAGGGAAAATTAGTGCTTTTCTTGTTCTCTTCAAATTTTCTCCTTCCTTTAAGAAGTTAGCCATAAAAATACTCCTTTCAAGAAGGTAAAACCATCAAATGAAGGAACTTAAAGAGGATAACCAAGTTGATGAAGGTAAGAGCGTGAAAAAGAGGCAAAATCTTACCTTGCTTGGCTTGTTTGTCCTCCTTCTTTCTCTCCTTTTTTGTGCAACACAAGGTGTTGGTTTAGAGACTTCAAAGGTGGTTTTGATCTTATGAGAGGTGGCATGGTTGATATAAAAGAGAATGAAGGTGGTTTATGTAATGCCTAGTTGTTCTAAAAGTCCTAAAACTAAGGAGATTACAAAAGGAAGTCTCCTAAATTGAATGATTAGAGGCCAAATAAAATTATAATAATGATTTAGACCCTTTAAAAATAAGAATACAAAGCTAAAAATGCTTAAAAATCTGAGCCAGATTCATTTAAATAAAATTAGACAAAAGGACAATGTCAATTTTGTAATTTTGGATAGCTTTTTGAAAACTTAAAGAAAGGATCTTTAAATTGAAAATTTAAGTTTTTTGAAGTTCTCAGAAGCCTTAAAAATCATAAGAACCCTTGAAATGATCAAAACCCCTTCAGTATGCATTTTTAAGTATTAGTTGACCAAAAAGTTTAACTAGACTGTTCGGTAAGTTTTTAAATCTAATTTGGATGAAACCAAAGGCATTTTATGAATTAAAGGACTTAAATTTCATTATGGAAAAGATGGTTCTAAAAAAGGAGTTAAAATGAGCCCAAGTGGAGAAAATAAAGTTTAAGGACATAGTTGAACATTTTAAAATTGTTATAAATGGTCTTCCATCTCCTTATATAGCATGCCCCACTTCTCCCCTATTCCTAAACCAACTTTCCTCTGGACAAAAATAAAACTAGAACCTACTTCAAGTGGCGCACCAAAAAGGAGGAAGAAGGGAGGAGGAAATCAAGTAGAAAAGGTAAGAAATGGCCACTTTCTTATGCTTTCTCCTTCATCAAACTTTATCTCCTCTTTCTCCTCTCTTTTTTCATAGTTTTGGCGATTAATTTAGGGCTATTTCATGGCTAGTTCAGAAGGGGGAAGAGAGGAATTGAAGGAAAGCTTGGAAGCTTTAGAAAGTTCCTATGAAAAACTTAAAACTAAGGTAAGATTCAATGTGTAACCTTGCTCCATCTTGCTCCTTCTTCCCTTGTGCATTTTAGCTAGGCCTAGGCCCATGTAGAAGAGGATGAATTTAGGTCATAGTAAGGTAAGAACAAGGGTTTTAGAGCACGAGGATAAAAATATACAATTGGAACTAAAAGAAAAGTATTACAATTCAAGTTATATTATTTAGGGTTTTAATTTCACCTAAGAATTTTTAAAGCTTTCTAATGACAATCTAATTTATATAAAAGTATGTATGAGTTCATAAGACACTTAGGAAGTTTTATGGATGGCAAATTCCCTAAGAAATTCAACAAAACTCCATAAGTTCCTCACTTAAGTTCATGTCTTAGTTAAGGGGTCTAAATAGTACCTAGGGAGAATTTTCTTTGATTTTAAGAATAGAAATAGTCTAGATATGAATTGCAGACACCAAAGGAATTGTTGAAATGAATTTAGAAACCATATTTTGAAAGTTGAAAGTTTAGGGTTCCTTTATGCATAAAGAAGCAACTTGGTGTTAGGCTCTTTGGATTGAGTTGGAGATGACTCTATTGAGTTTAAATAGAGTCATATAACTTAGATTGAGAGAGAAATTGGAGCTAATACTATAGATTATATGAGTTGCTTCATTATACCCTTGTATGGAACCATAACCATGCTAAAGCTACCATAGCCATGTGTAGAGTTTAAGTGAAGTTAGAATTAGTTTCAATGATGTAATTGTGTCTTATTTGTTATATCTAGGCCAAGTAAATCAAGCTCTCCCTAAGTGTATGTGAGGCCGAGATGGGGAAGTAAAGCTCAAGGAAGAAAGTTTGTGTTTCTTGACTCAAGGTAGCTCTCTATCTTTTCTTATACGCATTTCTTGGTTATTTGATTGTCATTGGATGCTTGTATGTATGATTGAAGCATGAGATATGTCTATAGCCATTGATTAAATGTTTTCATGCCATTATGTTTCATGAATGACAATTTGAATGTGTGTGGCTCTTAATGGGTGAGGTTGTGCTAAAAGTCCCTTAGATTAGGTGAAGAGAAGTCAAAAGTCCCTAAAAATGGATAAGATAAAGCCAAAAATCTAAAGAATGAGTGAGGTTCAATTAAAAGTCCCTAAAAGTAGGTGAGACAAATTCAAAAGCCCCAAAAAATTGGGTGAGGCTAAACCAAAAGTCTCTAGAGCCTACACTTGATTTGGATAAGTTGATGTGACTTAAAAATATGGTTATGTATGCTTTCTAGAAGCTTTTATTGTATGCTTGCATTCATTGATATGAAAATGTGCCATATATTATGCTTAAAAGTATAAAAGAGTTATTGGGATTCCTTAAATCTCACTCTTCTTCACGTTATGTCTAAACATGTCCAGGTGAGCCTCATGGAGCAAGGAATGAAAGCCAAGGAGCATGTATGATGATACTTTGACACTAGAATATAATTTTATTTAATTTAATCTCAAAGGTATACATGTATATGATGTTTATAAGATATAGACCCTTGATCATATGTAAATGTATATGAATATGATGTATGTAATGGATATGGAGCCAAATATATGAGAATATGAGATTTTGACATCCTTAAGCTTAGAGTGTATATGTATAAAAACAAGTGGAGTGGTGGTCTTGAGTTCTGTGGTGAATTAAACCTGTTATGATGCTTCTATATGCTGTGTTTGAACTTTTAGATGTGCTCAAGTGGCCCATTACATGTAAGAAGCCATTTTGGTTCATTTGGAACCAAATGTACCTCTTCTTAGACCATACATTTGCCCTAAATCAAAACTAGACTGAATGGATGAGTCTTGGTATGAAATTTAGCTGACATTTAGATCTCATCTAGAGCTTTTTATAGAGCTAAAGAACATAATTTTTGGAGCTTTAAAGAATTTATTATGATTTTTTAAAGTTGACCAAATTATATAAAAATTGTCACTGGTATTGTTTATTTGGTTAGTCTGGTTTTTAGTGCCTTTGAGGGGCCAATGAAGTCCAATGCTCATGAAATTTTATAAGCATATATTTGGAATTATAAGCTTTCCATAGCCACTGAGAGCACTTGATTGAATTTGTGTAAAGGGAGATATGAAAATTTGATGTTCCAAGTCTACTATTGTCTGAATCTCGACCCAGTTACTATTTCATTAGCATTTTGTAGGCCAAATGATATATTTTTATCTAATATTTTTATAGTAGCTAGAGGGCATCCTGACCTTTTTAGAAAGTCATAATTTTCATGATTTAGAATCTTTAGAATTAGTTATGAATTTTCAAAGATCAAGACAAATATGAAACATGTGGAAAATTGCAAGTATGATATGACTTCATGATGTATGCTTTTAAACTCGAAATTTATGGTTCAAATTGTGATATTTCTGATTGAATAAGTGTGTTATAGATGGGAGATGAGTTTGTTAAGTGCAAATGGTCCATTAAGCCAATGATGAATTATTTTGACTTTTAATAATGGTAGTTTTCTACTACTAAAAGTGCTAATTTTATGTAAATGGTTACTTTATGCTATTTTTAATGCAGATTAAGTAGAATCTAGATATGGTATGACAATTTACAATAATTTCATAATTTTCATTTTGCTCTCCCATTTCAATTCCTCTGTTTATGCTTATTTTTAGTTCATTTTTTAGAACCATTATTTTCATGTTAAAATTTAGGTCATCTAGTTTATTAAAATCAAATTTAGGTCATTTATTTTATTAAAAATATTTACTTTCAATTTTATAGGGATCAAAACCATTCTGAATCGTTTGGTGAAAGTTCGAGTAGCTAACAGTATAAAATGTACATCGAAAAGGGTTTTAGCCCTTCTAAGAATTCATATGGCTTTTAAGGCAAACTCAATTTTATCATTTAAAATTTCTCCTTTGAGTTTCTAAAAAGTTGCTCGAAATTATGATTTTTCCATTGCCTTATCATTCATGTTATCTTTAAACTTGTAACCTCATTTCTAGATGCCTAGTTTATTATTCTAACCTTGCTTAATCTCAATTCATTTGATTCTAGGGTCTTCCTTTAATGCTTGGTTTGCTAAAAAGTCCTAAATCGAGGAGATTATAAAAGGAAGTCCTTAAAATTGAATAATTGGAGGCCCAATGAAATAAGAGGAATAATCTAAACACCTAAAAATGAGAATACGAAACTAAGGTTAGCCCGGAACTAGAGTCAAAACGGCCGAATGGAAAGCCACAAAGGCCAATGGCATTTTCATAATTTCAAATAACTTTTAGAAAACTCAAAGGAAGGATTTTTAAATGGAAAAATTGAATGTCCTAGGGTTCTTAGAGGCCTTAAAAACCATAACAACCCTTAGAATGGTTAAAACCATTCCAATTTATATATTAGAGCGTTGGTTAACTAAAACTTTAACCGATTCATACAAAAATGTTTTAAGTCCAATTTGGGTGAAACTAAAGGCATTTTATGAATTAGAAGGACACAATTTTATAATGAAAAAGAAAGCTCTCAAAAAGGAGTTAAAATAAGCCTAAATAGAAAGAACTAAGAAAAAGGGACAAAGTGGGAATTTTTGAAAATGTTTTAAGTAGCCTCCCTTCTTATATGTCACGCCTTA